>JASVER010000044.1:1328663-1385685 GCA_030449065.1 Oceanodroma leucorhoa | reverse complement strand
GATAGGACGAGAGGAAATGGCCTCAAGTTGCGCCAGCGAAGGTTTAGATTGGAGATTAGGAAAAATTTCTTCACCGAAAGGGTAGTAAGGCATTGGAACAGGCTGCCCAGGGAAGTGGTGGAGTCACCATCACTGGAGACGTTCAAAAAACATGTAGATGTGGCACTTCGGGGCATGGTTTAGTGGGCGTGGGTGCTGGGTTGACGGTTAGACTCAATGATCTTAAAGGTCTTTTCCAACCTTAATGATTCTATGATTCTATGATATATTCCCTCATTTATCATGAGTATTAGATGCAATAAATTTGAAATAGATCCTTCCAAAGAGTTCTGTAGTGTAGTAAGTTGGTCCCAATTTACTAATCCTTGTATTTTGCCTAATCATTTATTCTCGGATCTGGCAAATGAAGAGTGGAGTGTCTTTGACTTACTGCTATTCCTCCTACTTCATAAGCTGTGTGCATTCAGAGCAAAGACCTTAGACAGACGACAGGCCATTTACAGAAGGGCAGTGCATTTACTGAATGACTCTGCTCCACTTAGGGAAATAGATTATGTTATTTGCAAGAAGTGTGAAAAAAAATCTGTGAAAAAGGATAGTTGCAAATTTCCCACAGGAGTTATTCTTACCTGTACTTTGTAGCTCCAAGTTACAATGAAAACATATTAGTACTTTGTGAGCATATGTTGGAAGGTGTTGATAAAAGATTTTTATTTATTACCACTCTCCTGCAGGAAATGAGACATTAGGACTCCGGTTACTGTGCTTGGGTATGCATTGGTATGTTGAAGTAGCTTTTTATTTAGGCACRTTAATCCTCTAAGCCAATTAGCTCATGGTAACTGATTAACAGGAGTTCATCTAATTGTAACTGCTATTATAGAATCTACAAATATTTGATTTATGACTCACAGCAGAGCTCAGTAAAAGCCCTACAGTCTAAACAAGCCTATACATTGAATAAACATAACTACCAAGCTATTTGGATTTGTCTACAAATGCAATAACTGGATCTAACATGACATTTGCCTGGAGCAGCAAAAGGGTAAATGGCAAATAAATATTTGTTCTTGAACATTATCTAGCTTACAGCATTAGCAGACTTTCATTGTAAGAGAACAAGTCAGATCTACCGCTCCTAACCATTCCTTCCTGCATACCAGGCTAAACCAGGGCCTTGAACAAATATGGTGATGTGTCTACTATGTTGGCATCTTAAGTTATATGAGATAACACAGATTGAGAAGGTGCAAATAAGAGCATAAACAGCAGCCTAGACAAAACCATAAAATGGGACCTTTCATCTTCCCCCCATCCAAGCCAACACAATGCCTCAGCTTTGGTAGTTCAATGTCAAACCTTACATCAAATGAAACAACAGTGAAAGTTACTTCAAGTAAATGATATCTTCTTGAAAGGTTCATCAAGTAGGTTCAAGCAAGATCATGTCCCTTACTTAAACAGAGAAGCAATCCAAGATTCTCTTATTGTCTTTCTCCTTTTTAACCTTGCTACAGAATTGCTGAAACAAGCCTGGTAGCTGCTAAAATGGCAGTTCAGTGCCAGAACAATGCCCGTTCACAGAGAGATTGCAGATTGGAAAAAAATATTTCCAGACTTGCTACCGCTCTCTCTTAACTATGACACCATTACAGTCCTGCAGCATTGCTAAATTTTAAATCATCCAGAAAACAAAATAGATTGGTGAAAGTCAGAGAGACATCAACTATGTCTTGCCTGGCTTAGATACCGTGTTTCTTAATAGAACTCCAAGTAACACCCTGGAGGTCTGAAATGCCTATGCTTTTGGGTAACTGCACAATCCAATAATCTAATTGAAATGAATCTACAGTCCCTAATGAACTCTGTCAGATTAGATGGGAAGAGGATGAAGTGTTCYTCTTCCACCAGGGAAAAAATATTGCACTTGAAATACATACTAGATTTTTTTTTTTTAAGTAAGTGTTTTAGGATTCAATTACTTCTGGTTCTGTAGAGAAACACAATGTTTAAAAGCAGGAAGTCATGAAACCAATCCCTCAGATGCATTACGTAGCTTGAAAACCCAAGACAGAAGCTACCTGATCCTTGCAGCCTTCAGTGTCTGCTGTATCAGTGGTTCAGTATTCATCAGTGAGCACCGACTGTTACCAGGATTCACTGCTGCACCAGAACCCGTGTAATTCACAGTAAAGCAGTCAATGGTACTGTGAGATCTCACAGAAAATCTGCATTTAAAAGGTACCATGAGATTCACTTAAAAGATGAAATGTGTTTCATTTTTAAATGTTAGATGATTGAAAAGCAAGGTTTTAATTTCAAACTCGCCTTTATCTAAATGAGCTATGAAAGAAAAATGCTGATTTCAGGCCAAGAACAATATGATAACAGCAAGGTYGAGAGAGGAGTTCTGTGCATGGAACTGCATCCTATTCCACCTCCTTCAACCTAAAAAAGCTTGTAAAGAAACAGAATTATTTGAGCCGTTTTCATACAGAAAGACTACTGTTCTTTGACTATGCTATTACAGTCACCTCTCCTCCTTTTCYCCCCTCCCCCTCTCTTTTTTAGATGAAGGATGTTTTCTTCTTTCTATTTTTCTTGAGTGTGTGGCTTATTGCCTATGGTGTGACAACTCAAGCTCTACTTCATCCCAATGACAGCCGATTGGAATGGATATTCAGAAGGGTGCTTTATCGTCCCTACCTTCAGATATTTGGCCAGATTCCACTGGATGAAATAGACAGTGAGGAAATTTCTTTCCCCCCTAACTTGGCCATTGTTGGTGCACCCTTCTGCTTAGAGCATGGAATTCCTTCCCAGTATTGTCTTTTTTTTTCTTTTTTTTTTTTTTAATCTTTGTCCTGCATGCTAAAGCTTTCACATTACTAYGATATAAATAGTGTATTTGCGAAGAGATTAATGTGCATTGTGGAATTACATTAGAGTATAAGGGCTGGCCCTATTTAGACAAGCTGTCTGAAATATTCACACAAGGATTTGCAGTTTTAAAGGCTGGCATACCTTCTTTCACTTCAATCCATTTCCATTCAGTTTAACCTAGACCCAGATAACCCTGTGTAAACTGAAATAATAGCACCTCCATACATTTTGGCAGTAGTTTAACGTGACAGTGTTAAAGCAGTACAGCTCTGCCCATAAGCAAACACTTATGTTTTAGAATAAATATTCCTCTAGAGCATTTATTGACTCTGGAGGTAAAGCTGCCCAAATCAAATAAAGCTTGTAATTGCATATGTGCAACATTTCAAACAAAACAACATGAAAATAATCACAAGACACGGAAATACTTGGACATAAAAGTTCAAAGGCAACATTTCTGATAAGTTAGCAGGCAAAATACAGAACAGGTCATCTCCCAAAGAAGTCTGAAGTAATGCCACAGCATTTAGCCAGAATAACAGTGCTAAATGTCAGTGGAAATATTGAAGCAGGATTCAAACTTGAGGTAATACAGATGGAAGCAAAAAAATCCCATAGACAGAAGCAAACCAGTGAGCATTCTTTYATATTCACTCTGCTTAATAAGAAAAAGCATATGTCTTAGAAAAGCCAAAAAAGTCTGAATAAGCCAAGAGAGCAGGGGTGTGACTCATCTCACTTAACTTCAAATGCCTACGGTGTAAGCATGCACAGCACAACCAGTCACTCCATTCTCCATTCTTCTCTCCATTAAAGTAATCGGAGAGAAACAAATATTTCTGGAATAGGATTGATCTTATTTGGAAATAGGTCAGATGTAACATTCCCTAGAAATGTGTGTTTCTCTCCATTGAGACTCCAAAGGGTGTCTTCACCTGGATAAATAACTGGTTAAAAGACAGGGAAAAAAATAATTTATTACACTGGCAACTTCCAGAAGGGAGTCATTTGTCTTGGGGCCCTCTGGGGCTTATTCTGTTTAACATCTTTATAAAGTATATGGAAAAGGAGATGGGTAATGAGGGGGACAAAATTTGCTGATGAAACTACATTACTGGGTACTAAAGACTGAAGCTGACACCTAAGAGTTGCAGAGGATCCTCATGAGTGCTAAATCATCAAATTAAATTCAGTATAGGTAAATATAAGGTAACGCACTTGGTGAAAGCAGTCCCAGCTGTGGTGGGCTTTGATCTAACTGCGTGCTCTAAGGAATATGATCGTGAGGTTATCCGTGGCAGGGGGGAAAAGAATTATTAGTGAAAAAATGCAGAACAAAAAAGTAAATATCATTACGCTACTCTAAATTTGTGGATTTAATTCATAGCTGGAGATAGGATACAGGGCTAGACCTCTAGTCTGATGCAGTAGAACCATTCTCAACAACCTCAACTGCAGGCTGAGATGTACAAAGTAGTTTAAACTTAGAATGAGGAACCCCATTCCCCGCTTTTACTGAGTCTTCTCCTCTAACACGCATACCAGCATGAGGATTGCAAAGACACAAGTATGTGGGGGAACACAACTGCTAAATACTCAAAGGTGGTTTGACTTTGGGAACTCAAAACTAGCCTAAAAAGGATACAGCCTTTTCAAGACAATCCCCCTTTGCTGAATGTTACTAAAAAGCCAGCTGTGACAGCCATCTTTCCACTGAATGAGCAGCCAAGTTCTGGAGGTCTGCATCGTCCTGGGGTTGCAAACTTTTTGCACATTAAAGCAATGGCTCTTCATGYACACAACATGATTACATTCTTACAAAATTAAAGACATTGGATATTAGTTCACATAAATGATCTTTCAACTGCAAGAATTAGCTCAGYAGCTCAAGCAGTCAAAGAACTGTCCGTTTAGGGTTAAGAGAGTCTCGTATTTACGGTCCTGCTAGTATTCAACAAGGGCAGTACAAGAATACTACCACGATATTGGGTTTAAACTTTTAATGATTGTAAAATATTCAAAACAAAATTATGCTGCYGTTCATATGCAGCCAAGATTAAATCTCATTTTAGTAATCAGTATCATCGTCCTTGATTTGTATCTTAACAGTAGAAGTACTAAATATACACATCCATCCATGTCACTAGTTCTTAAAAAAAAAGACATGTTTAGAGATATTAATTCAGTTTTTATTTGCATTGAAATAGCTATGAAATGCATTATTTCAAACTTCAGGAACAGTTTGTAATTCTTGCCATTCTTTGTTGAAAGTCAGAGATTTTGCTCACCAAAATGCAAAGATTTTGTCTCCACTCTAAGAAATAAACATGGTTGTAGGATTTGTCAAAACTATTCTTTTATTTCTCTCTCTTCCTTTGCAGCATCACGAACGTATCCCAGGAACTGTACATTTAATCCACTGCAGATTCTGCAGGAGAACTTGCCATCATGTCCTAATAGCTATGCCAACTGGCTCGTCATACTTCTGTTGGTCATCTTCCTACTGGTCACAAATGTTCTCCTAATGAATCTCTTGATTGCTATGTTCAGGTAGGAGCGATTTCAGTAAGTATCAAGACAGAAGCTGCAAAGGTTTAACTGAACGCCCACATTTACTACCTTGCTGTTGGCTATTCATTTTGGAATACACTAGTAATTTTCCTAATGAATATTATTTGGGGATTGATAGGTAGACTTCTGTGATCATATAGTTCTTAAGCTCTCATCGTACTTACTCTAGCCACGTTAAAGWCAAGAAGAAAAGAAGCCTCTTTTACTGCTAAAAATTCAATCAAACATGCATAGAAGGGTCTGGATCCCTAGCTGTGCTGCAGCACAGGTCTGCAGGTGCAAAGCAGCTGTAAACTTGGCAGACTTAACAGTAGATAATCTGCACATAGGGGAAATGCTTGATGTCAACACAGCTAATAATGATTCATTTGGTTAAAGAACTGACGTGGCATGTTTGCTGATCTTGCCTGAGTGAAGTGGAATTACCTTTCTTTTAAAAAAAACCCCCTAATGTATTTTTTAACATTTGAAGACTGCAACTGCAATTATTTTGATATCTAAGAATTTGCACAAACGTTAGATTAAATTACTTGCTGAGCTTTCTGTTCCTTTTTTAAAGAAAACGTGGGACTAAATTTTGTAATAATAAACTTTAGCTTGTTGCGGTAAAAACAGTTATATACTTCTTTTTTCCCCGATTACAGTTACACTTTTCAAGTTGTTCAGGGCAATGCAGACACCTTCTGGAAAATTCAGCGCTACAACCTGATTGTTGAGTATCATGGCCGGCCTGCCTTAGCACCACCATTTATCATTATTAACCACATAACTCTGGTTCTCAGAAGAATATTCAACAAAATGGAACATAAAAAAGAACATCTGGGTGAGTAGTTAACAAACATCTAGCAACTGGAGACCCTTACACTCTCCTAGGACATGCTGCATAGGCAAAACAGAAGAGCAATTAAGATTTCCTTAAGTCAACAGTCACAATTTATGTTTAAGAAAGAGTGCCAGGAGAGTACAAATGAAAAATTAAGGCTTATAATGTATCCCCTATTATAAACAGTTTCCCACAATGCATTTATTTATGCACCATAGTTATTACAACAAAGATGTTGACATAAAACTGGTTAAAGGGATTTGATTTCTGAAGAGATAACAATGGATAAGTTTAATGAACAGTTATTTCATTTGCTCCTGAATTTTAGTAATTATTAAGTACGGACAACCCTRAAAACATATACCAAGTCTAAAAATCTACTAGGATCACTGGAATTTCCCAATACAGAGACATGGAGAGAGAACGAGCATGCTTAGAGAAAAATGGTGGTCCCTTAAAAGTTATAATTAAAAAGGCAGATGAAGTTCAACTAATTACAGAAGGCATTTGGGGGCTTTCTATAGTGATGGCAAACTTGGCCCATCTAGTTCAATAGTGTCTGATAATAAGCCTGTTTACCCCTCCCGCGCAGGCTGATAATAGGCTTTGGAGCAGAACCGTTGTCAGATTGGACCAATTCAGAGCCCTTTGACTAAGCTCCCTTTCAGACACACTCCTTCTGGCTATGAAAGCATACTGCTGAAGAGTCTTAAAAAAAAATAAAAAAATCTTTTTTCCCCCTGAGAAAGCAAGTACCTGACGGCTCGGGTTATAGATTCAGTAGTGTTTGGAGCATGCAGCAAGTGTGCCCTTTTACCAATCTTTAGGAAGATGCAAAACTAGTATGTTACATTCAAAATATATCTGTGAAATTGAGGTCTGTTGTTGGCTGGGACACTTGACAGCAACAACAACAGGCTTTATACTTCAAGGTGGAGAGATTTATTCACAGTTTCTCCTTCCTATTTATAATTGTTCTAATAAAGAAGCTTAGATGATAAAGTGCATCTGAACATAAAGCTGTGCTCATTAAATACGTCGGGGCTAAAATATGTCAGAAGTCCAATGAGGTTGTAAATGAGTTTAAGTGGAACCACAGAAATTGGTCCATGCTGTTCTTTAGAGAACTCAGGAGTCATACCCAACTGTAAAAAGGTCTACTGCCTTCCATCACAAGAAAAAAAATTAGAAAATACTTATTTTACACTGCATTTTCATAACATGACACTCCTGCAATGGCAAAGGGCCTGCAATGGCAAAGGGCCTGCAATGGCAAGACTTCATTTTTCTCTAGCATAGCAGTCTTCCATGACTAGTATAAGAGAAAAGGGAGTAAAATATAATTCTTATTTTTTTTTCCTACAGAAAGAGATCTTCCAGTTGGCCTAGATCAAAAAATCATAACATGGGAGCTGGTGCAAAAAGAAAATTATCTTGTAAACCTTGAACAAGAAAGGAAAGAAAGCAATGAAGAAAGGCTGAAGGCCACATCTAATAAGTATGTTATTCTGACCCACAATAAGTTTACCTTGCAAGTCTTCAGCTTTGAATGAGATAAACATTCAAGTGCTTGTAAAGCTTATATGAAGAGTCCAACTAGAATGCAGTTAGGAAATATGCAGTCCATGAAAAAATGTGAGAAGYCAGCATCGCTAAAATGTTAGAAGAGTTTTTGGCACTCTTGAAGTATGTACAGTTACAGACCTGTAAGCTCCAGCCAAATCTGCAGTCAAGCTCAATGAAAATCATATCCATGAAGAAATCGTGGAAGAATAGTTCCTTTGCTATATTGCAGTGCACATACTTCCATCCCCTGTAGGAATACAACATAGACTTTTGAATTAGACTTTTGAATAGCTTAGACTTTTGAATGGAAGTTTAAGATATCTTGAATTACCCCCAGCCCACAGATGCAGAASAACAACTATTTCCGGCTTTATGGCATGATACTACAGTTTTCCACAAGAAATTAATGATATTGGATCTAAAATTGTATTTAATCTCCATTTAAATACTTCTCTAAGATATCTCCCCACTAGGAATACCACTTAAATTGGTTTAGTATTCTAAAGAAAAAGTCCTAAATTATTATTCAGAGGTTTACTCCTTTAAGTGAGACACAAAGTAGTTCTATGCAGGGAAAACAGAAACATCTAAGGCAATACTGAAATCCAGACAGCAAAGCATTCCTTAAAGAAGCTTTTAACACCTGTTTCAGCTGTTTCCTCTTATGATAAAACTGACTTCAAATAGAGGCACAATGGGTGTAAAAGTTGTAATAAGAAAGTTCCATGGAAATGTTCTTGTGCTGTCCATTTTCTTTCTGTGCTGTCTTTCAAAACAAACCTCAATCTGTCTAACTCATAGAATAGCTGGAGATCAGAACAGTGTACTTGAGTTATGTTCTTGGAAAATACTCTTCTCCCTCTAACCTACATAGACTCTTAATTCATAATAATTTAAAATTAATATTAGGTTTAAACTTCATTCTTATAAGCAGATCACTGACAAACCCTAGGAATGAGAGCTCAATTGTTGAGATCAAGCAATAAATATGTATGTAATTGCTTCCAAAGGGCACAATTACATTCTTCCTAGCTTTAAAGCTAGAAAGCTTTAAAGATGGTACATTGTAGATGAAGTTACTGCTTGGAGGGGAAAAGTATGAATCGGTCTGGCTTCACGGTATTTCAGGTATAGCAGAGCCAGAAAGAGAATGGAAAAGGTTCAGATGAGCACCACTAAACCCGTGGCTTTTTGTCTTTGCTCTTAGGAGGTAGSAGTGTGTATTTGAAACCTTATGAAACCCTCAAGTGATTCTTTGAACTTTGCATTGAACCAATCCCAAAACGCATTAGACCCATCCAGTAGCAGCATTTTCACATAGACCTGAATGTAACGTAACCTGTTAGAGGAAAACTTTGAAATAGTATTTAGGACAAACCGGAGAGGAATTTGAGAAGCCTATGGGGAATCAGGTGATGGGAGAAGAGGTGAAGGATGCAGAAAGCATGTGGACAGTGCAATGATTTGCAGGCACTGTATGGAAGTTCTGTACACAGTCCCTTTGGACTGCGTGGARGAAGGGATTTGAATGTCAAGCCAGTTTCCAAAAATGAAACCTCATATAAAATTTAAGTGGCTCATCTCCCCCGTGTTGATGGAAAATATTGTGCCCTCAGTTCTCACACCAGGATCAGTTTACATTTGGTACAGGTGGGATTAAGTGGCTGGAGAGACAGAGCTGCACCTAAGGCTCCTTTCTGCTGTCCTTGAYTTCCACAGCAGCGGGGGCTAAGTGGTCCCCACCAGAAGCTAAACGGCTGCTGTAATCTGCATGAGTTTATGAGTCCCTGGGCAACAGGTGCACAAGAGTGTTCCAGAAATGCTGCTCTGTTCAATAAATACTTACAGGAACACCTCAAAAGGACAAAACTTTAGGGGGCTCTGGGTTGTCTCAGCAGCACAGAACTTGCCAGCGAGGGGCCATGGCTCTAGTAAGTTACCTGGTTTTTGTGTTTTAGGATTTCTTCTGAGGCCTTTCCTTTTTGCTCAGCGTGTCTGCTTTGTTTCCACAGGGTGGATAATTTGTCTAAATATTTTAGTGGATTGAAAGAACAAGAAAAGCTCTTTAAAGTTATGGAAGCCCAGGTAAGTGCCTATAGTTCTATAGGTATTTAGATCAGCTTTAGGATTTCACCCTGTTTCTCTCATGTAATGGTGGTTTGGCAGACCCTATTTAGGTATAAAGGGAAGGAGAAATGGATCTGTATTGTTTTCACTTTCCTTATTGTCTTCCCTCTGGCGATACATATGTAAAGAAACATTTCTGACCTCTGGTAGAAAGGAGAAAGGGGAATACAGCATTTCTTGCTCTCTTTACTAGTCTACTTGAGAAGTGTTTATTTCCTTCATTAAAGATGCTTCTGGAAGCAAACACTTCATCTTCCCCCCTCCATTCTCTTCCTTCTCCTGTCCTTTTCTTTCTTTAAAACTGTCAGCTTTGAAAATACCTGTATTCTGTCTGCTCTGACCTAGACTAATCCTCTTGGACACAAGTTTTTCTAATTTTCTTAGATCCCTTTAAGATGTTGGTATCTGGTAAATGCCTAATACACAACTGTGAAACACAAATAATAGAAGGAGACCCTATCTTGAGCTTCTGACGACAAACCCTTGAAATGTAAACAAACATTTTTTAAACAGTCTGAAAATGCTCAGCATTACCCTGTGCTACGTAGCACAACTGTTACTGTTTTCKTTGTCCGTAGAACTCTCCGGTGTTATTTTGGCCTCCCTCAAAGTTCCTTATCGTAATACTCCCATTGCAGTTTCCCTCCCCTTTCTTATCCATTTTATGGCTTCCTGAAAAGTCATGCTATTCAATGAAAAATGTTGACACCAAATACAGGTGCAACAGGAACACACAAGAAATGCTCTAATAAGTTTGTGCCAGCTTGAGATAATGCAATATGCTCACAAAAAAGGGAAGGTATCTAATACAAATCTTCCTCCAAGACAGTTCAACTATTTCTTTAAAAAATAATAAATAAATATACGTGGTATCTCTGCTGCTGCTTCAGTCTGCTGCCTAGATTATCTTTCTTGCAAATTTAAAAATGGATAAAGAACTACAAAAGTTAGCTGATGTAGAAATCACTACCTATTTTGTAGATTTGCTACTGTTCAGCTGTTATCTCTTCAATGGCAGAGGTTTTAACCAAAACCAACCTCTTGTGCAAACAACCAGCTCCAAACTATACACGTAAGTATTGAAAACAATCATGGAAAAGCTGATTAATACAGCTGAATAATTTAGTTTAAAAAATGCAAGGGAAAAAAAGATTGGAAAACAGCCACATAAGGAGGTACCTAGAGGTAATGGGAATATAAACAAGGAACAGAATATTCATACTTCACAGTGAAAAAAATTACCTTTTGGAAAATATATTTAAAAGCTTTAGGGCAAGGACTGTTGCATAGTGTGAGTTAGAATGATCTCACCCAACTTTAAGCATGTAAATAAGCATCTATTTGCCACGGAGTTTCTTGAGAGGATTGTCTTGGGGGTTTCTTGACTCAATGAGATAGTACTACCAAAGTATTACCAAAATATTTAATATGGATACCAGTAATCATTAAAAATAAAAATTGAGCAAGCCTCCTACTTTGTTTTAATCAACGCAGCTCGTTTGCCTTCAGAGCTGCAACTGTTTCTGTCAGTTAAGAATCTTGTCCTGTGTCCCAGGGCTCCACTGTTTGGAGTTTAAAACATTAGAGACAGAAACAGACTATTTCTCAGCCACCGCAGGATATCCAACACAATAAAGATTTTGGATATTCTTCTTAATGATCTATTTCAATATCTACCTATTACTATCTATTAGAGAAAAAGCCTTCCAAAACCCATAAACTGAACATATGTATACTACATGGGAAAAAGAAGTAGCTGGAAACTCAGCAAAGTCATGACATGACAAGACCTCAAGTCACTCAGACTTGAACTAACCTCCAACTTTACTTAATTCTGTTAGAAGCTTATAAAACACATATGTAAATTGCTTCATTATCAACATTGCAGTAAGAAAAAACATCCTGTAGCATGTTCCCCAGGCATTTTAATACTGTAACTGCATGAAGATCAGAAACTTAAATAGCTGAAAAATAAAGAAGAAACCTGTTTTTATCATTTGCTGAGCAAATGCAAAGTAATAGGATCTACAGTATCTTTTTATTGTGGATTATTTTCAATGTTGTAAAGTTTCTTAAGCAATTACTATTAGGTGCCGCTTGTCCTAAGGCTTTTAAACAAGCACATGGCTTTTACAATCCTACTAGGTGTGATGAATGCCAACACAGAAGTGCCTTTGCCGGAAAGAAGTGAAAGAGAAGAGTGTGCAGATCAGTCTGAGACTGACATCACATACATTGATAATTAAATTTTATTCTCAGTTCTTCAGATTAAACCTTTTGTCCTGCTGAACCACTATAGAAGTAAAATCCTAATCTCATGAAGGCCTAAGGCCCAGCTCTCAAGGCCTTTATGACAAGCACTGTCAATGTTTGACACTGCTGAGGATTTCTTGGTCTTCCTCCTTCAATTTCTTGGGCGTTCTTCCCTCCTGCTCCTGTATCGCTTGGTCCTTTCTCCAAAACTCCATTCCACAAATCACACTAAAAACTTTCTCCTCCAGGTTGACTCTACCACCTTATTTTCTAAATACGATCTGCCTTCTGTTCTCCAAATACCACACCCTCAATCCATCATCCTTCCTAATTTCCACATTTCTCTGTTCAAGGGAGTCTCCCTTTGGAAGGGTGATCATTTATGCACTAAAAAACAAGCCACTTCCTTGGCCAAGAAAGCAAGCTCCTATTTCTGATTTGCTTAGAAAGGAAATCAAGAAATAGTTTCCACAGGAAATAGCCTGGGATACTGAACTATTACAATCCGTACAGGTCCTGGAGTTCTTACAACCCCCAAACGATTGCACTCACCGTCTTTTCTTCCCACACGGGCTTCTGTGAGGTATTCCTTCGTTAGTATTCCTTGCCGAGGGCTCCTCGCTCATCCCCAGAAACTGGAATCTCATCGCGCGGCCCTCGGGTGCGCGGTGGCTTGCAGTCACTTCCCACACAMAAAGCAGGTGACCCTCCCGCAGCCAGACCCCCGCCTCTGCCGCTCGCTTTCGTGTCTCAATGCCTGACCACAGCTGCTGTCACAGGAGACTTTGCCTTTATGTATCACACCACACAAACACTGCATCTACTCCTAAGCGGCTTTCTGATTTCATTTTACTTTTCTCTCTCAAAGGTCAGGAAAAAAAAAAAAAAATCACTTAGAGACTTTAAAGCAAGAATGTGTAGCAAGAATTTTCCTACAAACCAGGAATTCAGACTGTTTGCCTTTTTTTTTTTCATTACGTAAACTGGCATGCGTGTTTTTAGCGTACAAAAGCTAGCTGGCTTTATTAGAATTTTGTATGAAAAGATACACCAATAAAATGAATATTGCTACTGTCCTTTAGAGGGAAATTTCTTTGGAATAATATAAACAGCATCAGAAGGGGGAACTATTGCGTTGTGGTCTTTCTTACACTGATAAGCTTCAACTGAACTTAATTTTCTCACGCATATAACACTGCTTCTATGCAACATAAATATAGGTTGCGCAAAAGCTTTCTCCGTTACCAGAGGCAGAAAAAAAAAAATCTCAGATCTAATAAAACTACCTTTCCGACATGAGTCTTTTATTAATAGATATTAATCTTATGTCTTCATAAAATAGGCATTTGTCCAGTTCTTCAGCTGTGCCCCAGACCTCAGTGACCCCATTAACAGTGATGGAATTTTGGTACTGTCCTACCTGTTCTCCACCCTAAGCAAGCAGAAGTTATAAAACCAATAAATTTGTACTGAGCTACATTTTTTGTTAGGGAATAACGCATATCTTACAACCAGCATGCCCTGCTCTTGGCAGCAGCTTCCATTCTGAAATGGCTACTATTTTAATTGTGATCACCACATTAATTATCCACTGGAATCTAAAATCTATCCATTCAGAGTTGTTGTTACTTCTCACTCACATGCACTGGAACAACCAATGTATTTAGCAATGACCCATTAATTAATGTGCATCAAACCATATACTCATGAGAAAATACGTTCTGCTTTTAAAATTAAAAGGTGAATTTCAAAAGACAGAGCAATATTATTAATTTTACATTGTTTTCTGCTTCTGCTGCCAAATGATGCATCTGTTCAAACACAAAGACCCAAATGATTTGGGCCTACTAGTCAATTATTGATAAGATACTGACACCCCCCCAGAGGAGGTAATCTCCTCAAATATCCTTCAGAGTTTGAGCAAGCACAGTCTAGCAAGAAAGATCACAAATTCTAAAGAAGTAATCTTTCACTACATGGTTATCAATACTAACATTGGGGTTGGCTAATTTAGAATACTGGCCAAAAAATGTCAGTCCAAACTGACCTGAACTGATTTGAGTTTCAAATCATATAACCTTTCAAAGAATTTAATCATTCAACCTTATTTATAAAATTTATTAACATCCTGTGTGAAAAACTACTATATTTGACATTCATTACAATGTGATTCATTGTATGAGGCGATTCATCCTATGAGGTGATTCTCTCTATATTGTAAAATGATCGAAAATGTTAAAAATGTGGATTTTAGAATCTAAAATATAAGACTTGAGCTTATATTAATATAAGATGGTAAGCTTAGAGTAACATTCTAGAAGATTTTCAAGACAATTCTCAAATAAACTGAGCATTTGTTAGAACTCCTATAGCTGCATGAATCAGCACGGTTCAAAGAGATGAAGAAATCAAGCTACAACTGAAAGTTTATTGAATCCCAAAGAACAAAAAAGTATCCAGTTGTGGTATAAATACCTCATTCCCACCAAATTCACACACAGAATCAATGTGGAAGCAGTGCCACCCAGAAAGGACATACAAATGTGCAGGCCAAGAATCATCACAGCGTATCATACCAGTAAGAGGAAAAGCCGCTGCCCAACTTAACAACTGAAGCTGTTGCGAATTCTGACCTACACTCAACGCGGTGAGACTTTGCTGAAGCCATCCTGAGCGCGTCTTCACCAGGATCTATCCAGAGTTGTACCTCTCCACAGGAAACATTGTGGTTTTTAAAATCTTTATCACGTAACACTAAATAAGGTAAATATTAAGCCAACATTAAAAAAAATCTTGGTTTTGCCAGTTCCCTCCTGGGCCCTCCAAACTCATGACTGGGCACCGTTGTGCTTTCACTCTCAAGGGCAATGAGAAAAGGATGTATTTTAAAAAAAAAAAAAAAAAAAATCACATCTAGTGGAAGACTAGGTTTTATTTTCAATGTTTAAAAATCTCTACATAATGAGCTCATCATCTGTGTTCCAGGATTCTACAGGATTTAGGAACAGCTCTGAATTTGGGAGTTAGCAGGAAGCCTTGCAGCTTTTTACCTAACACATCTATATCTTTGGCTACTTCAGCTCCAGGGAGCCGCTCAAGCAAACAAAGCACACCTTATTCTCTCCTGCTAGGCTACAACTATCCTGTGCCCACAGACTTCTCACGAACAAAAAGTCTGGAGTGTATTTTAGGTAGCTTAATTTCTAACAATCTAAAATGTTCTTGGTGGCTACGATGCAAACCGTTAGACAAAAAACTATCACGTGGTTTCCAGACCAGAAAAAAAAGTCAGAGAAAAAACCAAACATATTCAAAGACAATACAAGTCCTTGGATGTCTCCAGTGTGCTCCATCCTTCAGGACTCTTCCTCCTCCCCTTCATCATCCACTTTAGGTCGGAAATTTTTCCTATTCTTCTTCTTACTGCAATGGAATCCAACTGTTTCCACCGATGGCTCTTCACCTGCACCACTAAACCTTGCACTAAGCTTACCGTCTGTATTCAGGTCCCCCACCATCACGCACTCCTCCTCCTCTGTTGCCTTTCCACTTCCACTGTCTAAGTGCCCCAGCTCTACCTTATCTTCCTCCCTCAAGTCATCAGTCTTCTTAAGAGATTTTGCTTTCAGATCTATTTTCATGTGTTTCTTATCATCCTCCCCTGCTGATGTTTTCTTTTCCAGTCCATCAACACCCCTTTTTGCTGGTTTGGTGAAGACAATCCTCCCAGCTCCACAGCTGGAAGGGTCCTGGTTGAAGTATGGGGTGTAGCTATCTCGGGTAGCTGAGCTTTGTTCCTCCCCTCTTTTCTTCAAGCCCTCAAGAAATTCCATGGCCACTGCCCTGTTAGTCTTGTCACTAGACTCTGAAACTCCATCTAGGCTGTATTTGGTCCAGCGCTCTGGGTGTGCCACATAGTCAGGCACTGCAGGAGAGGTTTTGGGAGCCTGCGCTGGTTTGGCTTGCTTCCCCAGGCTTTCTGGAACTATGTTACCTGAAACTGTGGTTGGAGGCAATGGACGCTTAAACCTCCCATCAACGACATTATCTTCAGGCATCGAGGGCACAGACAACTTGGCCGCCTCTTCCAGGCAATCAAAAATGCTCTGGCTACGGAGAGAGAACGTAGAACTCATGCCCCTCAGATGGAATGGCTGGACAGGAGATCTGTRACTGCTGTTTGAAGAGTCGGGGGTCTCCCCTGATCTGTAATCCCCATCATCTACAGATGGCTCCTCAGGAGATATTGTATCAACTTCCGCTTCATCCGCTAACCCCAAATCATCGGAATCAGAATCGCTGAGCGACACTGTGTCTGAGGGCAGAGCTCCTTCGTAGTCTGTGGCACCACCGGCCACTATCCCCAGAAAGGGTTCACCTGCATCCTGATCTCCCATCTTCGAGCTGTCACTCCACCGACATCTTTGACACAGGCCCAGGAACAGCTGCAAACACGGTTTTCCAAATGCCCAGCGAATTTAGTGCCTAGAATACAAAGGAGCGTAAAAATTCAACTGTGAAACGAGAACCAAGTATGAGACTATCATTCTGTGCTGTGCAAATAATTATTACTGCAATATCACCGGCAGCTGTACTTCAGGGATTCCTAAGCAATTTTGCTCGAAATAAAAACATTATTTAAGGAATGAATGCACGTTAAAATTAAGGACATACACAAGACTCAATACAAGAATATGAAGTAATTAAAAATAGCGGTGCACACCAGATTTCATTAAAGGTTACAGCAGGTCCAATTACTAGAAGATGAGCATAAATTTTTTGAGCAAATCTGAATACCCCATAACTGTCTTACACGTCTTACAAGAGAAAGCGATCACTTCTCCAAATTACACCAAATATGCATTTATCATACTGTATGAATCCACGAAAACACATCCTGATCTCTCACACTTTCTTTTGGCCATTACGATCCTTTACTGCGTTAGCTGCTTTACCTCCTGTCCCAATAATCATCATGTTCTGCCTACTGTAAAGGACACTATCACTGATCGAGGTCAGTGGCAAAGAAGCCACAAAAATATCCGGGCTACAGTTTCAGGATTGCTTTAAAGTAACATAAAGTACAAGCTCCACTCCTTCCTTGGCTTTAAGCACTCATGTCTAGTACTAGATTCCCAGAATCACAAAATGAGCCAGCTCAAGAAATCAATCCCACTGGATTTAGAAAACTAATCACACATGCCATGCCTGTGCATGGAAACAGGGGGAGGGTGCAACCAAGGGTCTGCAAGAGCTGGCCCTTCAGTCAATAAAAGACAGTGTGATCTGAAGCCTGACTTCCAGTAGCGGCTGGGATACCTGATTCACTCTGCCACCTGCTTGAAGGGAACCCTGCGGAACCAAGGCAGTTGATGATCACACCACCGCTTGCCGGGCAATCAGAAACAGAGTTGGCAAGCACGCTCCTCAGTTCAGCTCACAAAAACATGAATTACAGAAACAGTTCTAATATATTATTAGAATAAGCTCAACTACCTAATTATAGGTTCTCCTAAAATGATGCAGTAAACAGACACGGAAAGTCTGTTAGTCACTCACTTTCTCTTGAGACTGAGTCAGCTTCCCCTCCTGAGGGTCAGTTAAAGCCACCAAAGATCTCAGCACTTCCACCCTAGAAAACAAACATTTCCATCACGATACTGGAAATGTAGTTTTAAAATGAGTTTTAAAAATAATTCTTTCTGAGTTCTAAATCTGACACAAACTCATGCTGGTATAAAAGTCTGCAGATATTCCTGGATTTTTGGCAAAAGAATAACACGCAGCCTAATAAGGCAGGCACCACTATATTTACTCAGTCTCCACACTCACATTGCCAACCTCACTCTGTAGAAAAGACGAGAGTTTTTAAAAAAGTAAAACTGTAATTTGCATGTGCAGTAAACCATTACTAAATGAACAGTATTAAATGCAGATAAGAAAATATAAAAAGAATAGTTATGCATTGCAAGCACTAAATGCTGCAAAAAAAGAGACCACGGATACCACACAGCTGTATTTTCAAAGAAAGGTCACATTCACAGTTAGGGCCAGATTTTCATGAGGCATTAAGACATAGAGAAACTTCTGAAGAATTCAACAGAGTGAGTGCTGTGTTTCACGTAAAGTCTGGCTGTCTTTGACAAAAGGGATCTGATGACTGCTTTTGAAAACACTGGCCTCCGTGTAACCCCTAAATGGGAAATAATCCTCTGAAAATCATACATCCTTCTGCTTTAGTTTTATAACACATGAAAGTAATGAGTACAACCCAAAAGAGACACTGAAGTGCGTAACTCGCTACTAAAACAGCTGTTTTCAGACAGCAGCATAAGTGTTTATCACAGGCTGTGAATCAGGGTATCTCTTGTCTGAAGGCAGTTACACAGACAGGAAAAAATTTTCCTCCTAAGGAGATGTTTTAGCCTTAACAGCATTAGTAGCCAAACATACTGACCCTTACAGCACACCAGACAAGACTCACAGGTTTGTTACGGTGACATGATCACAGCACAACTCGGACAGGATGGTGTCTCTCTGGATGGGAAGGTCCCCATTAGACTCTTCCATCCTGGCCGCGCTCAAACAGCCTCTGTGCGTTCTCCTGCAGCCTGTGAGGAAAAGAGACCCCAGTGACTCCAAACCATGGCCAAGAGCCCGCTCCCATCACAGAGACAGCACTGCAGCAAAGCCTGCTGGCAATCCCCTGCCAACTGTAGGGCAGTCCCTCGGGGCGGTGCCCACAGAGGCTGCTAGGCCAGGAAAAAGGGCAGCAGGCCCCGGGCCCTGGCTCACACCTCCAGTGGGCACCCCACCCCGGGGAGAGGGAAACGACAGAGCCCACAGCCTTGCCCAACACCTCGGGTGCAGCCTACAGCYTCAGCCGTCCTGCCTGCCTGCCCACCCAGGGCCCAGCTCCCTTCCCCGCGCCGGGATCCTGTCGGACACAGACACCGCCCCCCTCCCCCCGCAGGCCTCCGCACCCCCGGGGGCTGCCGCCCTCCTCCAGCCCCCACACCTTTCTCCTCACGACGCAGGGGCGCCTGGAGCCCGCCGCCCCCCGCTCAGCGCCGCGCACAGAGGCCGCCAGCCCACCGCCACCTCCGGGCACACGGCGCGAACCGGCGGGGAAGGGGGGGGGAGAGCGCCTCGTACCCCGGCCCAGCGCGGGCCCACCGCCTCCTCACTGCGGCCGCCCGCCTTTCCCGCCTCCCCCTACCGCCTACGGCCGCGGCGACGGCCCCCGCGCGGGGCGCGCTGGGACACTGAGTCCCCACCAGCCGCCACGGGGCTGCGGCCGGCGGCGGCGAGACCACAACTCCCAGCAGGCAAAGCGGCGCGGAAGGGGCGGGAAGCGGGCGGCATATGCCCCTCCCCGCACCGCCTGTCTCCTTTGCGTCCTGGGAGCTGTAGTCGCCCGCCTTTCCCCCGGCGGGGGACATTTTGAGAGCCGGGGCGTGGGTAGGGTATCACGGGCCTGCCGCTAAACGGAGCTGAGCTCCCCTCCGCCGCCGCAACTGCAGCTCCCAGGGCGCACCGCGCCGCCCGCCCGCCATTTTGCAGCCTGTGAGGASATGTGAGGTGCTGGCGCTGCCGCCTGCGCAGGGGCGAGTTTGGGGGTCACCGGTGCACCGCGGGGAGCCCGGCTGCTGGCGGCTGGGAGTGGCAGGGCTGGCTCCGCCGCCGCCGTGCCTGAGGCCCGGCGGCCGCCCCTTGGGCTGCCCGGCGCCGTGAGGGGGCCGGCGGGGCGGGCACGGTGCCGCCTCCATAAACAGTCTGGAAAAAAACGTCGAGCAGTTTGTTTTCTCATCAGAAAAGCAGGATTTGGCCACAATGAACGCTTCAGAGGAAGTGTCTGGGGTTTTTTTGTTCTTTTTTTTKKTTTTTTTTCTTTTTATTTTATTTGAATGTATTTATTTTTCTAACCAGGAAACCCCAAGTCACTTGGGGCATAAAACCACTATCCATCAAAAAAAAAAGTTTCCATTTTCTGTCCCAGAAGAACATTTTTTTGTGTGTGCGTTGAGAAGTGGAATTCTGTCTGAAAATGTTTTATTGGTGTTGGCCAAAGATGCTTGATTTTTTTTTCCCCTTCTTTCAGTGAAAAGTTTAAATTTTCAGTGAAAATACATTTCCCAAGTGGCTTCAATATTTAGCTTGTTTATCCTATGCTAGGGAAAAAAGAAAAGGCAAGGTTTGCTGTGCTGCACCAGCATGTGGCCTGGCAGTTTGTAGGGCTCGTCTCCAGCCTTTCCCCAGGCTCAGGCTGTCTTACTGCCTTGCCTGGCCCTGGGGCTTCATCGTTAAATTAAATTAATGCCTGCAAAGGGCCTGAGCCTTTAAAGGTTGTACCTTTACCTCTTCAGATCACCCTGCTCTGAGGTGGTGATTTGCCTTGAATATAAGCAAAGCTCATCTATGCCATCGTTTTGCACCAAAAGAAGAAACTACCATATAGCCCTGCTTTGCCTGATATTAGTGGCGCTTTAATTCCCCCCCCCCATGGCATCCCAACCCTGCTGCATCACCGGTTGCTTTGCCGATGGGTGTGCTAGAGGTAAGGCTGCACCCGCAGCTGAGGAGACTTCACCAGATCCCTTCAAGCGSGGCCTCGCTGTGAGTCACCCGTAATATAAACTGCAGCCACTTCATTTGCATTGTCAGTTTTTAAATATATACTTTCGCCTGCTGGAGTGTTGCTAACTATGGTGATTTATGAGACGAGGGCTGTGTTTGGAATATATTTGGCAGCAATGACGAGGTTAGTGCAAAATGTCTTCTGTCTGGCTGGAGTCGTGCTGTAGTTTTAAAACAGCAGCTCTAGAGGTATTTCCCTGTTTGGTGATCCTATTTTTTTAATGTATACACATATGGTAGTATGGTCACAGGCATTCACATGGGTTCCCAGCTGGAGTGGGAAAGAGTCCTCTGGTAGGCGAGCAGGAACAGATAGGAGGATGGTAGTAAACAGGCAAAGGGAGCCAAGAGTAAACCACGTGTGAAGGCTACCGGTGCTGTGTAACACTGTCTAGGGTGCCGGGGACACACCTGGCGTGAGCCTCTGAGGGTACTAAGGGCCGGGCAAGAACAGGTGGAGTAAGCAGTAGCGTGCCCCGTTTTCGTAAGGCTGGAGACAAGCAGGGTACGCCATGGACTGGTGCAAACAATGGTGCTCTTGGTTTGAACCGTGGTTTTAATGCTAGATTCARGGCTCAGAGGGGCAGAAGAGGGCTACACCACCTCCACCATCTCCATCACCTGTGGATGTGGGTGCCTTCAGAGACAAGTTTCATTMCTCCATTTCCAGAGGCTCCAAGTTCTCATTTTTTGCCTGGTACCGTGTATGTTGATGACCAAGGTCACCTTCAGAAGCTGGCTGTACCCTTTTTCTCCTTCCTGTCTTTTTGCAGAATTTTTAGTATCGCACACTGCGGAGAACCGGGGATGAGCTGCTTTTTCTCTGGTGGCTGAGGACAAGACAGTTTGCAGCGGTGGATATGCTGGTGTGTTGGGATTTTCRCTATTGCTTGGCGACAGCTGAAATAAAAATAATGAGTCAGACTCTGAAGACGAACAGATGGTAAAGCGTTTTCCCCTTGCCGGCATGAACTAAGGTGGCTTGAAGAGGGGTGGGGGGCTGGAAGGCGGATCCGAGCTGCAGCGCGGGACATCATCCAAGCGAGCGGGCTGCATCTGGTGCGCGGGCTCCGAGGGGCCGGCTCCTTCGCAGAGTTGGCCCCACGGGTCTGCAGAAAGCCAGCGCTCCCCGCGCGCGGGGGCGGCCTGTGCGAATGSATACCAGTCTCAGCCCTGTTACTGGGCGCCTGGTGCTCCTTTCTTGCAAATAAATCTGTCGTTTGGCCCCCATCGGTAACTGTTTCCGTTGCTCACTGGCAGGCTCCTGCTGCTTCTGCGCTCAGAGCCTGGGGTAGGCGCCTGGCAGGGACCGCTGGCCCCTCGCCTCGCGGCTATAGGAAAGTGGCAGGTGATTCCCTAGCAGCTGCCCAGATCCTGCAAGCCAGACAGAGCGATCGGGTGCGTTTTCATCATCTCCTGTGTTTGGAAGGAGTATGGAAGTTAGTCTGTTAATGGCCACGTGCAGCTGATGGTGGAGCTCCTGAGGGGGGTGGGGAGGGAAAGGAGTATTTTCCTGCAGGCAAAAAGCAAAAATCACAGTAGTGACCACCGCATCCTTCCCTGCTGGGAGAAGGCARTTGCACCAAACCAGAATGGGTGCAGGTTGAAGGCAATAATTCGAGTTGCCCTCTCCTGTTTGCAGGAAGGAAAGCCTACGAACGGCCTTGAAATCTCCCATGGGGTGAGTTGTCAAGATTCAGTGCTTGACACCGCCTCTCTTCTACACCGAGCTTCACTTACTTGTTTTACTTTGCACTTTCATTTGGTCCTGGYTCACCTGCAAGCAGGTTTGATTTATTCCAGTGCTGTTTACCCATGTTGGTGCTTTTTTCCCCTAAGGTAACTACATAAAATTAGCTTCTGTGGAGTGAGTTTTAATGTAGGTGGGCTATGAAGGTCTTTATCGACTTGATTCTTCACAATAACAAYGTTACTGCCGGCCTGGAGAGGACCTGCAGGGAGAACCTACAAGCCCTTTTCTGTTAGAGACACTGCATGAGTGGGAGGGAACTTTAAGAGCAAAATTAATACTCTCTGCAATTATTTGAAATTTTTAARGGAAGCAAAAACAGTTGGAGGTCTCTGTTCATTTCGCTACAGAATATTTGTACTAAAAAATCCCTTCTCCTAATTCTTGCTTCTTTTTTTTTCTGTCCTATATCATTGTCCCCAGTGTGCCTGATACTAACAGCAGCAGTGAAGGGCTGAAAGGTTGTTGGAACCAGCTGAGGGCYTTGAAGTTAGCATTAAGAAAAAAAACAAAACCCACAAAACCCTAAAACTCCCCAGACCTCTCGTTAGAGCATGACCTGTAGGAGCTTCATTAATCAACACAACRTTGTAGCCAACACAGGGCTTTACATTTAACACCAGTAACCTTGCTGGAGGAAATCTTACCAGTTTACTCGCAGCCGGCAGGCAGGGTGTTGAGTGTACACGGTCTCRCCTGGCCTAACACCAACTACTTTTCGGTACTTGGCAAAGCTGTGTTCTAACATGAGGGAATGCCCTAGCAAAGCAGGGCCAAGAAACACCTTTTTTTTTAAAAAAAAAAAGAAAAAGGAAAAGGTGTGATTAAACTCTAATTAGAAATGTTACTTGTGGCCACTGGCACTTGAGCTGGGTCATCTAAACCCAGTGCGAAATGCCAGGCGGTCCACACTAGCATGCCTGGCTGCGAAGTTTATGTACCCTCTGCAAGTGGGAAAACAACACGCGTTTCAGTTATGCAGCAGTTTTAGCAGCTGGGAGGTGTTTTCTGTTTGCTCCAGGTCCCTGGGCTCTGAAGTGAAAGCATCAGGCCCCCTGCGCCAGACAAGCTGCCAGAGGTTGGCTGAAGAGCTCGCCCCGACCAGGGCTTCTGCGCCCTCCTGCTTAGGTTATGCCCCGTGCAAGGTAATCTGATGCTCCCCAGGCTGAAACTGAGAGGAGCGGTCAGCCAAAAATACACAGATTAACACTGYGCCTCTAGTTCAGCTGTGCAGCGTGGTACCTATGGGATTTGGGGTTTCTAGCCTGTGTCTTTATCACTTAATCAAGAGCTGGTCAGGTAGTTAATTGTTTCCCTCTCCCCTCCGGCACCCACTGATAGCAGATGTTCCCTCACTGGGGGCTGTTCCACTCTCTGGCGCAGCCACTGCTTCCCAGCCCTACCRCGGCCCTGCCAGTAAATGAGGTGGTTGAAATACCTTTTTTTTTCAGAACAGTCTCCTCTGTTGTCAGCAGCTTGCCCTGGAGATGAAACTCCCTCCTCTCCCCTAACTGGAAGGGCCACGCTGCCGTGCCCAGCAAAGGAAACAGCGGTTCGGAGCAGGAATGTGAGCACAGCCGCTATCTAACACATCCTTCATCACTGAGCCTGGCAAGTGGAGCTGGCAGGCAGAGGGAGGGTGCTCTCCTCTACAGCAACCTCCGCCATAAACAGCTCTTCCATGGGAGAGCTGGCTGGTTTTTCTCCCTCCTGTGGGAATATTGCAAATCTTGGTTAGAGCTTAGACAACCTCTTACAAGGGAACGGACATAAGCAATGTATACATGTTAGCTGCAGCTGTCTTAGTAGGAAACAATTAGGGATATTGCTACTTACAACACAAACAGCCCCTAAGAGGCTTATGACGTAGCTCGCCAAAGCAAAAAATACCTCCAAAACATCTTGTTAGAAACAGTCTAGAGGTTTTTTTTTAACAAAAAACAGTTTGGGAGGGGGGAGGAAAAGAATTCCGCTGGAAAAAATCCCAACTTGGTCTAGCTGAGAAAAATTCACGCTTGTATTTTTATTTTGTGAAAATTCTTGTTTCACAAAAAAAAGATTCCACAGTCATATTCCTAGGAATCAGAAGTCCACAGTAAGGTCTCCAGTGACTTTCCGAGTCCTTCAGACCTCGGCAGAAAAATGTTTGAGAAGTGCAAGCCAGGGTTGTCGGTGCAATATGAGAACAAGCGGGCTGCAAGCATTCCACCCACCCCTTCCCCTCACAGTGGTTTATCCGTGCGGCCTCACATGCTCCTACACAGCAGGACTGCTGGTTTCCAAGAATGTCTTCACTTAACAGCACCTTAAAGGCGCCTGGTTTGCCCAGTCCTCTCCCAGCATCTCAGCTCAAGCATCCCGTACAACTCATCTGTTTCGAACACATCAGCGTTAATACTCAGACCCGAGGTGCAAACAGAGRGGACTGCATTTAGCCAGGGGAGGCTGAAGATCCCAGCTATGCTTCCAGGCTGAGGTCCCAAGGCACACGCCCTRGATGCCAAATACGCGCTGTGCTTTGCCAGATTGTTTCCACTATCGTTTCTCCCCCTGTTGAACACCAGCCYGAGTCTGACAGTGACTCACATCAGCTTAATCCTAGCTCCAGAGGCAGGAATCATTYTATCCCCATCCGGAACAACAACACAGCACCACAATCCAAATGTTTTAAGGCATGAAGCAAAGAGCATCACATTCATGGGAAACCACCTAGAGGGTCAGCTAAGGACTGCACTCCCTGCAGTCCGAATTYAGCTTGAATACAAGAATGTTCCCTTGGAAGACGTGGCAGAAATCTGTGCGCGATGGAAAGAAACAAGACCTGACAACACATCGTTAAAAATCCACTAACAAGGGGGTTTGCTTTGTTTCTTTTTTTTTTATTGTTTTTAAATATCACTTTTTTTTTTTCTTTCCAGAAGTCATTATGTCTGACTCCATTAACATTCAGGTAAACAAGTGAAAGAACAACAGATGGGCATGATCTCGTAGCACGGGCACAGCCGCCGGGAGCAGGGCTTGCCTTTCTTTGCGGCAGCTGAACATCGCTCTCCCTCGCCCGGCGCTCCCTCCCTCTCCGTACCGGCATGGGCGATGGCTGGCGGCCGCCACGGGACATCCCGCTTCAAACGCAGTGAGAAGTCCAGGACGGGGCAGAGAAAGGCAGGCAGTTGTGGGATCACAGCACTTGGCCTCCCCCCTCGCTCTCAGCCAGGCTTTCCCCTGATGGTGCGGAGGGGCAGGCGGTGGCAGCAACGGTGGCATTGCCAGACCATCCGCAAAAATCAGACCAGTCCCCGGCCGGATGGCAGCAGAGGGCATTTTGGGCTGTTTTCGGTCATTTTAGGAGAAGCCCCTTGAGTGCGTGCGGTACTGCCACCGCAGCCCCCCCTGAATTTCAGCACAGTCACCCTATTTTGCAATCCACATTAGCTCCCCCACAGCTGTGCCTCCCTTCCCTTGAAGGGGGGCACAATTGCAGCAGCCACCGCTGCCAGCAAGCAACCTTTTTGCCTTCYCTCAGCACCATTCTGGATGCGTCCCCAGCCTGCCCGCAGGCCCCCCTCTCAGAGGCTGGAAAAACCCATGCTCTTGAAGCCTGGTTCACAAAGCATCCTGGTGTTAAGGTTAACTGGTTGTAAAACTGCAGCGGTTCATCACACTATGCACACTATGAGAAATGTTTATTAAATTGATTTTTGTTTCATTTCTTTAAAAAAAAGGCAGAAAGAAGTTAAACACACTGCTTTGTGGCATGCTCCACAGTATGAAAAAATCCCAAGCATTCAGTTAAGCTGTCAGCGGCTCTGTTTGACCTTTCTACGTGGTCTTTGAACTGAGACCTGGACAGTTGACTCTCCTCTTCCCCACCAGCCTCTCTTCCTCCCCACCTCGGCTCACAGCCATTTTCTCAGCTGTCACTAGCTCCAGGAGGATGCTTCCCTGGAGAGGGAGGGGTTTGTATTTACAGCCCACAATTTCATCCTTTCTTTTTTGGGAGTKCGGAGGGGAGCAGGATGGGGCCCCACGTTGCACACACAAATGTGCAGGTATGCAGGAGAGGGTCCGAGGCAGGGCAGCGGTCCTACCTAGTGGTTTTTTCCCCGTCACCCCATCAGCCAGCTTTGGGACTGACCAACTGGCAGAAGAGCCCTGTCGCTTTTGGATCCTGAGTGCTTGCAACAGGGCAAGTCCCCTCAGCCCTTCACAGCTCCCCCTCTAGTTTGTTTTAACTCRGGTCCAGCTTCACAGGAGGCCAGACTAGAGGAGACCCAAGTGGGTAGTTTTTTCTGTGAGGGCTTCTCAGCTACTTCATCATTCTCAAGCATGATGGTTCCTCTCTGTCCCTCTTTTCCCAGGGCTGACCCCTCCTGCTACAGCTGATGACTATTCCATTGAACATGGGGACTCTCAGCTAGTAACTGAAGAAAGCATTACCCTCTCCCTGCAAARCTCCTTCTGCCCCCTCCCACGACCTTCCCAGCCGCTGGCTGCTCCCCTCCTGCAGCACCTTTCCCGCAGCAGCCGCAGGGACAGGAGGTGGCCCAGGGAGCTGTCTCTGGAGCTCCCCACAGTGACAAGCCACCTCTGAAATGAGCCAGAGAGCAAACTGCAGCCCGTGCGGGACATGGTCTGAGCAAACATCCTGCTCTTCTTCCTCCCACAGCTCAGACTCCCGCTCCAACTACCACTTTCTCCCAATTGCTCCTGCCTGGGACAACCCAGACCYCTAAAGCTACAATGTCCAAGGACACACCTGACCTCCATCAAGACCCAGTCCGTCTTCAAACAGAGCTCCAGCTACGTACACAGCATCAACTGAATACTGAACAATATCAAAAATACGGTATAAGGAAAGAAAACAGAATTGAAATGCTTAATGGCGTATTTATACACATTTATCAACAGTCAACAAAAAAGGCGGCAAGTTACACATCCATTCTGTATGCTAACAATCCCGATGCACATATATGTAAACACACATGCTTGGTTGATGCATATACATATAGCCACATAACAGAGTAGATGACCTGAAGGAGCTATGCTGGGGAGCTGGAGAAGGGGTTACTACTGCAAAACCTCGTCTYGTTCTCGATGTGCACAGCGTGGACAATCAGGGCAGTGTTGCTTTAAGGCTATTTCTAAGGCTGAATCTTTTCTTGTCCAACCCCTCAATCCGAAGTTCTGTTGAAGCACTTCCTCCTCTTACCCAGCACAACTTGATATATATATATATATTTACCTATATACTTTTAAAAGGCCCTATATACTAAAAGGCAGGAAGAGGAAAGGGGGGAGCGGAAGGGGGGAAAAGCCTCCGAATGGATCAGTTTGCCCCAGTGCAGGAATCTTCTATCCTGTAGTGGCAAAGGTCACGGCAGCCATGTGCAGTGGACAAGGTACTAGTTTAAAATGATCGCGGGTCTCCCTCCCTATCTGATCTGAAGCTCTTCGTTGCAACGAAGGGGGAGAGTGAAATACTTTAAGAAACAGAAATACTCCTGAAGTGGGGAAGGTGATCACTAGTTTCAACTCCTCCCCTTACCTGCTTCGAGGTGGCAAAGAGCTGAGAGATACTATCGTTTCCAGCTCAAGTGCCCGTACAGCTAAGGAAAAGGCTTTGCTTAAAAATATATATCTATAGAACTATACATATAGATCATCTTTTTAGAGACACTCTGATTTTATTACATAGCTCCCGGGTCACTCTCCCCCTCTATCTACATGGTAACGGAGTGGCATACAACAGAAGCCACATACATCGAAGTGGCAATCAAAGCTTACCAGGTCACAAGAAAGTGTTTCAACTGGTGCGATCTAAAATCCTGAACTCCCTTGCTTTGATAAGCTGATCTCCCGCCGTTGATATATCTGGAAGTTGGAAGGTCTTAAAAATAAACTTTTAATTTTTTTTTTTTTTTTTTCAAAATCAGGCTATGACAATTTCCCAGCCATGTTACAGTGTGCGACAATATGCTATAAGTAAGGAAAATTTCCTTGAACAAGAGAGTGATGCAAAGATGAGATTTTAGACATGTATGCATATGGCTGGGAACCCCCAAGCATCATCCTGCAATACATAAATGCAGGATTTCTAAGGTTAAGGACTTTTTTTTTTTTAAAGTTTTCTTCTTTTTTCCAATATCATTTGTATGCAAGCATTAGCATAACAGTGGAAACTTACTACAGAACTAGACTCTCCCAAAAACATACGTCTAAAAAGAAACATTGAAAGAGGTTAAAAAAGTGACTTAATTTTCATTTGTTATATTTGAAAAACTGGGACTAAAATTCACCCCCAGCCAGTGACCCTTTAATGTAATGAATCAATGGAAATGAGCCAATTTATAAAGTTACAGCTCCAAGAAAAAAAGTCACAAAACCAAAAAGCCAAAAACATCCCCACTCTTCAGAGGGTAAAAAGAAATTAAGCATGACTTCTGTTAAGGATTGACCCAGCGATGCAAACAGGTGGGAGAGGAACACCGCGCCTGCGTTTCCCTGGGACACATGGCACCCAGGCGGCGGGGGCTGTTTCCTCTCCTCCTCTCTGCCAGGCTTCTGCCAGGCTATGGGCAGCTTGGAAATGCCAGGGAGTTGGGGTGATGGTAGGAAAAGAYGAGTACAAATGAACAAAAATGCTAAATCCGGCTTCAGCATCCAATTATGTATGTAAAAAAAGTCAGTGTTGAAAAAGAGAGTAAAAACCAAGGCAAAGTGTTCTGATAACAGGCTGCAGCCTTCTCCTCTGTACATCTTCCACCAACGTTATGTCTGAGTTACGGGGCGTGGGGAAGGGGGAGGAAGGACTCGATCTCCTGCTACAGCAGCTCTCCCCATCACACAAAACTGATGTGTAACTAACTCAGCCACAAGGATACGGGAAAGTTTAAATTTATTTAAAAAAAAAAAAAAGTACTTCAAAATAAAAATGGTAAGTACTGTATGGTAATATTGGAAGTATTTATATACATAGTTTTCTTTGTCTTTTGTTGAAACGTCTCCTGGTCACTTGGTGGCACTTGGGGTCCCCTCTAGCGCCGTCCGCCCTGCTCCCCCCTTCCCCTCCCCAGCTCTCACGGCTCAGTAGACGGAGCTGTTCCTTATGCCACAGCACAGCACCATGCTCAGGATCATTTCGAAGATCTGTTGGGAGACACGGGCACCGGTGAGGCACCGACCAGTACGATGCAGGAGCTCCCCCGTCCCGAGGTCCCGCACTCCACGTAAACGCTCTCAAGCCAGAGAGAAGGGCAGAGGTGCTACGTTTTCACTGCTGTTTTCATAGGAGTCGGCCAACGTGAGATAAGCTGACGTTCTGCCCTCCCTCGCCGGCGACAGTGGCGGTACGTTGCAAGCCTCCCGGCTGCCAGCTACGCAGCGGACGCTTCCAGATCGGCCTTACGGCCCGGCCCTTGCGCAGGCGCTGGGTTACCAGCCCACCGCACCCACCGCGCGCCGGGGAGCAAGGAAAGCGAATCCCTTCCCACTGCAGACGCCGGCCACAAAACACGGCGGCCTGAGAAACGAGCGGTTTGGGAGGCAGCGAGGAGGCTCGACGGTGCCCTGCCCTTCTGGATGGGGTTGCAGGTGCTCCGGCTTTGCCGCGCTCGCCAGGCGCCTGCCCTAACGTCCCCACCCCCCGGAGGGACGACGAAGCCCTTGGGCTCGCCACGTCCCGGAGCAGCCGGGGTGCCGAGGGCTGGCGCCGCACGCTGAGCCGCAGGGGCATCCGGAGGAGGGGGACGGAGCCAGCCCGGCTGGAACGGGACCGGGGCACCCCGAGGTGGCTTTTCCCCATCCCACAACAGCAGGGCGCCAGGCAGTCACGCTTACCATGATCACGGCGACCACGATGGCAGCGATACCGATCAGGTACAGCTTCCCGGAGAACAGCTCGTCGATTTTTTTGTGGCAGCTCGAGGACTGCAGCAGAGAAGCACACCGGTCAGAGAGCCTGCTTTCCGCTCGCCCGCCCCGGCACCCATAAAGGCAGGTCTGCTTCCCCCCGGTCCCGCTCGCGTTCCCGGGTCCTGGTTCTAGGACTTCCCACCATTCTTCACCCCTCCATGCCTGCCAGCCCCCTCAAGCAGGAACAGCAAAGGAAGAACCAACGGGAACCTCCGCCGACATCCCTCTACACCATCCCCAAATAAAGGAAATCTCTACCCTTTATCTAATTCCCAATCAAGTCCCACATTTCCCTGGCAGCTGAATTTCCTCGGAGGAGCTGCGCTGAGCGAAGAGCAGCCGTGCCCACCTCAATAAGGTTTTTCAGGAAGGAGTCCTTCTTTGGGCAGAGGTCGTCTCTCCACAGGGGAGTGATAGCTCCTATTGCATCATCGGGACCACAGCAGTCCAGCTACATGGAGAGCGGAGAAAAAAACCCAACAAAACCCCAGCATTAGCAGACAGCAAACACTCGTGCGATGCTCTCCCCACCATTAAACATCCTTGAAGCCACCCAAGACTGAGGAGGTATCTTGGAGGGGGAAACAAGGGAGGGGAAATAACTCTCCAAAATTTGATTTTCTTCTTTCCATGCAATGCAGCTGCTTCCTACAATAGTCCCAGACAGGTCTGGCATTGGATCCTGGAGGAGAGTGAACCCATCTCTCTCCAGAGATTTTTTTTCCTGCTGAGCAGAGGAAGTATCGCGATTAGTTCCTCAGAGCACCATTTTTCTTCCATTGAATTTTACTTAAATCAGGGGTGCTGAGGTAAATGAAAAGCAACTTAATTAAAGCTCGGGCCAGACTTCCCAGCGCAGCACGAAGGACATAATATTGAAGAGGGTGCAACTCTGTTTCTTGACATGTAAGAACAGCAAACTTGACAGGCTAAGACCTGCATGTAGCATCATCTGCTTTAGATCCTGCTTTTCCCATTCATTTTCTTGACCCCCATTTTTAATTCTCCTTCCTCCCACATTCTCATTTCCTCTGCTGCAAGAAACTCCTATGGAGAGGAGATTTCTACACAGAGCTTGGAAATCAGGCAGCAAAATCCCAGTGCTGAGAACACATTTGATCCAGTTCACTCCTAAGCATCAAAAAATCCAGCGTTACCTTCATTCCCTGCCCGAGGACTTGTAGCTCAACTTACTGCCTCTGCCTTGGTGGGGAAGATCAGACTATGCGCAGCGACAGTCGCTCCTCACCACTTACCCACTGACAAACCTCACGCAGAAGTTAACTGGGTGTAATTTGCAGCACGCAGGATCCTATCCATCAGCGGTTGCTTTGACCAACTGCACGTAGCCTCAGCAGAGTGTGCAGCAAGACCACCGATGTCTTACCGTTTCATGAAAGGTCTTCACTACAGCTTTGCCGTTGTTCGTCTCCGATTCTGCCATGAGCGCTTGTTGAAACGCTTGATCGTAGAATTGCTTCACGTCTTTGGCTATCTAGGAAAGACAAGGGAAAAACTCGCTTTCAGCCAGAGAAGGAGGAAGCCCATCCAGCAGATAAGCCTGAAGGGGACAGGTTCCCTCTAATGGCACTCGCAGGTAGACGAGCAGTTTTAAAATAGATTTGGACCCCGTTTATTTGCACAGGTGCATGAAAAAAGGCCTGTCTTTCATAGGGCTCAAGTCCCTCCAGCCGCAGCATGCTAAAAGCAGCAAATACTAAGAACCTCATCCACCAGCCAGCAGGTTCCAGCCAACGCTATCCAAGTGCTCCGCGAGCTCTCTCTAGCAGGCAAAGACAGCCAAGGCCCAGAGGGTGAACCGCAAGATCTGAGATAGCCTTCAGCCCGCGTGGATTTGGTGTTGGGCTCAGGAACACAGGAACAGCTTGTTCTGAACCACCCCACACATGGAGACAAAGCAAGTGGGCAACACGTTTCCCACCGAGGCTGCAGAGGCAGGAGACGCTGGGGAAGTCAGGAGGAGGTGGAGTGCACAAGCAAGGCCATCTGTAGGTATGGGCACCTCGCCTTACTGTCTGGCTCGGAGGGGATGGCAGGAATTTGGGGGAGATTGCCCACTAAAGCCTCGTGAGGYGGCTCTTTGGGGTCAGGAAGACTTAGGTGCTTTTAGATGGATGTCAAAGTCTGGCTGGGTCCCTACCTGGAGCTGGGCACCCCCATCCTGTAAATGGTTATATGAGAAGTCTCATCCGTACTCTAGCCCTGCCACCTGGGCTGGTAAACTGCAGCCACTCATGGGGGTCTGCTCCACAATGCAAAAAACCCCTCATTTTCAGGGAAACTGGCCTTGTGGCTTCTCCTCTAACACCCTCCAATAATTTAGGAGAGACAGATGAAAGGAGGACATGCAAGAGAAGCAAAAGAAAAAAAATACGAGCAAGTACGAAAGGGAAAACGCTTTCCAGAACATCTGCTCTTGGCAGCGCAGGCTGGWTTAGCACACGAAAAAAGAAACTGCAGCAAGGAGGAGCGTGATTTCAATCAATTATCCCAGCATTTCTCCGTCACTGCTCAAAAAAGTTTGCTTTGGAGGGCGATGTCCTCTGATCAAACCATTTGATTCTGGTACAYAGAAAAAAAAAAAWAAAAAATCCTATTTCTTGCCTCCCCATCCTGCATCTAAAGCACCTCCAAGAAGGCAGGCTGAGGGAGGGACTGCCTCCAGCTTTGTGGAAGAGCACCCTGTGCCCCTGTGATAGGAGATGACTGTCCCCCCGAGGGGTTGCAAACCCAGGTGGAACGGAGTCCCCGCCGGGAGCAGCTCCCGCTGGCTGGGATCATTCAGCACTTCCCTCCCAGCCCGCGTTGCTCCCGACCGAGGTGGGGAGAAGCAAGCTGCCTGCCTTGTGAGCGAGGACTTCCAAACAGCCCATTCATCGTCAAGGCTGCAAAAGCAGCTGAGGCCAACAGACTGCCACCGTTCAYTTTAAACTGCAGAATTAATTTTCGGGGCTGAGGTCATCGCTCTTGTATTGGCAAATCCTAAATTTCTCAGCTTTATGCTCTGATGGCCAAGCGCCTTCTCCCCAGCATGGAAAGCAACAGCCATGGGGTCCCTCCYTACTCAGGCTTCACTTTTTTTGCTGTCGGTTCAGTCGCGCATCTTGGACTCTTCAGGATTCACAAACTAACATTTGCAGGAGGCACAGTCCCTCTGCAAAGGTTAATTAGCTCGCCAAAGTTGCTAGGAAACAGCACCCTGCCTGCATAATAATATGTTTAGCCACGGAAGAGTTTATTCCGGTGAAGTCATGCTCTCTCCGGCGAATGACTACAAGGGTGTTCCCATTCACGGCCGAGCTGGTCATCTGTGGCCTCCACGCATGTGAAAGCTGAGGAGGCCACCACCTACTTACACAGCTGGCTTACGTCTCTTAGTAAAGTAAACACATTTCCTACTCTGCCAGAGAGCCTAACCTTGGCTTTGAGCACAAGCAGTCCCCTTCTCTCCTCCAAACCCTCAACGGCCGAGTGATCAACACCCAGCCCGCTGCTTGCTGCAGCATGGCCACGGTTCCCATCCACTGATAGTTTTGCTCTTCGAGACCAAACTCTGCATGTGTGCAAGCACGTGTGACCGTAGCGAAGGGAAGATGAGCAGAAAGGCAAAGTGAAAAGCTGCAATTTTCAGTCCTACCCTTTAGCTAACCCCCTCCAGCCAGAGGACCTCATCCGAGCAGTCCCCAGCAGGGCGCCTGGGACAGGCATCCGACTTCTACCCCTCGCGCGCRCACAGCCTATTGATCAGCAGCAAGCTCAGTCCTGGCAGACGAACAGCCYGAAGCGGGTTATCCGATACTGGCAAAGAGCAGGAAGCACCAAGCGATCCCATTAACGCAGACACAGGCTCTCCCCGTACGGTATTCCCTCCCTTTGGGGCCAYGCCGCTGGCTTCGCTCTTTGCTCTTTGGCACCTAGGACGTGCAGCTGGCTTTCCTTCGTGACTTCATACATGAATCAACTCACACGGTGACTGACAGTGCGGCAGCAAGGAGGAGACCCAAGCGAGACGGGGCTATTTTTATTCCAGACATTGCTCTATATACCGTAAGGGGCAGCTGCTACCATCAAGTGCTCACATTTAAAGTTCATCAGCCCGGCCAAGAGGAGTTAGGTGACCTGCCCGGGTCACACAGCTAATCCAAGCCCCCGTGACTCAGTCCGGGAGCAGCTTACGAGCAAAACAGCTCGTGCTGGGATCTGCTGCGGTTCTGCCCCAGCCTCCCAGTCCCACAAATGCAGGTTTCAGAGTTGTCTTACTTGGTCTTTGTTGACAAATCCCCAGATTCCAGCCGCAACTTCGCAGGCAAACAGGATCACCAGGCAAGTGAAGAACTGCAAAAACAAATCAGGAGAGGGACACTTAACATACCTGGCTACAGGCAAAAGCAGCAACTAGGTGGGTAGAGGTGTGGAGCGGCACTTCTACTGATGGAGATCAGAGCAAGGTGTTCAAACCATTTTCCCTCTCATACACGGGCTTAGCCCAAACACACTTTCCTAYAACTCATCGGATGCTACCCCATGTCCAGAGTTCCCACTGGGAGGGCTGAGCGGGGATTAGCAGAGCCCTTCCCACACAGGGCCCGGCAGGGATGAGGACGCCCTSTGCACCACAAGACACATCGCTCCTCTTCACGCACCTGCAAGGCCATCCAGACAAGCGTCTTGCTCTGCCACGGATGCTYCGAGGATGGGAATTGCCAGTGCAGGGTTAAAAGCACATTTCAGCTGCTGAGGAGCTGCGGGAYGTCAGGGTGTGATTTATGGCCAGCTCTCTTGGCATCCACAGCCCTGCAAGGCTACTGCAKTTTTTTGCATAAATACGAACGCTGATGTTTTCCCATGGTCCCACCCTGTTCGTGCAATTCCAGCACTCCTCCCTGCCATCCCCCAAAGCCTCCCTCCATCTTTTTGTTCAGATCCCAGGAACACGTTGTGATGTTCAGTCTGTTAGACTGGGAATGGGAAGCTGTAAAGCTCATACATCAGAGTCAAGTGGGAAGGCACGGACAGGCATGCTCCGCATGCAGCCARCATTACCCCCACGACAACATCACCCTCCGTGACTTCTTCCTGAGAAAAGCCCCAAACTGGGAGAGTTGCCATGGAAGTAAGGAAGCAAGAGAGATGAATGCAGTCAGGGGAAGATAGAAAATCATGGTATGGGGCGGGACAGCAGCCCCTGGATCTGGGCAATCTCTGTTCCAGACACATTCAGGGCATTTTCTTCAACAACAGAGCAATGGGAGTTTCCCAAATGATGCTATGGCCTGGCTCTCATGTGCAAGAGCAAAGGGTTATCAGCGAAATGGAAACAGGACTGTTGACCTGACAGCAGGAAAGGACTTCCAACATCCTTGTCCAGTCCCAGAACAAGGAACTGCTATTTAAACACCTCTCTATCCCTGGTTCTCCAGGCACACCTTTAGGGGACTGGGTTCCACATCCCCTCCAAGGAATCACATCGCCCTAAATCGTGGGCGCGAGGCCACTGTAATTCTCTGGCTAAGCACTAGGGCTCACTCTCGCAGTGGYTACCCTCCAGTGAAGGATGGCTCCTTTATCCCAGATTTGGAGGTACAACTTCCTGCAGACTCAGTTCTGCGAGCTGGCTGCAAAACACGAGAGACGCAGCTTGACGCCATGGGAAGGCGGCGGCGTTCCTGGCCCGCTGTTCGGATGTGCCCCTGCCCCTTCCCGGGGAGCAGCGCCCGCTCCCTGCCCAGCGGCTCCCGCCTGCCCTCCTCGGGTCTCCCTGCTCAGCTTCCACGCTGCCTTCGCCATGGGATTTTGATAGCGTGGAGGTTCCTGGTGCTTTCCCCTTTTGCAATAAGCCYGTAGTCACTCCACCAGCCGGCTGCAGGAGAGGGGAGAGCGGCTGCTTCCCTGCACCACCCTAAGGACGCTGCCTGGAAATGTCCTTGGAGCACGGTGGGAGCCTTGGCCAGCGGAACGCGTCGTCGTGAGGGGTCTCCAGCCTTCTCTTGGCAAGCCAAGGTGTGAGCAAACACAGGCACCGCACAGCAGCTAGAGCTGCTAATTTCAGCCAAAGCAGCCGGTTTCCCTGTCGGGCCTCAGGTACCTTGTACCATCTGCCCTTCTAATCCTCTTTCCAACTTCAAGAGGGAGYGAGGGGTAATTCAGGTTCTGTAATCGCCTGCGTTAACAAAAAAGAATAATCCAAAGCTGCCAGACCTTGCTACAACCACCCCTGTCGGATTTGTGCACCGGCTCCGCCTGTTCCCCGCAGCAGTGATGGTGCCTGCAAACTCCTACAGCAGCTCTCATCCGCCGACCTTCAGAAGTGCTTTATAAAAGCTGGTGAGAAGCACCCCCTTCTTATTGGGAAACAGAAGAGGTGAAGCCAACTGCGAGAGCGAGGGAAGGAACTCCATTTCCCTCTGTCCCAGTTGAATCTACACCCATGGGTCACTACACCACCACAAGAATCTTCCAGCCCAATGAAGCCAAGTGCTGGAAAGTTCTTCCKATTTTTTATAAACTTCTTTTTAATATTTTATTTCTTTTTAATATTTTTTAATGTTTTAGCCCTCCTTTTTTTTTTTTCTTTTTTTTCTGCATTGACTTGAAAGCTGAACCACATGTGAGAACTTGCTTTAAATAAATGGGTCTCCCTTACCCCCAAGGCAAAGGCTTTTGGTGTGGCTACAGTTTATACRATTAAGCTCATCCTGTGCCAGGAATCCCGAGCTGCTGCCTCACATCAAGGATGCCTGTAGCATTTCAGTAATGGATTTTCCAGGATGCACCTAGATGTCCTCACTRAGATATTGTGGGAAATCTTTGCTGTTTCCTTGTCCAAAAAGATAAAAATAGTAGATGATTCCTTAAAAGAACTGGAATCACCACAGGCAGCCTTGAAACGGAATGAAAGGGGAAGCCGTAGGGCACATCAGGTAAGAAAGAGAGTTTAGTGGGTGCTTAGTAAGACAGCCAGACCATGGKGGGAAAAAAAGCATGGGGGGGTTTCACATATAACAGAGGAAATGAACCTCCAAGAATCCTGCTGTTCGCACCTCTTCTCCTGTGCGGCTGGCTGCAGCCCTGTCCTGCAGCCAGGCACAAGCGGAGGCTCGCGGCGTGCCTGCCAGCCCAGCCGGAGCTCCAGCACGTCGGGCTGGGATGCCCTCGGCCAGGCAGCGCTGCCCCGCTCCTCGCAGAGGTCAGCTACTTCCCACCTACGTGCTCACGCATCCTCCCGAAAGCCTCCAGCCAGGGAGGCACGGCCGCGTGCCGCCGGGCAGGGAGGGGGCAGGGACATCGCGGTGCCAAGCGGCATCCAAAGCTTTGCGCCTCTTACCGTTCCCAGAAGGCACTGAGACTCCTGAATAGCACCGTAGCATCCCAGGAACCCCACGAACATCATGACGGCTCCGACCGCGATCAGGATGTAGATTCCTGCAAGGGAGAGCGAGAGGCAAACGCGTCACTGCAGAGCTTTGTACGGCAGCACCCGAGTGCCTGGCCGGACACGCGGCTCCCCGGGGTGGCTAATTAGGGGTGTGCAGAATTAAGGCCTAGAAGATATGAGTAGAGGTGGTGGCAGACATAGTAGAACAACACAACGTACACGAGGCATATCTCAAAAGTGTTTGAAGCTATAACACTGAAACTTAAAAACCCCATCACCCCCAAAACCAGAGGAAACGCAGAGCTCGAGCAGTAGTAGGCAGAGGATGCAGAAGGCAAGATAAAGGCTTTACAGCATCCTCAAAGCTGCAGTATGGGAGCTCCCATGGCATACATACTGGTTTGCATATTTAAGCAGAGGAGACAAAAATTATTCGTTAGAGTATCTTCTAAAATAAACAATAAGGCATATGGTTTATTTATATTAAACATCATACAAATATCTATCAGGCTAACATTTTAAAGACAGACGAGCCACAAAACTAAGGGAAAAGCACTGCTTAAGCATCTAATTTAATATAGTCTGGCTTTTGTTTGTAATAGGTTCTTCTACAGAGAGGAATACATTTTTTACTTCAACTTCTTAAATTTGCACAGTCAACTTACTCCATAACTAGTTCAAAGCTTGGAAACTAGGCATTGGGGGGGCTCAGAAAACAGAGCAATGAAAGTTTATTCACCCAGGAAACACAAGCTTAGCTGAAGGCTCAGGTCTGCCACCACTGGTAACCGCCACGGTCTCACCGACCATGAGATTGGTGAGACCACGGCGATTACTTGGCCAAATGCTACCAGCTCAGTTAAATGTGTTTGCTTTTCCAAAAACACAGCTTTCTCCTGATGTATCCCGTATATTTAGTGCTTTTTTGGTTAACTAATATTCTCAAGTATTGCGGTTCTACTACTTCATAAGTGGATCCCACTTTCCATCCAAAACCAATCTGACACGTGCAAAAAATAATCAAAGAAATAATTACAAATGAGGCAAGGCTGCAGTCACCATTTTTAACTGACAGTGAGGAAAAATAAACATCAGGATGAGAATAAATGTACATGGGGCAACCCAGAGGTAACAGCGACACAGTGCATCTTGCTAGTGCTTGGGAGACTATTAATGTCAATTAAATGTTTTCTTTTGCTACGAGTCAGAATGTTTTTATAGTTATTAATCAGTCTGTCAACTCCCCTTTAGGAACAGCACTAAAGTATAAACAGAGCTCAAGATTAAAACTGCTTGTACATGCCTGTCACGGTTAAGGTTTTTCTTATCTCTGTAGCTTTTAAACAATCTTCTGATAATTAAAGTGCAAAGTCTAAAGGGTATGCACTGAGAGGAGAGATAAGCCAAGTTAAACTCTTCTCTAAAAAAMCAGATACATAATAACGGTCTTGACTTGTTAAAAATCCCCCTTACGGACACGTCAAACTTGGGAAAAGGTCTACTTTGGCTCCTGCTTCTTCCCTCTTTAAAACAAAAGTGACCAGCACCCAAACAACGCAAGCGCCAACGCACGGACCAACGCGGCGAGAGGCGGCGACGGAAACCCGGCCCCAGCAGCGCCGGCGCTGGGACCCCCCGGACGGCGTTGCTCCCCTCCGGACGGCGTTGCTCCCCCCCGGACGGCGTTGCTCCCCTCCGGACGGCGTTGCTCCCCCCCGGACGGCGTTGCTCCCCGGCACCGTGCTCGCACAATGCCTCCCGCTATATTTAGGCGGCGCAGGAGGGAGGAAGCCAGCTGCAGGGGAAGCGCCGGCACAATGGAGCGCGCTGACCCCGCCGGGAGCCCCTCTTCACAAAACCTGACGGGCTCTGCGGCCGGCAACACCGACATCCTTGCGGCAAYGCTGCCAGCAGAAGGAGGAAAAAAGCGCGAGTTGCACCTCCTGATGCGTATTGAAGGGGCTCCCGCTTCCGTAGCCACAAAAACCCAACGGGCAGTTGGGTTCCTGAAGCTCCCTAAGAGGGGACGGGACACCTCCTTGCTTGAAGGCGCGAAGAGAAAGGAAAAACAAGCAAAAGAAACCCCCCCAGGAGAGTTTCTTGGAAAGGACAGGCCAGCAGTTAAAGTTTTGTGGGCCTGCCTGAAGTAGAATTAGGTGATTTTATCCCAACGGTTGGAGATGACGTGGGGTGGAGGGACCGGCGGTGGCAGCCGGGCAGAGAGCCAGCGTGGTGAGCCGCGGGCTGGGGTGTGTGWGGGCAAGAGGGGCCCCAAAGGGGCTAGAGGTGATGGGAAGACATGAACACATCCTGTAAAACGAAGGCCGTCTGCTGGACGCCTGCCAGGCTCCAGAGAGGCTGATGGAGATTTTCGGACGCTACATAACTGCTGTTTCAAGAAGAACAGCCTATCTGTAGTGGTCTCTCAAAAAAAGGTCTGCTTATTGTCACCAGAATCTGCTAATGCCCAAGAACCAGCCCTCACCACTCCAGCTCATACCAGTGRTGCTGCTGGTTTAGGTTTTCAACACAAACAGCATCAGGTTTTTCCATCTTACAGGCTTGGGTGGCTCCACTGCAGAGTCTTCATCACAAGTCTCTCTGGGAAAATCAACTTYGCTCATCCCTGAGTGCAGCAGCTTCTGACTTCTCCTCCCATTAGGTYAGCAGAGAGAAGACAAAGCTGGGCTTCAACGTCTGAGAAGTCACCATTTGTGCTAACCAGCCCTGTAGATGGGTAACAAGCAGAYGCAGCACATCTGGCGACCAAGCAGCATGATGCTGAAGGTACCCCAATGACCAGCTCACTCCCATGGATGGACAGAAGATTTTCTTCTCAAATTCTTCAAAATAAACACTGAAGGCAACTTCCAGGCTGAACAAACATAGCCAGGAGATCACAGAATCACAGAGCAGCCCAGATTGGAAGGGACCTTGAAAGATCATCTGGTCCAACCTTTTGTGAGAAAGGGAGCCCAGATGAGAGTATCTATCACCCTCTCCAATTATATCATAAAAACCTCCAGTGATGGGGACTCCACCACAGCCCTGGGGAGCTTGTTCCAGAAAATGATTGTTCTCACTGTAAAAAATGTCTTTCTTATATTGAGATCATCAGSAAAACGTAAGAGCCACTGGCAGCTAGGAAAGTTTTGCTCTGAAAACTAGGAGATAAAAGCCCAGCGAGAACCTCAACCGATGGAGAAGACTAAGAAGGAACAGAGACAATTGCCGTTATATAGAAGTCTTCCGGAGGCCTCTGTACTTGCTGCTTGCTGGGATTTGTGCAGCTTCAAAAAAAAAAAAACCAAAACCAAACCCGACCTGCTGAACTCCCACCCCAGACAGGCTGTGCAGACCTTGGACAGACAAGCGAGGTCCCGGCTTCCTGCTTCTCTTCCCGCTCGTGCTTCGGCAACTGCTTGCCAGAGCCAGCRCCGCTGCCAAGCGAGCACAGAGCAAGAAGTAAAGGAGGGAAGGGAAGAAGACATGCACCACGTGCGGTTTCCTGACCGGAGCTCAGTGGATGCGACCGGTGGGGTGGGAGCAGCAGGAATGCGCAGCCAGGCAGGGGAGAGGGTGGCGATGACTGGCCTGAACTCTAAAAACTACAAAAAACCCTGGAAGGCTTTTGGGATAAAGGCCAGCTTCATTCCCAGGCACAAACAAGTGGCCGTTACGGAGTTGCTTTTTGTTACCGAGGGCCGGAGCACTACAGCCTCCTGGGAGGCAACAGAGCCGGACTCTGCCCCAGAGTTTATTTAAAAACAAGCACAAAATACTTAATGCAACGATAGCGTCTCGTACGATGAATGCTAGCGGTGTTTCTCCACGGAAATGCCACGCTGAAGGCTGCAAAAGCAAACAAAGGCGACCAAAGTGCCCAACCACACGCTCTGGATGGTGGTTGTTTTCCCACACCCACCCTTCCCCTCAAGGGATGGGGCCGGTGGGGGGGCTCTGCCTCCAGACTGGGTGCCAGGCAGCTGGGGGGCTATTTCACGGCAATCACAGCCCAGACGGGAACGACCAAGCCCTTTTCCCAGAAAGCAGCCTGACACATCTTAGCTTTCATTCCTGGCAGGCGGCGAGGATGACGGCCAGCATGGTTTTGGGCTCCGCGGCTGTGAGCAAGGCACCTGTCATCCCATCCTGAATGGCACATTATCCGCCTTAAAGTCAGGGGAGACTTCCTCCCAGCCCAAGCTTCCTCRCTATTTAAGCACCAGAGATGGGATTAACTCCTGCTAGCCTGTCCTGGGTGGGAAACTCTTCACCGAAGCAGCATCCGCTCCTTCAGGGCTCCACCCGCACTGGCACAATTCTGCATGAGCAAGGCTCCATCTGCCTTTCACATGCCACTTCCCAGCTCATTTGTATTGCAGCTTTCTCAGGGGTGTTAAAACAAGAAATGCTGTTTGCCATAAAGAAAAAATAAAATCATAGAGGTATAAAATGCAAACCGCAGTGCCTACGGTCATGCTGCTCCATCCGACGGCAGCAGGAGATAACCCTGGGGACAGCCAGAGCTGCAGCAACAGAGACAGCGAGCAAATCATTTCTAGGTGTTCATGGTACCAACATCCCTCCACATCCTTGAGCAACGTTACGGTGTGATTTCTAACCCTACGGCACAGTTCTCAGATAAGGGATTGCTAAAGCTGCCACGTGTAACCAGCCGCCCACGAAAGCAAGCCGTGAGCCGCAGGACCGGCATCGTGGAGTTGGGGAAGTCACGGGAGGACTCGCAGGGACGGGTGCTGTCGATATTGCCTGGAGTCCTCTATCTTCCTTTTGAGATGGAGCCTTAAAACAGAAAGCTTCAGGAAAGAGGGCCAACCAGTCTTAGCTTCACCTCCTCGTTACAAAGAGATTCAGGGTCCTGTCTGAATTCAAAGCAGGAGCACAGCAACCGTGACAGGATCTCTTTGCTCAAGAGCATCAGGACATAATGCATCAGAAAAAGCAGCAGCAATGGACCAAACATCATCCCCCCCTTTCCCCGATGCAACCAGGGCGCGTGCTGCTTCGGGCTGTGGGACCTCCTAATGCTTCAGCCTCATGGAAAGCCCCCGAATATCAGACTCTGGGGACCGATAGTCATTGAGCACTTCTCTCTGGATGGTGCTAGGTGGGAAATTAAAAAAAGCAGCCAAGAGGCCAGCTTAGCTCCCAGCTCCCGCAGGTGAGACCTCCATGGAGGACCCTYTGCCTCCAGGCCAGGGATGCTCAGTTCTGGGAGCAGGGAAGGGAGAGAAAAAGGAAGTATTCCATGTCAGTACTTGCTCTGGCATTAAAGCAGCATAGCTGGTGCCTGTAGGGTTGTAAAACCCATGTCCTGTCCCTGCTGAGAAGTAAAAAAACAAGTAGAAAAAACAGAGTTTTAAAAAAAAAAGGAAATAATGAAAAACAAATAAAAGGAGGAACAAGCACAGCAGAGTCCCTCTAAAACAAGCAGGGAGCGGGCCAGCCCTGGCCAGCCCTCCTCCCGTGCCCCACCATCCCCATCAGAGATGCTGTGGAGCTCTAGGCATGGGCATTCCCGGGCAGCGCCCCTACCTCTCCCCCCATTTTGCTCCTCTCCCAGCAGCTTTAACTTGTTAAGCTAATGGAAGCCAGTCTCTTCCCCCAGGTCACCATGGCAATGTTTCCAAAAGACAAAAAAGAAAAAAACAAACAAACAGAAAGACACCCCCATAACACCGCACCGTGCTTCCCAGGAAGCCCGGGCAGCTCTCCAAGCCGTGCCTGGCCCTCCCCGCGGGATGCGCTTTAAAAAGGGGCTGAGAGCAGAGGGAAGAGAGATTTTTGTGTTAACTCTCCCGACAGACAGGCTCCCGGGGGGAGACTGCACATCCAAGAGTTTTTGCAAGCCTCCGAGGGAGGGTGGGCTGGCTGCGGTGCCGACCCTGCCGCGGCTCCTGGCCTGGAGATGCTGAACATCACGGGGCTCGCGGCCATCCCTGCCGCAGGGAAGGGTGGGACCATCGGACGGTGGCGGGAGGGAGACYGCTTCCTACGCCGCACCACGGAGCCTGGAAGAACACCCTCTCCACATCAAGAAGTCCTGACCAYGACGTGCTTCCTTGTGACTTGGGGACACAATACAGGCAGGGAGCGGAAAGTCCCTCCWGGACGGGGGTGGGAGTGGGAACGGGGTGGCTGCACCAGCCAGCCAGCAAGGGAGGGTCTCCTGGACATTTTTGTCCAGCTGCCTGGTGGAATTGGCCCAGCAAAGCCGACAGCGCTTTCTTGGAAGTGGGGCAAGAGAGAGGGGGYGGAAAAAGAGAGGGTTTGCTGGAAGACGACAACTGGGAAGCCCCTCCGTTCCCCTCCACCCCCTTTCCCAAGAAAAACATTGCTGCTCCGCGGCCGCTAATGACTTCCAGATGGAGCAACAGTGTCGCAAAGCATGGAGAGCTCTCCTGGGGCCGCGTGGCTGATGAGATGAAAGGCTGTACATGCTGCCCTTGCCTGCAAGAACAAGGCAAGAAGGAAGCAAAGGACACACCTCTGACACAAAAGCAAAGGRGAGGTGGAGAAAACCCCGAACAACGTCCTCGTGTGTGCACACCCGTAGCCAAACAGACTCCACAGAGAGATGCCACAGTCAGATTTCTTCTCTTCTGCCTGCCCGGGAAACGCTGGAAGGAGGCTTTAGTTTCCTAACRTCAGCGTGCCCGCGAGAGCTGGGAGGAGGTCTGCTGCACGTCTCCAGGACTGGGATGGTCAACGGTGATGCAGCATAGGAGACCCAGGCTGGACGCGCCAGCCCATCCTCTGTTGCCCCAGCCTACAACACTTGGGGACACCTCTACGTGCCCTGGGGTCTCACCCACTGACAGAGGAGGGATTTCCTGAGGACTTTGCACGCCTAAACACGTGGCAGGTTTTCAAAGGAAAGCTGTCAAAGCTACGGGTTTAAACRGCTCTGCAGAGCAAGAAGCCACCTTTGGCACAGGTCCCTTTGGCAGAGCCAACGGGAGGGGACAAAGGAGGAGGACAACTACATTATTTGTAGTCGGATAGATCTGAACCCAGAATAACCCGACGCACCAATTTATGGCCTTAAGTCATAACCAATTTTAGTCTGCAGAGTAAACGAATCTCAGGAGCTGGTCACAATGAAGGCAGACTGAATTACAATTAAATACAAGTTGCTTTTTTAATAGAAATTGAATTCTATGATAAAAATACAAAAAAATGTTTTGTTTGTATTGTCAGCTATACAGTGTAATCAGGATACTTAGAGGGAAGTACTGACAAAGTGTTTTGCCTCAAAACTACTCTCTTAAAAAGAATTCCACTCTTATTGAAGGAGTTGATCTGAAAGTGATCAGAGGAAAATCTAGAACCAGTAAGTCTCAGCCTTTTTTTTTCTTTAAGGGATTAAATAATTAAATTGCCCTTAACTGTAAATAAGTTTATTTCCAAGAGAGAAAAATGCATGTACTTCTATTTTTAAAAAAAACCACATATATATTATTTTTTAAATAATCCATTTTGCTCACTGTAGTTCAAGGCCAAACGCAAACCTTGGTTTCCACTCCCAAGGAAGCAAGCCTGGCCACAGCTGGTGTCTCTACTGGTAAGCCACCGACACGCGGAGCCCCGAGGCAGCAGAGCACAAGSAGGTGAGAGGAGCAGCCAGCGCTGACCCACTGTGTGCACCCGCAGGGATCGCTGCACCGCCTCACGCCAAAACAGAAGGTGGTAAAAACCCACCAGTGTTTAGTACAGGACCTAGAGACCAGGACTCTCGGGCTCTTCTCTAGCCCTTACACAACRAGTTCAGCAAAAGATTCGCTGTTGAGTCTAACCCCACAATASGGAGAAGTTGGCACCACCTTTGAAAGGTGCCTAATACTTCTAGAGGGATGGGGGCAAGGATGGGAGCACGAAGAGAAACCAAGAACTCGCCAGTGCTCACGGCAGGCCCGCACTCCCCGTAGCCCTGCTGGCTTCCAGAGCCTTTGCACCACACCAGAGCTCAGTGCAAACCCCTCTGCAACAAAAACCACATCTCTGAAACCCTGGACATCACTGCTTTTTGGCCAAGGCAGTCCTGAAAAGGCTTATTAAGAAAAAAGCTGCTGTTATGGATAGAAGGGACAGCTCCTCCACGACTGTTTAGGCAGCACAACTCTGTCGGGATGATGTGCGGGATGCTCCGAACTGCCGGTCACATCTGGGACCCACGGCAAGAGTGGCCGAAGCGTCCTCACATGCCGCAGGGAGAGCGGGCAAGCCCTGGGGAAGCTCAGGCAGGCGTCCCGATCCCTGCCCACGTGCACGCTGCCGCTCGGCAGTGTCCCTCCTCTCCGCGGGGGTCAGACCCCCCTGGGGCCAGCAAAGGCTCAGGACAGTACTTCCAAAAATCCTGAGGACACCCSTGAAAGCTTGCCAGCGACAGACGCTGCGCTGACTGCAAGGACAAGCGTGCAGATGCGATGGCAGTTCAACTCGGATGCCTACTTGTTTGCGAGAAAGGCTTCAAAGCATCCCTGTGCTTTCTGGCCTATTTCTTCCAGCCCAGCCTGTACGAAAAGCAGCTTGAACTCATTTCCAGGGCAGAAATTATTATCCTGGATTGTGTTTGTACGGGGCGGGATGGCGGAGCGAGTCTGTGACTCACCTCGTTGGAGAGCCTGCGCTCCCGTGCGCCGGGCTCCCCTCCAGCGCTGCCGCAGCACGGCGCTTCGCGGGCACGCTCACGGCCTTAAAATCAGCCCGAAGCCATCGCTGCCCCCCTCGGCGCCCGCAGGCTTTGCCACCTGACCTGCGTGGGAGCTGGAGCCACAATCATCAGCCTGGTTGCTAAGGAAAAAAAAAAACCCAAAATAAAAATAATAATTGAAAAAAACCTGTTGCCTTTCTGTCGGGGCAGCGATACCCAGCAGGATGGTGGAAAAAGGGAGCGGCGGCGGCAGCAGCCTCAGCGGCCAAATTTAACCAGCCATTGCATGCCCGTGCAAAACCTTACACCCCTCCCGAGGAGTGCCAGTGCCGCTGTGCTCCGGCGAGGAGACACTGCCCAGCAGAGGATTTACTGCTAAAACACAAAAAAAGCTAAACAGAAGCAAAACCAACCCCCTCCTCACCCCAAAGCTACTTGGAAAACCGCACCCCAGCTCCAGATGCCTGTGCGCTCTTCCTCGCGGCTGGCCCCGCTCCCAGGGCCGAGCTAATTAGAGCCGCGGGTCGTGTCACCCTGTCACTCGCTGCGAGCAGCTGGACACAGATTTCCTATTTTGGGTCTGGCGGGCGAGACGGAGCCGAGACCATGCGGCTGCCGCGCTCCGCTCCTCGCCGGGCAGCTCCAGGGAAAGCACGGGAAGGGCGGGCAGCGGGGGTGAGCGCCCAGCGATGCTCCCAGCACACAGGCGGCCCGGGAAGGGGGGAAATGTGAAATCCAGGGGTGGGGATTTAAGGCAAACAAGAGCCAAGGCTTTTCTCCCCACCCTGCTGAAAGCATTTCACCCGCACCYGATGGCACCGCTGGGCATCACATAACCAGATCCTTGAAGGATGGGGAACCTGGCTTTCCCCTGTCACATTATCTTCACTATCATCCCACCGAGATGGGGCAAAAGCAGTAAGTCCTGTGTCACTTGCCTCTTCCAAGATCTCCAGGGGCTTTTAAAACCAGTGACACGGCAGCACCAATTTATTGTGGAGAGATCAGACTGCTCCAGTTTGTACTGGTATCTGCAGAGATGGACCAGCTCAGCCTTTTCCCATGGGCTCTCATAACTTATTGAATCACAGTTTTGTTTTTTCTTTTAAAAATGGCACTTTGTGTGTAGGGTCAATAAATATCTAAGTGGTTAACCAGTTGTTAGCATCCAACTTATTAATGCCTCTAGCTATCTTGAAGGATGTTTTCTGACCTGCTGTCAACACCTTGCCCGGCCTCCAAACACGCAGAGCGCTTCAGACGCAGTGTTATACAAGSGCAGGAGGCAAGAAGGATTTTAGTTTTTCAACTACAAATAAAGCAAACAAGTGCATATAAGACCATAAGCCCAGCTCAGACAAAGAGCAAGTATTTTCCTTTAGAGTCACGAAAGCATGAAATTACGGCGCTCCAGCTACCTCCATCCCTGGCACCGCTTAGCCTTTACAGCGCTGAAGCAGTTAACTTGCCATTTGCCGGAGCGTTGGGTCCGCAGCCAAAATGGAAGTGCCAAAAGCCGAGACTGCAACAAGTGGTTAGGGGATCAGACGCTTTGCGAGCCGTGCTGAGGACAAGCCCACGAACAAGMGCTCGTTTAATACCCTCCCCAAGCCAGCCCGCAAGACAACTTGTTGGATGCAGAGCCCAAGTGCCGGGGGGTGGTACCGCTTGCGGGAAACCCCAACCCCAGGAGCCCCCTCCTCGGGGGCTGGATGGGTGAGGGGGGGAACAGCTGCCTGCGCCCGCGGGGGCTGCACGAGCGGCTGCCTGCGGCCGTCGGGCCGCGGGGGAAGCTGAGAGCAAGGACTGCTCCTCTCCTCCCGTTCCCTTGCATGGCCGGACCCTTTCCTTCCCAAGCAGCTCTCCCCTTYGCCGGCAGCAGACTCCGCAGCGGGGCCCGGAGGAAGCACGATCCGCGAACTGCAACCAAGAGACCCGAGCGTCAGCGCGCCGAGGTGAAAACCTGCCTTATTTCTGAGGAGAGRTTAAGCCCTGCAGCAGGCTGCAGGCAGATAAGCACCTCGCCTGGTACCCCGGTAGCTGCCCTGCTCCCCACGTCCTCCTTCTCCCACTTCCCCATTGCTGTCAAATCCCACACACCGACCGGCTGTGTTAATTATTTTTCCTCTCCTGTAACACACAGACACCCTGGGAGAACAGCCTTTACAAAACAGCTTTAACCTTGGGGCAGGGGAAAGGACACAGAGAGAAACCAGGAGACACCAAAGCGCCGCTTTCCCACTCCCCCTCCCCACCAAGTACAAACCCCAGGGCGCAAGTTTTCCTCCTCCGACAGTTTTTATTGCTTCCCCCCATCCCGCAGCACCGCGGCAAAGCCTGGCCGGCCTTTAAAAGCCTCCTGACAGATCCTGGGACCAGCGCCCTGCGCCAGACATCAAAAAGTGGTTTGCGAGGGGGGTGGGGGAAAAAGCCCAGCTCTGGAGGCCAACCCCAGAGAGGCTGCCGCTCCCAAAGCAGGAACATCGTGTGCATGTGTATGTTGGATGCCAGAGGAGAAAAAGGAGGGAGTATCAGTTGAGGGGAAAAAAAAAAAGGGGGGKGTGGAAAAAAAGGAAAAGCAAAAAGAAATCCCAGCCTTCAGACTCCAGAGGGCTGGCTGAGAGAAGCAGCAGCTGAAAGAAATGCTCTGCTGTTATTACTGCATGGAAATTACAGCCGCCAGAAGGAATCCAGGGCGATCTGTTGCTGAATATAACTTTAAAAAGACAGCCAGCATCAAATCATGGGCCGTTCACGAGCGTCAGAAAGCCAGCGCRGTGGCGGGACCCACGGTCCGCTCCCCATCGCCTTCTAAAAGCAAAGGCCGAGGACAAAGACAAAACAAAAAGGGGTGGAAGAGCAAAAGATGCCCAACAGGCGGGAGGGAAGGACTCGGCCCCCGCTCCGGGTCCCCCAGGTGCTGGGAGAAATGTGTTAACTAGGGAGACATCAGTTGTTGGCCCCCAGAAGGGAGAAGRTGTTTGGGCTGGTTCCTGGAAAGAAGAGAATTTAACTTCTTGAGTTCCCTTTTCTCTTTATAAATTCAAAATCTACAAAGGGGGAATGCTGTAAATACAGCTCYGGGGGTGAGGCAGGAGAGGGGAGACAGCAAGAGAGGAAAACTCACCACTATTTACAGCAGGACCATCTACTGTAACCAGGCACAGCCAGGGAAAGGGCTCAGGCATGCCATTTCATGGGCGAGCAAGGAAAACCAAAGGAAAACCCTTTCCAGAGGGTAATTTCAGCTACAGGTGAGAACAGGACATGGGATCAGATGGGTCCTCGCCCCGGCAGCTTGCACTCCAAGCCAGTCCCTGCCCAGCTGCCAGCCCCTCCTGCAAGCTGCTCCCCCTCGTCCCAGAGGGATCATTGGAGAACAGGGCAAAAATAGGGGKTTTCATCTTCCAGCAAGCCAGCATGCTGTCAAATTCATAAAAATCATGCTAAGCTTAACCATAACACACCGAGGCTCCACCTGCCCCTCCTGGAGAACATGAGTCACGAGCTTGCCCAGCTCCATGTCCCACTGCCAGCCGTTCCATCGGCTACTTTTACAACCCTTTGGATAGGAAACGAGACACGTTTCCGAGAAGACCCCGCTCTTCCCAAACGTGCTCCGGGGGAGATCGCAGCAGAGAACAGCACCAAAGAAAACCTGCTATGCCGCGACACATCTTTTTGCTCTTTTAGCCGCTGTGACTTTGGATTCTGCATTTTGCTTGGCACAGCAGGGGATATTTTGGGGAGTACAGGGGGAGCGGGAGGTATTTTTAGTCCGACCCCCTTGCTGCTCACCCAAAACTTTCCACCCTGCTTTTGGGCACGCCACGGTCCACCCTGGGGCATGACGCCCACGCAGCGACGCCAGCACCCCCAGACCTACTTACCGACGTAGAAGGTGTTGGGGGCCTGCTTGTCCCCCAGCTGCAGGTAGAGAATATTCGTCGTCTGCGAGTCATGCCGGAGCCACAGGGCCACTCCCAGGATGATGCCTCCGGCCAGCTGGGGAGAAAGCAGAGGGAAGCAGGCGTTACCCGCTGCTCCGGACCCGGAGCAGCAGTTTTCAGGTGGCAGCAGAAGGCTTGCGTTTCATCTTTCTGCAAATTCTTATTTACTCCTTTCACGTACAAGAACATCCTTCCTGACCATCGTCCCATCCCTGCAACGTGCTTTGCGCCCCATAGCACATGAGCCACACGATCTTCCCTGCTTTATGAGAAGACCCCTCATTCTGGGGATGTGCAAAGCCCTCTCCAGTTCCTGCAGGTGATTTCTTTCCTAAGAGCTATTTTATTACTCTATTAAAATGGAGGGCTCAGCCTTACCCAAGAAGCATGAGATGCCGACCGAGGCTTTGAGGACAGCTTTCCAACAGAAGTTAGGATCAGCCCCAATTACTCCCTTTTCCCAACGGGCTGTTATCACCCCATTTCATTTCTCTGTGATGCACAAACAGGGTTTGCTTTGATCTGCTGAGAACTGGGTCGGAAGGATGGGGAGGCTGTGGCTCAGAAAGCAGGGGGACCGTCGGTTTTTCCCTCTGCCCCCAGTCTCGCGTGCACATTACTTCCCATCCAGGGTCAGGCTTCCAGTCTGAGCAGACCTGGTGGGACAGAGCTTTCCGCACCCCCAAAGCTGCTCTGCCGCGGGGGAGACTTGTCCAACCAACACAACACCAAAAGGCAGTAAAACTCCGCTAGTAATGCAGAGCAAGAGCAGAGACGTCGTGGCTTTGAACTGCTGCCGCACCCACTCGCAGGGGATCCAAAAATGCCTCCAGCCCCCCCAAAACACACTCTTCACGATGTCCACACCTTGACATTTAGCACAGCGTTTAGGAGCACACAGATGACTGAGAAACCACACTCAGTGGGACTTGGTCGGACATTTCCAGCAGCACCTTTGTGTTATATCCCATTACTCCCCTCCCGTGGGTCTCGGGGATGTCCCACATCAGGAGGGGCCAGACAAGGATTCACACCAGCTGCCCTCGCAGCATCGCTTTGATTAATATCTGGTCTCCTTCCAAGGTGTCCTGTGAGCACAGGAACCCCTGCAGCCATCCCTTCCACTGCCCGGTTCACTGCCCATTTAATTTCATAACACGATGGAAAAAGAAAAACCGTAACGCAGGTCCCTGCGGGTGGGCTGTGAGCTGGGACCGCGCTCTCCTGCTCCTCCAGCACGTACGGCTTTCCTCAACGTCCTAATACAGGGAGTGAAGCAGGGCAAAGCCTCGGCTCAGGCCCAGGCACAACCACACCGCTTTTGGAGGCCACCATGAAGATGCTCAGCAGAGCTGAGCAGCTTTGCGAGCCGAGGAGGCTGAGACCGCTGCCTTGGCCACGGCGTTGTCCAGCAGAAGAGCAGAGCACTCGCACGCRCACGGGTGCACGCAGACACGCACGATGGAGCCCCCAGGTAAGGATAAAAACAGGCTTCAAACACAGGGGATGTTCTGCGTGCGGAGCACCAACCCAGCTTACCACTGGAATATTTATGTCCAAATAATRGGAAGTTTTATGACTGACTTCTTCCAGGGAGGGGTGGGGAATGGCGGCGGGGGACGGGAGCAGATCGGGGGCACTGCAGCGGGGAAGGTGTCGCTGAGAGGAACTCGAGCCAGAGCATTTCCAGGACTCGCTGTCTTCTCCATCACACACCCCACCCCCTCCATTTAAAGCCATGAGAGAGAGGGGGAAAAAAAATAAACACACATGTAAAAAAAAAAAACAACACCTTAAGAATTCAGTATCACTTCTACAAAAGGCTGGAAGCGCCTGTTCAAATGCCGATTTAATTTTGAGTGTCCTAAATCCTTGAAGCCATTCATCTTAAAAAAGGGAAGATGACTACCAAAGAGTACAGAAGCGGAAACACGATTTTTTTCAAAAGGGTCTGAGTCAGGTCAGCGACAGGCATGAGAGGCACCATAAGGTCACATTAAAAAAAAAAAAAAAAAAAAAAAGAGAGAAGTTTGTTCTGTAAAAGTACAAAGTCTCCAGTTGTGCAAGCGCAGCAGAGCCTCGGTGAACAGGCAAGGACTGGGATCTGCAAGACAGGCTGTCGGTGGGAGTCTGGCTTTGCCCCTCGGGAGGTCAGCTGGTGGTTTTCCTCCTTGCTCATTTCTGCAAATCCCAGCCAAGAGATTTTTACAGGCGTGCCATTGAAGCTGGGGCAAAACCACACAATTTATGCAAAACTCACTGGGCAAGCTGACCTCGGGGCTTTTCCACTTACTGGAGGGAGAAAATCCCCACCAGCTCCCTGGAGAAGGAGGGAAGATTTTACAAGCCTTTCCCCAATTTGCCACCAAAATAATCAGCTTTTAACACTTCTTCCACAGCAACCAATGCAACTGCCCCGCCGGCACGGTCCCTCATCCCTCYCAACTTGGGAGAGTCCAAGATTCTCTAAACACTGGCTATGGAGAAGAGTCACGAAAGCCGGTCCGTGCTCAAATCCAGCTCCAAATAAGGCAGCTCGTGACTTTGCAGAAAGTTACCCAAATCCAGCCTGGCGTGGCTCATTCGTTGTCTGAGGGCATAACGAAGCCCGTGTTTACCCTCCCAGGAGAAGAAGGTCCCCAAATTAGTCAGTGCCACTCTTAAAGCAAAGATCTCTCGGAGGCTCCCAGGGGAGAAGAGACCCAGAGGAAGACTGGGGTTTCTGTGCTGGCTGGGAGAGGTGAAGAGAAGACTGCAGCCCTTTTTGGCTTGGTTTTCCCTCTGCAAGGAACCATTGCTCTGCCCTGGCACACCGCCCTCCGCGCTCAGCAGCACCCACCCCAGCACCCCCTGCCACCCGCGGCGAGGCCGGGGTGACACCAGCGTGAGCACCAGCAGCACCCGCTTTCCAATCAAATTTGCCCCAAAACGCCCGAGACAGAACCGAAAGCAGGCTGTGAGCTATCCTCAAAATATTTCTTCATCATTTGGGAGCGTCAGCTGAAGGGATAGATCCTTTTCCGACTCATCAAACCCACCCCAGCGGTGAGGTCTGCCTACGGCAGCCAGCTGAACCATCTCCAGATGTTCCCGGTTCCAGCCCGAATGCGCCCCAGGAACACCCCACGTCCRTCCCTCCCGCACCGCCTGACTCCATCTGCTTTTTTAACAGAGCACAGAGGACCTCCGAATGGAAGTTTTAATCCAACAGCAGCTGGATTTCTTAAGAGAAAGCAACGTTCACTTACTAATGAAAACAAGGTTTAGGCTACGATGAGTAACTTTTTCCATGAAAACCATATATCCTTCCACCACCAAGAAGTGCAGAATGTAATTAAGGCATCTTTCTTCCCAAAGGAAAGAAGACGAGGGAGAAAACCTCATCRGCTCGCCGCAGTAACCCTGCCTTCCACTGCACCTTGCTTGGGATAATCTCATTTTTAACACAACAACTTGTTCCAGATACAAGCTCGGTATTTTCTTCCCTCCCCATCCTACAATCCCTGCTGTTTGCCGACACKAGAGCCAGAAGAGCTCCAACCACCGATGGCAACATCACACTGGTCTCCAGGCTGCGATTCCTCACACATTAAATAGCCCTTTTTTTTTTCCTTCCCCTGTAGGTATCCGTGATTTTGTGCAGRTTACCTCATTGCTCTGCGCTTGCCCAGCTAGTCAGACAGTAAAGTCTTGCAGATATACCCCGAGTGCCCAGTACAGCTCTCCATTTCAATTTTTGGGGACTGCTTTAATGAAAGCAATMATCTAAAAGCTGCAACTTCACCAACGCCAGCACTGCATCGCTCTTAGACCTGCTTTCCACAWGCCGACCTGCCCAGCCGGCACGAAGGCGCTTGCAGAGGTGGATGCTGCTGAAACAAGCAACTGCTCAGACTCAACTCAGAGCATCAGATTATTTTCTATCATTTTAAGTGCTACTAACTTTCTCAGCTACTTTTACAGCCTTGCACYTTCCTTTGCTCTGGTGTGTTTTAAGTTCTCATTCTGCTGCCTTCCCCTACCCACRCTTTTGTATGCCTTTGTTTAAATTAAAACACAAATAAAATCCCAGAGACATACCCCCCCAAATGCCAAAAGAAAACAACCCCTCAATGAAAGTAACACCTCCTCCATCTCCCCTGCCCCTTCAAAAATCCACCGCGAGCCTAGAGGGACACCCCGTCCAGAGCACAGGATCCCCATTGCGTGGCTAGACCCCGGAGCTCGCACCCCGAGCAGCCTGCCGGCACAGCAGAGGTGGCGCGGCAGGCTCCAGCGTTTCCTCTTTACCGCTATTTTCCAGCTTCCAGAGATTTATTGCTTCTTCCACAACCAGCCAGATTTTTCCAGCTGGATCCTGCCTGCCCAAGGCTTGCTTTTCGCACGGGACGCCGTTCCCGCTTGGCACGGCGGGGGGAAGCCCCCATGGGATGCTGCCTAGGGGAGAGAAAAGGCAGCCCCCCAGCCCCCYGAGAAGCGATGGGGTGGTACCCCACGCGATGGGGTATCACCGTCTGGGCATCACCATGATGGCGGGTGTGCACCCCGGTTTGCTGCCCCATCCACCGTGCKCATAGTGGGGCTCCCTCCTGGATTGAGCCTCACCGACCGATGTGCCATTCGCCCTAAAATTTCCCAGATCCAGCTGTGGGGCAAGGGAATAAGTCCGTCTTTCACGCCTTAGCCACTCTGCCCCTCCACAAGAAATTCCCATGATTTAGGGGCGCAAGGAGCATCCCCGTTCCCCCCTTTAATGCGGGGCACCCCATACCCCAGCTGCCCCCACCTTCGCCTGCTGCTCCCCAGACACTCGCATATGCCAGGACAAGCATCGCCCTCCCGGTCCCTTCCGCTGCCCCCAGCCCCCTTCCTCCTGCTCCCTTCCCTCTGCCCCTCTCCAAAATAGGTTTCCTGGCAGGGAGGAGGAGGAGGAGGAGGAGGAAGAAGTTGTCCTGGCTATAGGGCGGCTTGCCAGGCATGTCAAAGCGAAGCAGACATCCTGCGGCTCAAGCCGGCGGAGGAGGGAAGCGGAGGTGCCAGCAGTTTCACAATGCTGTATTTTTAGCAGCGTCGCTTCCCGCGGCCACGGCCGGTCCTGCCACCGGGACGCTGCTTCCCAACCCGCGTCAGCCCGAGGGCCGGGAAAAGCTCCTGCCTTGCTGCAAAAACGCCGGCGGCGGAGCCCGCGCCGCGATGCCTGTGAAATACCACAGTGACTTACAAGAAGCAGGATGCTGGCAAGGAAAGCTCAACGGATTTTAGCTGATTTATGATTCAGGTAGACGATTAGAGACTTTTAACAGGTTTTCACGCTGGACAGGCTTAAGGCTTCCCTTACACCGCTTGGAAGCTGAGCCCTTTGGGGGAATGGCACCCGGACCGCACTCGGGGAACCCAACCAGGGCTCCCCATGGCTCCTCTCCAGCACAGCCTGCAAAGCAGCTGAGATGGAGTAAAACGGAATCCTCCTCCTTTTAGGCGTGGGGAACTGGGGCGCAGAAGGACGCAAYGGCTTGCCAAGGCTGAAGCATCTTGCCGTGCAAGAAGCCCCTCGCACGGAATGAATTGCTAATTTGGGGTTGAATGCTTTGCTCCCAGGTCATTTGTGGGTCTCTAGGTGGAGCAGCAGATATCATATTCTCCAATATGTGCAGCATAAATAATGGAACATCATTTTGTTGCCACACCTAGCGTGAGGGGGGAAAAAAAGCGAGGAGCTAGGGATTCATAACTTGATGGAAACTACCTTTGGARGGGCAATACAAGCCCTTGCAAGATGCCTGCTCGGACCTTGCAGGTTTTGCACTACCGCCTCGAGGCAGGCAGGAGAGCRGCACAGGACCGCCGGTGGCAGACGCACACGTGCAGGCAGCGCCGAGCCTGCCCGCACCCTGCCCCTCGCCTCCTGGAAAGCAGAAGTTGAATTTCTTTTCTGCTGCAAATAGATGCGCCCTGCGGAAGCGCTGAAAGGGCTCGGGGTGCAGCAGGGGGCTGAGAGCTGAACGGCAACCCACGAACCCGGGAACTTCGGTTTGATGCTGCGGCGGCCTTCATGTCACGATGGCGGGACTTCACGCCAAAAATTCACTTAAAATTTTAAGGTGAGAAGTGTTACAGATCACCCCCGTGCTGCTTGTCAGGGAGGACTGTGGGATGCCCTGGAGCACCAGCCCCTCAGGATCCCCGCAAGACTTTCTGGGGTGGGGGTGCAAGCAGTGGAAGTGACTTAAATCAGACAAATGAGGTTGCAGTTTGACAGCCACACAACGTCAAAAGCTTTTCCACCGAGCTCGGCCCAGGCAAACCRCAGCAACAGATAAGACTCTTCTTGGAAAGCGCAGGCGAGGTCTTTCCGCTGCCTTCCGCGGCGATCGCGCTCGACGGCCGCCAAAGGTCAGGCTGAAAGCTTGCAGGCAAGGCCTGCCCAGGAATTGCAGAAAGGGCGTCTGCGAGGAGCCTGGCGTTCCGCAGGCAGGAG
>JASVER010000044.1:1275651-1322780 GCA_030449065.1 Oceanodroma leucorhoa | reverse complement strand
TTTTTCCTTTCTCTTTCCCCCTTTTTCCTTTTCTCTTTCCCCCTTTTTCCTTTTCTCTTTCCCCCTTTTTCCTTTTTCCCTTTTTTGTGTTTCTGTTTGTTTGTTTGTTTTCCCCTTTTTCTCCTCTTTTTCCCACCCACCTGGGGCAGCTCACTACAAAGAGTTTCCTCCACGCAAATGGCAGCCCACAGAGGCAGGTGTTGGGGGGCTGTAGCACCATCACCTCCTAAACCTGACCACCATCRCTTAAACCTCACTGCCATCCCCTAAACCTCACCAGGCAGCCCGGGGTGCAGGGAGAAACTGCCGTGAACGGATGCGGGGTGCAGCAGGATCTGTATTTCTATACACAGAAGTTTCAGGGTGCATCCATGAGGGGATCCCCATCCCCCCCCCCAAAAAAAAAAAAAGAAAAGGATTTTTACATTAAAACTCACAGTTTGAAATTCAGAGAAGCATTTCCTCATTCTTTTCCCCCTCCTATTTTATYCTAAGCTCTGATCTGCCAAACACTTTTTGCCTAAGCTTGTGACTCTATTACTGCAAGCAATAGTATCAAGTTCAGTAGAACCGCTCAGGATGTTTTCCCTCGGTTATTGGGTCGCRTGTGCATCTGGGGGGCTTCAGGGCTGCCCACCAAAGAGATTGGGGTCACACGTGTCAACAGCTCAAATAAGCCTCACRTTACGGCTTAGAAATTTTAGTTAAATTTTAGTTAAAAAAACTCAAAGCTGTGCAACAGAAGCACGATGAAATTTCCCAGTCTTTTGGCCAAAGCCTACTYTGGCCCACTTGCTCATCCCTAGAAATATAAATTGCTCTCACCCCACTTTATGCTTCCATCAAGCTCATTCGCTTCTGCTAGGGCAGGACAGTAAGTCACATAATCAGAGCGTAAGAGGACTTCTGGTAAAGGCAGCAGCCAGCAGCTCCAGCAAAGGTCGGGACCTTACCATGCTAAATACRAACTTGGCGCCCGCCTGCAGCGTCGTGCATGGAAACCTGGGCTCTTCCCTCTAGCGAAAGCATTTCAGGGAGCAGCTTCTGAGCCAAACATTTTCACACTCGATGGAGTCTTCCCTGCCATGCATCCCGTAAGCAGGAATGTGCTGTTAGGTAAGCACACATCTCCCTACACATGTATGCTGAAAATGAGTCAACTTGTTCCAAAATCATCCCATTGCCCTCAGGGATGMGTTGGTCCAGGGCTCCGTCGTGTTCATCGAACCCTTCTTTGCCCTTCAGTAACAACCCATGGAGCTCCAGCGGTGAATAGAAGTTGGCCCTGTTCCCCAATTACTTATGCTGAGTACGTCCCCGATTGCGGGCTTGCCATGGATGGATAAACCCTTTGTCTCTAAGCCATATTCACTCATCCAGCCTTACCAATGAAGCCGGAGGTTCACGAGGCTATTTATGCATGTAACTGCTATCCCAAATTATCAGTACAACCCATCTGGTTACAGCAATAGCTTTAATCCTGTGTGGCTCCTGCTCATCAATCCAAAGGATAACGGCAAGATCCCAAAGCTGCTCACTTGCTACATCACAGCATCCCACCACATCTTTTTTTCTGCACCTTCATCCTTTCAGCTACAAATATTAAAACAAAAATACCCTCCCCACCCAAAAGGGAGAGGTTGCAGATAGGCTACATGAACCAAGGAGCCTCTCGTGCACTTAGGTGGCTGTTTCCAGAAAATCTCTCGGAGGCGCTGCTTGGAGATTCTGTGCGAGGGAGAGGAAGGAACCAGCTGCAAAGCGATAAGGCCTTCAGCAGCAGCGGCCCCGCCAGCTACGAAGGAAAACGACTCTCAAATCAACTTTTGTGCACTGGAGAGCGGGCAACCCCAGCTGCAATCACCGCCACAAAGTTGGCATTGAAACTACTTCTAGGGAGCTCGGGATTGCTTTTTTTWTTGTTGTCACTGTTGCTTTTCTTTTCTTGCTTTCTGCCTTCTTTTTCTCTTCTGTTGGGAAGTGAAAAAAAATGGAAAATGAGAAATAAACCTTTTCAGTCTCATTTCTGGGACCTTCCTTCAGGCTGTGTTGGAGCCACGTGCTGCCCAGGGCTCAGGTACAGATGTGGCTCTGGCAGGGGGAGCAGGGGCACAGCCCCACCGTCTCCTGCATCGAGTAGCTCCCAGTTACAGTCTAAACTGGGTTCACCCATCTGGCCGTACCAACAAAGTCCTCTCCAAAACTTGCAAATGGAAAAGGATTTCAAGCTTTGTCCAAATATTTTATGTTTTTTTTAAACAGCTCAGCTGTGTACGTTTGAAAAATTTGACCTTAATGTACAGGAAGAAAAAAACCACCGCCGTGGCACAGTGTCAAGAGAACATATACTGTTTCACAAGRTTACGTGTGATTTCAGATGTTGTATATTCATTTGTCATACTGTACTACTTGCTGTACTGTCCCTAAAGTACCAGAACTGCATTTCAAAGACTCTCAGCGGCTTTATCAGCTCTTTATAAAATGCTGCTATATAAATAAGTAAAACTAATTTGCACAAATTCAGTTCATGTATCGGTGTCACATGCTGGTATCGAGTGTAAGCGCTATGAATAGGGCTGATGACTTCCCTCTTCAGGAGGATGGGCTCGGTTTGAGTGCTCAGCAGCGCGCCATGCTAATGCACAGTCGTTTACAGAGCAGCCAGCTGCAGGCAGGTCTACGAAGAAGCTACCTACCTCCCAAGCCTTGCATCGCTGAAAGAAAAAAGTACATTCTAAAAAAGTAGAAAAAAAAAAAAAAAGCCCCAAAACAAAAAATTCCCCCTGCCCTGGATCGGCCATTTGAATTTGCTTTCGCAATTGGGTTTGCAGGCGGAGCGAAGCAGCAGAGAGCGGAGGCGCTTGCAGTGTTTTTCCTCTGTCTGCTGGGCTTGGGTTGTTGGTTTTTTTGTGAACCTGTTTATAAAAGTCAGTGTCATGCTTGTGGGTTTTGGCATAGCTGACATCTACGGGTATGACTCACCAGGGTCCGTTAGAGCAGATGCTGCCTGAGCTGCCTCCCAGCCCCGGGTTTAGCCGGCAGTCCCTTACCAGCAGACTCGGCAAGCCCAATCCCCRGGACTCCGAGCCTGCTTCTCCCGGGGAGATGCCCACCAGCCTTCCAGCAGCTCCACCTTAAAAAAAYGCTTGTGTTTTATAAAAAGCGATGGAGAGGGATGAGGGGAGAGGACAGATCTGTGTCCTCCTCACCTCGTACACGTGCCTGGAGAGCTGGCGACCAGGGTGTGAAATGATTAGCATCAAGGCAGGCTCTAAACACCTCACACCCGGGGTYTCCAGGAGATTTGGGAGAGCAGATGGGAGTCCCTCGTCGGCCAGGGACAGTGGGATGGCCGCTGACGTGGTACTCTGGCTGCACGGCTTGGGTTTGCRTGGCAATCCCCGTGCCCTCCTCACAGCCAGCGCAAAAATGATGGACAAACCGTGGGAACAAAATGCATGTCATTTTGCAGGTGAGGTGCTAGTTAGCTTCTAACCACCACAYCTTATTTTCTGTGGAAAATATGACAGAAATAGCCTGGATTTCCAATTTACCTGTGGTGGTAAAAAAAAAAAAACAAAAAACCAACAACAAAATAACAGCAGCATCACCAAAAATCTTTAAATAGGACATTTTGGAGATGCATGAAAAGAAGTTCAGAAATTCATCCTGYGGGAGGCTAATAGTCCCCGAGCACATCAGAATAACTTCCTAGGCAGCCAACACCCYGCAATACTGTTTTCCAAGGCAGGGACTGAGCAAGGGCAAGCTGCAGGGCAGGGACTGGCCTCCGGCAGTGGGAAGGTGGAGCTCCAGCTCCTCGGGAGAGGCCTGCCCGCACCCCTGGGGAGCCAGCCAGTGCCTTCATTTTGAGTAGAAAAAATAATATTAGGAATCTCATCCACGTATCTAAGGGGACATCTCCAGAATATCTTGTCTGCGGGTGCTGCTCCTCCGAAAATCCCTGTGCCCGGCTCCGCAAATTCAGCTGAAGCACCGTGATAGCCCGGGGGGTCGCGTTTGCCTGGCAGCCTTCGGGGGGGATGCAGCAAGCAGAGACCTGTAGCTGCGCCTGAAGTTTCTGTTTCTAATAAACTYAACGAATGCTTCCCGTCTGCGTGGTCTGTCTCTCTGCCATCTTTAAATATTTATGTCAACGTATCTATGGTGATGGGTCAGGTTATATAAAGAGGAGGAGGAAGGGGGGGGCAGCGGGGAAGGACAGCATCGGCTCCCACCGGAGCTATGGCAGAGGGAGAGCAAACCCAAGCGGGTTTCCCCATCCAGCCCAGACACTCCTTCTTCTCAGCTCGGGCTCTGCTGCTCGCGAGCCCGGAAAGTGAATGTTCATTTTTCTCAGGGCATCAGAGAGGGCCGAGCCGCAGCTGGGCTTAGCTGCGCCTTGCGAAATGCCATGTGGGAGAGCGAGAGCCCAGCCCATCGATGCAGAGACCGTCCATTGTATAACCAATGTATAATTCATTAGTAGGTGAATAAAGACTGGAATAGCTTATTGCTGACGTAACGGGGTTAAAAAGAAAGGCAGCACGTCCGTGAGCAAGCTGGTGCACACGGGGGTTAAACAATAGTGATGTTGAGGGGAGAGAGGGGGGATTTTGCCTTGGGATAACATAAACAACCCAGCTAGCCGGCTGCCAGTGACTCCAGGGAGAGCCACACAGGGATATGCATCTTCCTGGCAAAAATACTGGGAAGGACCTTTCCTTTTTGCTTGCTGGAGTCTAAGGGAATAGCATCTGGTAGACAGGAGGGTATTAGCTGTGGGTGGGCACCTCTGGGCTCGGCTGAAAGTATTTCTCCCAAGATGTGCCGATTCCTTGCAAGCTGAGCGACTGCCCTGTCTCTCTTCCAGATAAAGAGATGGGTGTGTTTTTTTTTTTTTTCCCCTCATGACTCTCCCGGCAGATATGCAGATTGCCTCCAGGCATCAATTTGTTAGACGGACCCCCAAAACACTGGGTGACTAAAGACTAAAGACTGGATTTGTGCTGGGGGTGAGAGGGACGGCACGGCGGGGAGTGGGGCAGCCTCACCCGCAGGTCTGCAACCAGCCATGGGTTTGGTAGCTACAGCCGAAAGCTGCAAAACATGCACCGCGTGGCTTTTTCCAAAATAGTCTCCGAGGCTGCTCCGGTGCTCCCCCTCCTTGCTCCGCATTCTCCCCCACCATCCCACCCGGTGCTACGTCTCCCAGCAGGCAGGGTCGATGCTCGCTGCCGGTTGCWCAGCCTCCCAGGAGAGGAACTACGCAGTTAAGGAAAAAATCCCTTTTCACCCCAATATAGCATTTTACTAAAAGAGAGAACTGCAACAACRCTTCACGGCAAAGTTGCAGGGCATGTGTGATCCAACCGTGTATTCAAAGCAGCTGCTGACCTTACCTGCCTTCGGCTGTGCTGGCAGAGATCTCTGTGGAGCATCTACCACCTCTGGCTGCATTTCTAGAGGAGAATTATAGCCAGCTGCTTTTGCAAGCACATTGCTTCTGCACCTGGTTAAAAAAAAAAATTATGTCTATTAACTATTTCTTCAAAAAATATTTCCTATGTCTGCAGCTCAGAAAAGCAGCTTTACCTTGGCAGGAGATGGCTTCCTTACCACCCCCGCGCTGCAAAAGTCCACCCAGATTTGCCAGCTTACAAGGCTTCAGAAGGACTCGCTCAGCAGTGTATCTCCTTTAGGAGCTCGCTGCAGGCATGAACCAGAGTTGCACAGCAAAGGGGCTGTTGCGTGAGGAAGTTGTATTTTGACGGCAGTGGGAACTGGCAGACACACAGTCAATAGGGCAGGAAATAGCAAAACATTTTGGAGCCAAGCCAGCRCACCACGAGGCTGAAAGATTCCCACTCTCCTCACCACCAAATCCCTTTAGAGACTCAGTAAATTGCTTAACCTGTGCTTTTCACAAGTGCTCTGAGCTCCTCAGGTTTTTTCTGGGTACTGAAAAACCCAATTTGCAGAAGCCCCGAGCGTCCTCGGCTGCTGTGCAAAGCGCCCTGCTCCCCTGCAGCTCTGCATGAGAAGTACATGGAAAAAACAGCATCTGCTGCCCTTGGAGCAGGCATTGGGAAAGCTCCCCTGGCTCATAAGYAAGCTGTGGTTGGGCCACCCACGGGCGCACAGTGAGCCCCACRTAAAGCCTCAGGGGAAATTAATGCTCATGCTGGCAGAGCAGGACCTGAGCGTGGGCAACGAAGGATGGAGAGCAGCACAAAAGGCTTCTTGCCACTGCCATGGGCTGATGCTCCCCAGCCCCATAGGTAATCGCCTRGCCTTAAGTTGCTCCCTCCTCCCGCGTCCACAGATAGAGCTGGGGGTTTGTCAAAATAAAAGGAAAAGGGTAACGCATGASCGCAAGCTAATGCATACCCACAGAGAGGCCAAACTGCAATCACCCAGGTGACCTTAGTAGAACTAATTGATAATTGCTGGAGCTTAATTGACAATTAATTGGAGCCAATTCACAATTAAATATTTAACTAACTTTGCACCTTTGGTCTTCCRTTCATTTTTTCTTGCTCTTGCCTATGCCTAATAAATAGGGATTTCTTTCCTACCAGAATTTGAGTGTTGACATGCTTATAAAAGCCAGCTTCTACTTGTGCAAGCCCTGGGAAAGCTCAGCGGGTCTGCAGGTGTTTCCTAGCCTGGCTGCTGGCTTTGCATCCCCTCTGCTCAACTCCATGCTCTTATCCCAATAAAATCYCTCTCTTGCTCTTCTCAACACTGGGTAAATCTTGGCAGCGCTTACAAATAGGTTCCTGGGATTTTGCTCTGGTTGCACAAGAGCTGTAATTTGCCCATAGCGAGCAGCAAATTAGGGACTGGTAAGTGCAAGCACACTGACTGCAGGACAGGGATTTTTTTGTTGGCACAGGTGTAAAAAACCCCACTCGATGCCTGCCCGCCTTGCAGCTTCCCTCCAGCCATCCCTGGGTGCTGCCATTTCTACGACTGCGAACAAAATGGTAACGCGGCACTTTCCTGCAACAGGTTTCCAAAAACCGAGGAGTCGAAGGCATCCGCTTTCCTGCTCCTGAAAATGACAACGGGATGCCACCGCAGGGCGGCAGGAGCCCCTGCTGCTACACACAGCGCGAGCTCTGGTAGAAGAGCGTGTCCGGCCGGGCACTGCTCTGCCACCCGCCCATTAGAGCTGCTGCTCCTTGCAGGGGAACTCCAGCAGCAGGTGAAATGGGAATAAAGATCACGAGATGGCYAGCACGTACATACAGAACAAGGTTTGCCTTTTTTTTTTTATTATAGTTTGTTTGTTTGATAATTTTTTTTTTTACCAAAAAATTTACCTAAACCCCATGGCTGGCTATCAGAGGAAGAAAGGGAACTCCCAGCTCCCTGGGGCAAGAAATTGCGCGCTTCCAGTCTGCTGCTTATTGGGGAGAAGAAACGACCACTCCCCAGGCGCATTATCCCCTCGTGAGATGGTTTGGTGCAGGTCGTGTCCTCATCCTTGCCGCAAGCAGCAGAAATCATTACAGAGGTGTGAAAACAGCAGCACACGCACACCCATATGGCCAGTGCTGGAAAGGTGCCTGCTCCTTCTGATGAAGTTTCAGTGATCACAAGTGATTCAAGGGAAACGAGAGCTGRGGGAGGGGGATACGATAGCCTTTCAAGTTTCTTTATAATACATATGCTACTCCTGTCCATAATCATCCCTTTACATTAAAAATTGACCCGGGAAGGAGGAACACCTGAAGCTTTAGTAGTTCTGGAGGTGAAGCTTTAACAGAGATCTTTTACTACTAGTTGATGAGGCTTAAGCAGGTGACCCACACCCACAACACAGACTCCACTGGTTTGCTTCATCTCCAGTGGTTTTTGATATGGCAGAACATCATCAGTTGTCCAGCCAACATAGAGCAGTGGGCAAGACCTGTCTACCTAGCGTTTGAAAAAGTGAAACCGTAGAGATCTCTTTCATATAAATACTCCGGTCTTTATTGCTTACACATGTCCTTAAGCTTTTTTCCTGCCCCTGCTTGCATTACCCCTCGCGAGGTACCTGCCTGCTGCCCCAGCAGCTGGCCGAGGGTAGGATGAGGCTGATGAGCGGCTCCTTTTCCTCTAAAGGACCAACGCCATCGCCTCCCTCTTGGGTGCTAAGGCACGCCGCTGGGACAGGCGAGCACCAGCTGCCCCGGGAATATCTCTTCCCAGCACTGAAAGCATGACTGAGGGCTCTCCATGACGCAACCCCCCGAGCAATGCAGGCAGCCTCGTGCACGGCAGAAAAAGAGAAGGAATGATGATGGCCTTTTGCAAGAAATTCATCTTTATTGAAGCAACCATGAATCACATGAGCTGCCAGCTGGCCTGAAGAATAACAATAGCAGTGGCGTGGACAATAGCAGCTGGAGCTCACAAGGGAGATTGTCTCTCTCCAGAGAGCGATATACTTAATAGCACATATATACATAGAAGTGAATCTTTCCCCACTGCTAGAAAGTGGGTATGTTGGCAAGTGCATATCACCACTAAATCCCTGCTAGAGCGAGGTGTGTTGGTGACTGCCAGGAGGTAGTTTGAGTAATACGCTGGAGCAGTTTGAACTTGATCCTGCTTCCAGTGAAGTCAATGGTGAAGCTCCGCTGGTTCCAAGGGAGCGGGAGGAGGAGCGATAGCCCTTCCCCCGCCCTGCAATTCTTTCCAATGCAAGATATTTGCAACCGTGTTAAAACGCTAACCAGGTGCTGTGGGCTGTACTGCTGTTCTTGTACGTGTAGCAGCCCCTGCCTGAGGGTCAGGACCTGTCCTGAACATCAGCACGGGGGTTTCCACATTTATCTCAATAAACAATTGCTACTTACTGTTTTTTATGGCTGAAAGCCACAACGAAGGAGAGGGATGAAAGCTGTTGTTGGTTCAACAGGCATTTCACATAGCCATATAGTTTACAGCAGGTTTTCCAGCAGGTACTAAATCTATTGCAATGATGGGTTTCAGCTCAGAGGCGGCTCTGCCTCCTTGCAATGAGGGCAAACCACACCAGGGAGTTTGAGCTAGATTAAGAGCCGAGTTCTTCAGTTGATTGAGGCTTTTTAAGTTTCTGTTTATTATTGATAAGGTGATGTAAAGAGGACGTGGAGTTGGACATTGTATTGTTTGACCTGGCTGGAGATCAGTCCTGTTCTCTTATAGATTTAAACCTCAGCCCTCCATGTATGTGTAGTATCAAAGTCCTTTTGTATTGCACAGCAGCGCGGTGGGTCAGTGAAGCTAGATAAACACAGAGCTAAGGCTGGAAGTTGGAAAAGCCTCCGTGAAATCAGTGTGGCATCAAGCTCTAGGAGGTTGACTAAATCCTAAGAATTAAAAAATAACGGTGTATTGCATTAGCAAGGAGGAATAACAGAGGGATGTGTCCTTATGCTGGTCATTTGTTTCAAAGCTCATGCACTGCTTTCGGATTTTTTTCCTGATCTCTACCAAAAGCTCTRTAAATCTGGTAATATTTGAAAACAGGGGAGAAAACAGTCGACGGTCGTTGGATGCCTACGTAATCAAGCATGATCAGAAATACGCCCAAAGTCAATCATTAYGAGTGTTCAGGGTAGGAGAGCACATTTCCCCATCAGCAATGACACACTTTGTGTCCATGTATCTGCCGATAGCACAAGATCGGTCCYGGGCTGTGATCCAAAGCCATCTTCCTAGAAACATTGCACCTTTGGGGGTCACAGGGAACTGCTCAGGTGACAGCGCAAGAGAAGTTTGGTTTAATGCTGTGATTTTTGCTGGGCTTTTCTCTCCATTTTTGTCCTAAGGGGCTCTTTGTGTCCTGCTTGTGGAGCTACAGCCCGTACGTCCCCCGGCGAGGCGATCTGCATCCCCGAGCCCAGGCGCGTGTCCGAGTCCCTCTCTGTTTTTGGCGAGGGTGTGGGACTGCTCCTCGCAGAGCATCGTCCGCTCTGACCAGCTTGGGAACACAGGACAGCTGGCAGCGCAGGAAGGGGGAACGCGTGACACGCGTCCCACCGCCTGACCCCACGCAACGCCTTCCCCGGGGGGTCTGCGGGTGACTTCGGACATCTGCCTGCGCCARGGTTCAGCCACCTTCCTGCGCTCTACCTGGCAGCGATGCCCGGGCGGCGGGCTTCTACCTCTCTCGTAGAATGTATTTGCCTTTCCGGGCCAGGTTGCTGCTGAAGTGGATGGAGAACCAGAGGAATGAAGTCAGGATCATCCCGTAAACCTAAAAGGAAATAAATGAGACGGGCACACAATTAAATGTTGAACTGATTATGATGCTCCATCTGTGCAAATAAACGATGACAAATGTTGCCTGTTAGTCCACTTGGCATTTCTGAATTTATGTATCAGGACGTCACATTTTTCTTAAGAGAGCTGTTTTCCGGTAAAATGGTGAACACCAATTCCGACAGGGGAGGAAAAAAAAAACCCAAAAAMCAAAACACCACGTGGTTAAAGCATCTGATTGGAATTAGCACAGTAGGGCTCAAGCCCAGTCCTAAAAATACCAAGAAATGAGATGAAACCAGGAAATTCAGATTTCCAATTCCTGCCACAAAACATTCCTCTATGCGAACAAACACATCTCTCTCATCATAAAAGCCTTTTATAAGGATAACATAGGGAGGAAAAAAMCAAACCTCATGTATTGTTTGGAGTAAAAAACCCAACAAAACCAAAAACACCTAACAAAACAAAAAACCCCACCCCATGCACGTGCACGGCTGTGAATGCAGAGGACAGTATACTTCCCCTGTATTGTGATATTCTGCCTGCTATATCATACATCAGGATTTACACGGGCAACGTATCAAAGGTAAAGCTGCTGTGGGAAGGATAACAAGGGCTGTAACAGTGTGCTTTCTCCTAAAGGTCTGCCTTAAYGTGCAAGCGCCTTTGCTTGCGGCTTGATCCGGGGACGTGTGCGTTGTTGGCCGAGGGACAGGACATCAGAGCAGCTATAGCCCTCGCCRTGCGCTTCCTTTGCATCCTGCCATCACAATAGTGAACCGTGCAGCGAGATTTCCTCTAGCACGCGCTTCAAAGACAGCCGCCTTATCTGGCTATAGCATCAAGCTGTGAAAAAGTGATATATATAATAAAAACGCTCCCGCTTTCGTCCGAATATAGCTGCAGTGAAATTCCTCCTATACCTGACAAAAAATTAGAAAGCGACACCAAATATTCACACATGACTTTACATTTATAGCTCCGTAGCAATACCGGATGGTTTTCCTAATTTACTACTAGCAGTATAAAATACAAAAGTGTTTGTTCGTCTGGGTTTTACTTAGATGGAAAAAAGTCTTCTAACCCATAATTGTGCCAAGGCAGACACAAGTAGTAAAACAATCTCCAAATACACATTCAGTCCGGAAAGGTCACCCCAGCTGGGGAGCAGCCTGGAGATATCACAGCAGACCAAACCTCCCTCAATGGGGAAGAAACGAGTCTCCTGGCGTGTACTCTTTTCTGCCGTGCTTCACCACATGTGCAGGGCCCTCGTGTAGAGGTAATTACAGCGATACACCTCTGCCAAGCAGTGGGTGGGCATACGAGCAGGCTTGTTTTAATTAGCAGTGCTCTCCAGCTCCGAAGGGACCGTCGCCACGCAGCCACAGAGCCCCCTCACTGCTGAAGGACACACTCCTCTCACAGCAATTCATTTTTTCTTTTGTCCTCTCCCAAATAAGCCTCACAAATTCAGTACAGACCCTTTCTACCCCAGCCATCCTCCAAAGATGATCCTACCCCTCCTCTGCAAGATCCTCCTTCAAGGACAGTGCCTGGGAACCCAGGCAACACGCTCTGCTCCTCACGAGCCTGTGCTTCACCCACCCACTGCCTGAGATGCACCTTGCCGGGTTCGTTAGTGGTCATTAATAGRGTGAGACCTTCCCTTTCTGCACAGCTCTCCAGCTCCACTGCTGRTGCTCAGTAGCTCTCAAGACCTTCCAGCTCTGGCCGCACAAAGCGACTTCCCAGGCTGAGCTGGGAGGCAGCCAGCGAGCGCTGGGCAAGGAGAGGCAGCAAGGTTCCTAAAATATGGAGCTTTTACTGCCTCTCCTTTTCCACAATTGCTGCTGGCTTCCTACCTGATCCGCAAGCCCTGCTCCAGGTGGCACGGCCTCTCGCTTGCAGGAGAAGACGCGCAGGCAAGSCTGGGTGGACGAAATGCAAATGCTGCTGCAGCCCGCTCCCAGCTGCYGTGCCTGGTTTGGGCAGAAAAAACATGCAGCGAGCCTATTCCTGCAGGAAAACCCCTCCATCCATTGGCCTGGCCAAGGCAGGTCCTGGCCCTATCCTAATTTCCACAGTGGAGTCCACCACCACTTGTTTCTCTGCTGCCGGTCTCCAAAATCACCCAAAATCCTAGCTTCTGGGGGCTAATTTAGGATACGCTTTCCCCGCTGGAGCCTGCCTCTCGGGGCCAAAACACGAAGGAACAGACATAGCTACCGTGAAGCCGATGGCGATGCCCAGGAGCGTGGAGACAAAGTCCATGTGCTTCTTCAGGAAGTCCTGGATCTCTCGCAGGCAGTCCTGGGAGGAGAGAGACACCCCTTGCAAGACAGCAGCAGCTCCRTGGGGGGCTTTGTCCCCCCAATAGCACTTGCCACAATCCCAGGTAGAAAGGGAGGCAAGAGGGGGATGCGGCATTGCACAGCTGGGCTGCTTTGTGGGCAGCTCTCCTTTTTCCTGTTGCTTGCTGCAACTTGGGAAGACAAACACCTGCGGTATATTTTCTATTACTACAATACACCTATGATTTTCTTGGTATGATGCGTTTTGGACTATGGGGGACGTGTGTGCGCACAGGTAAGTGCGGTCACGCACAAGCTTTTTTCTTTCCACACGCTGGAAAATGGAAAGAGGGAAATGAAAAGATGGAAAAGCAGAGCACACCATGATGCTAAATGCGYTCCCCAAAGATACTAATGAACAGCTCAATTCTGCAAAGTGTTGCACRCATTAATATACATTAGCCTTAAGCACGCCAGCGGCCCCATGGAAATCCAGGAGGTGTTAGCCAAGAGAGCCATTTCAAAAATGCAGGAGCATGCCCTTGATGAAGTGATTTGTAGAGTGAGGTAAGAGTGCTCAAAGCCAGAGAGTGAATGTACCGCAGCTACCAAACTGCGGTTCCCCGGGTTGCAAAACGCATCCTCCCACCCGCCTCCCCCAGCTCGCCACCGGAGGACATGCAAACCACTAGTTGGGGTGGGGGGAACAGAGTCGCCCCTACAGTGCCCAGTTTTGCTCTGCTCTCCCTTCCTGCTCTTTGAGGTGGAGTTCGACCCTGCTTCGAGATGCGACGTTTCCGGAGGCAGCGCTCTGAAATGCCGCCCCGCGGGCTGACGCGTGCCTGCGCATCACGGCGTCCTGGTAGCGCTTGACCTCTTCGCCTAGCAACGTTTTCATATAGCTGTAGCAACATGGTTTTGTTTTTCCTAGGGACAACWTATTGGTGCTGGAGGTTTTAGTTACTTCAGCTGATTTGGCTACTCCAGTGGAAAAAAAATAATCGTACAATAGATTTGCTCAGAGTATGAAGTCTCCCTTGCGGCTTCAGCACAGAGGCAGTCTAATGCTGGTGGCTTCTCCATCAGCTTCACTGAGATACTGCAAAGAGGAGGAATGAAGCGTACTTGGTGAAGCTACTGCTGGGCATCATCATCCTGCTCCACGAGTTTCTCATTTTAATACCTATTTAATGCCCTGGGGAAAAGGAATTACAGCAAATTCCACATTTGCTGTTAGTGGGACACTTTAAGCCTCAGAAACTAGTGTCACGTGGAAAAGTCCAACAGTTTTTTTGAGCTCAGACACATGCCCGTGCTATCTCACACTCTCTGCAGAGGCAGGAGATGAGGTGGAAGCTGGAGGGAAGCAACAGGCTGCAAACACAAGCATTTCAAAGGCTTTCTTCTAGAGCTGCGAAAGAAACCACATCTGCAGGTCTGAGACCTGCTGATCCACYGGAGCTACTCCAGCGGTTGAGATGCCTCCTTCCTGAAACAACAAAACCCCAACAAAACAAACCCCAAGCCATAGCAACCCCAAACCRTGAAAAAGCCACAATTCTCATTGACAAACACCAGGGAGGTTTTAACAGTTAGTGAGTAGCGGCACAACCCCACTGTGGGGTGGAAGAAACCTTTCCCTTACCTGTCCCTCATCGTGCACCTGGCTGGATGGGCACGTCTTGCGCTCGACGTTGGCCGTGTCCCCAAATGGAGAGTGCTTCCCACAGCACAGGAACTGGAAGAGAGGGAAAGGTCTGCCAGCCACACACCGGGGCTCTCCCCTCACCGCCAGCTGCCGCGGCAGGAGGTGTCGGTGGTGGGCCACCCCTCCTCCCTGCTGCCCCAGGCAGGGCTATACAACCAGGGCTGCGAGGAGCCAAGCACGTAGGTATGCAGTCGACAACGGCAGCAATGGGGGTTAAATTCAGAGGGGGTGGATGGATCTGCCCTCAAACTCGCCTGTGCTCCTCCAGRACTGCTGCCTGGGGCTGGGGCCAAGCCCTCCCGCCATGGTCACACCAGCTCTCACAGTGGCTGCTCTGGAAAACCCAGGGATGCACAGACTCATGTTTCCAGTGCTTGCTATGGGCTGGGAGTGGTCCTCGGCAACACCCACTGTGGAGCTGGTTTCCTATAGCCAGRGTGAACTGGCCAGCTTGGAGCTCTAGCAGAAGGGAAAAAAAAAAAAACCCACAAAACAAACAAACAAACAAACGAGTAGAAGGACTGTTTCTCCACCAATKAAATTGGCTAAAATAAGCAACTGATGAAGCTGGGTATTGTGCCTGGTTCTCCTTGTCAAGGGGGACTCTGGGTGTGCTGCTCCACAACCGTGCAGAGCAAGCACCACCACGCCTGGTCATGGCTCTGAGGGCCACCACCACTGCTGCAATGAGAAACATTTGCCCTTTTATGCRTTTTGAGAAGCATGGATGAAAGCAGCTTTGGAAAGTACTTGTTATGACGATGTAAGAAAACACAGAAGGATAAAGGGAGTTGCATGGGAGGTGTCTGGGAACAGGMGAGTGGAGCTGACCTTCCCGTCCAGCCCTTCTGCGTGCCATGAACTCACTACCCAAACAGGCCCCGCTGTGCGAGGAGACGACATCTCCCTTACTCAGTGGGGACTCGGGAGTTTCTCACCATGAGGAACATCCTCACTCATCTCCTGTGGCTTTGAGAGCAAGYGTCCTCCCTGTGCCCTGGGCAACCACCCTTGACCACCTATTGATCTACAGAGAAGTCCCCTGTGCCAACAGCATCCTGGGTGGTGGCTTTGGGGAGCTTGCTAGCAGCCTCCAGCATTGCAAGAGGCCACGTAGCCTCCAGTACTCCTCAGCCATAGGCTCAAGGGTAAACTGAAATAACCAAGTCCAAATACTTCTGCTGGACAATGTGGAATTCCCCCCCTCTCTCCACCTGACCGGGGACACCAGAGAGGTGTATATCCACTTCCTTGTACCACAGATACAGGGAGCATGGCAGAGGGCCTGCTGACACAGACAACATATATATCAGCTACTGTGTGAAAGCTTTGAAGATCTCGCACCAGAGCGATGCTCAGGTAGGTGACCCTTTCCTCCTGTTGATAATCTGGCYGGTCAAACCTGGGAAAGGAAGAGTAGGAAGGGAGGAGCAGACTTCTCAGCAGGATGGAGGACTCGGTTCCTGAGGGAAAATGGCATTGCAGCATCCACGAGGCAGAGCACAGCCGTCAGCCCCAGCCTGCTGAAACCATCGGGAAGATACCCCAGGGCAAGGTTTTCTGCTAAGGCTGAAAGACAACTTACTGCTTTGTGGATGGCAGTCAGCTCGTGCCTCCTGAAGCTGGAGGCGTTCCTCCTCACCTCCTCGTACACAAGATCGTACACATCCATCATGCTGTCTTCCACCTGCGATGAAAGCAGAGATCTGTACGTGGAAAACACTGACTGCGGTCGTTTCTGGAGGGAAATATGCTCCTCTTGCATCCCCCCAGAAGGTCTCCCAGGCATAGCGAGACAAGTAGCGCAGCTATTAAACGACCACCATGCAGCAGGAGGAGCTGATGTAGGACCCACCAAGCACCAAGGGGCACCTTGGTTGCCCCTTGCACAGACCCTTGCACAGAGCTTGCACAGAGGCTGCGATGCTGCGTGTGCACCACCTTCTGCTACGCGTGGGCCCTTTGGCATCACACCAGGGTCCCACCAGCTGATGGCTGGAGCTTTTGGCCAGCTTTGGATTTAGGGTCAGAGAAGAACTCMGATGCCTGTGACCAGCATGCCTCCAAGTCCCTCTGCCAGGCAGGGATGACACCATCTCCCTGTCCTGACGGGTGACTGTCAGGACAGGCACACATTACCGTGAGATGCCAAAATAAAAAGGTGAGAGGACCTCAGATGGCTGGCGTTATCCCAGTGACAGAGGAGTTCCTTCAAATAGAGCCAAAAAAATAACAGAGTGATTCAGTGCTGAATCAGACCCTAAATATTTACCAAATGTGTGAGAACTCGCAGCTTGACAGATCCCAGCCAACTCCTGCTCAGGTTTCAAAGGGAAAAAAAATATGACAATTGCCTTCAGTGCCTGGAGTCAAAACCTTATTTCTTCCTTTCGTTTTCCCTCGCTTCCTCACCGGCATCGATCCGAGCGGGCCTGCAGGCAGCGCTTGGCTTTCGGGAGGGAAAATCGATGGGTGAGACAGACGGAGCGGGTGGCCGCGGGAGGAGGGACGGGCGCTCCGGGAGCAGAGCCATCTCTCAGCGAGGCTTTTCAGCTCAGTCTTAAGGGGCTGTGCTTGGAAATTACTCTAGGGGAAAAAAACCCCAGCGCCGTGTGCTTGGGGGTGAAACTGGGGTCATTCGAGGCGTATCGTATCCGACTCGGCTCCGTGCCACCAGAATAGAGTTTAAAGGCTCACATCGGAAGATTTTCCACAGCTATCAACATGGCATAGAAGTGGAGGGGCTTGGGGGTTTCTCTGCATTTATCTGCAGCAAAGTTGCTGTCCCCCCCCGGACGCTCCATCACCCGTCACGGAGCAATCAGTCGGTGAGGCAGGAGCAACCCAGCTTTAACGAGAGAGGTCTGATGACAGACAGGGCACAGATATTCTGAGCCAAGGGAAAAAAACCCTCTGCGGGAAGGTGCGCGATGCTGAGCTGTCCCACACAGGTGAGGAGGGAGGATGCTCGTTTTGCCACCCCCCTGTGTCAGAGTGCATCAAACGGGATGGGTGCAGCAGTGAGACAAGGTCTCTAGCAGACTTGTGCACCATCCTTCCCCTGAGCAAACCTTAAACCCCAATAAAAAGGAAAACGTCCAAGCTTTTCTAACTTCTTGTGGGCCGTGAAATAGTTTTCCAGCAGCAGCAATTAAATAAATGGATTCAATAAAAAGAGCGTCCATTTCCACTGAAGAATTGGATTAAGAATAATGAAAAAAGAATAATCTTTTGACCGCCCCTTGGGGCCTCGTGTTGCTGAGGAAGGAAGGAAGAACAGAACAGCCGGTTTCTTAACCCAAGAGATTATTGCCTTTTGAATATCCCAACCCCAGTCTAAGATGCAGGAATAAACGCTATTTTGTGTTGTGACAACATACATATGGATCTCGGTAAGGTAATGGTGCTGCATGTGCAATTTTTGCCTTTTCATATTTATCATTAGGCTCAAGATGCTGAGCTTCCCTCCAAAAGGCCTAAATTTTGATGACTTAAAAAAAAAAAAAAAAATTAAAAAAAAAAAAAAAAAAAAAAAAAGGGGTTCATGCCAGTTGCTAGGTTCAAGCAAGGGTTCGAGGGTTGAAAGCAATGCAGAAGTCTAACATTAAAGGTCTACTGAACACTGGGCCAGGAAATCCTGAGACAGGTAGTTTTAAGCCCTTTGCCTTCCCTGGGCACATATTCCCCCAAACCTCATAAAAACTGGCAGAAATGCTCCTTTGACTGCAGTAAGTTTTGGGCCAAATCTGGCTGCTTACTTTACAACTTTATTCAACTTAAACCAAGGTAAGATAAAACTTTGTCCAGTGGCAGAAAATTATTCCAAGTGTTGGAAACAATAAGGGAAGAAATCACGAGCAGTCACCATTTCACATCCAGCTCAACTACTGTGGTGATGATGATGAGGGTAATCTCCAGGTACATAATGACTACTAAAGACTTCAATTGCACCCTGTTTCTGAGCTTGCTTGTGAGCTGGCTTCTCAGTTATTTACTGATTTTTTTTTCATTTTGTCAAGCAGCCTCCAAGAGCTGAAAGCATAAAGGATTAAGTGTAAAGTGTTTTATAGCAATAATTTCCTTTTAGAATGTGTGTCTGGGCAAGCCTAAGAGTACAATTTGCTGATTAGTCATTCTCAGCATCTCTATCTAGCAATTATATCTAGCATTTCTATCCAGCTATTATACTGAATACGCTATTTACGTCCTGGTAAGGGAATATCAAACTACAAAACCATTTTTTAAAAAGGTGAATTGACTGTAGTTCCTCCACATCATCTTTCTGATTTTTTTCTAGGATCATTTGATTTTGGAGGGGAAAATTGCTGTCCTCATACAACGTGGTGGTCTGTTTTCAAAGATTACTGCAGTGAGCTCTCTCATTGAAATATTTCAGAGGTAGGTATAAAGTACTAAATCTCACTATTTATCACTGACTGTTTCCTTCTGTGCGGGAGATCGTGCCACAGAGCATACCAGAGGTCTGGTTTAACAAGGAGACATACAAGAGCAGAAAAGATGGCACTAGTGAACCACCATCTTAGCAACTTTTCTGCCTGGGATGGGTTATGTTTATGGTCAGAGCTGCAGCCGAGCTCTGAAGCACCGGTCACGCATGGCAGCGTCTATCCAGCCCAAAATGGCATGCTAACTCAGGCATGCCTAATGATGTAAAAAATAAAACCCGAAAGAGAGACAAAGTCACCAGGTGGTTTCATGACCTATCTTTATTTGCAAAATTATTTTATCCAGCGGACACAAGTTCATCCCTATATTTTCCTTTGATCTGGGACATAACACAGTGAAGAGCTAGACTGCAGCACTGCTTTGTGCCATCCTCAACAGATTCCCATCGCACACTCCGCTGACGGGCAACTTTCAGTCCGTTGCCTCAAAATAATTTTCTTTTTCCGTTTCTTACACCAGGTGTTGGAGAAAAAAAAAAATATTAAAAATAATCAGGGTGCTTTCTCTCACGGTTAAGCAACAGGATGCCTTTTGAGTTTGAGTGGTTATGCTGACAGCATTAATCACATGCTTTAAGAAAACCGCAGCTGTGCCCCAGCCCTTAACTCAGACAGTATTTAGCACGTAATGGACCAATACAGCTGGAGAAGAGAAAGTCTGTCCGGGCTTCTTTTCCAAAGGTCTTACACTCCCCCCACACATTTAGCATTATTATGGTCAAGTGGATTTTCCTGTTCCTAGTGACATGCTGTGACCCACTGCTGGAGGAGTATTTCTGGATGAAGCTCTCCCTTGGAAGGAGACTGCGCCTGTGATGCTCATCAGTAAAAAGACCGAGAAGTGAAGATGAAGCATCGGCTGGGCTTTGGCTTAAGAAAAATATCCAGGTTAAGTGATATGGAGGTCACACCTTACAGTCATTCTTTTCCTGGAAGATGCTGGGTGAAATGTTCCAGCTCTAAATTAGTCAAATAATTGCTGCCTCCCATTTCTGTCTGCATTCCTGAATGATACATTCATTTAGGGATGATATCGATGAGTTGTTGGATACAACAAATGGAAAATCACCACTGAGATTGATGCGGCTGACTCCAGCTGACTCAACAGAGTAGCATTTTTCACTTAAAGTAAAAGAAAGAATGAATTTTGAGATTGCTTATCATCCTCTAAATCCTTTATCCCCCAAGAAGCAGAATTTATGACTGCAGGCAGGCATTTACTCTAAGCCATCAGTGTTCTTGCCCTCGGCCATTAGAAACTAAAGCAAATTTCAGTCTTACCTCCTTCAAGAGGAAAATTGACATTTTTGACTTGGGTTATTTATCAAGGATAATTTTTACCTGTAACTGCCTTTGGAACAGGAAGATCAGACGAGGAGGTCAGCCTTCAGTTCCTGATCCCTTTGCAAGCCAAAGGTGTCAATGAATCTCCCTCCCACTGCCAGTGAATACCTGTGCCTAGGCAACCCGAGCTAGTCGCTTCATGTATGTTGGAAAGCTAACGTAGAGTCGTACCAAGAAGAAGAGACCTACTCAGTGAGCCATCTTTGCAACAGTCGTTGGCCAAAAATCGCTCTGAAGAGCTGGAGCTCAAGGAGAACATAGTGAAAGGAAATGCCAGGATTGTCTCAAAGACAAGCCCACCTCTCTCCTTTCTGCGTAACAGGAATGCTCTTAACACGGCAGAGGAGRAAGGCAAGCACGGCAAGCAGAAGGAGGATCCTCCTCTCCTGCGGCTCTTCATGCCTCTGAGGTACCAAACTGAGCACACGCGCCGCAGCCTCAGAAGAAACTGCAACCTCAGCACTTTGTGTTCTTTCAGCGTCGCCCCGAGGGACGCACTCACCAGCACCACCCAGAAATATCCCTTCAGCAGCSGCTACTGCGGACTCCCTCGCTTAGCTATAAACTGCCAGTTAGTCAGTTAAGATGTGAAACTGGAATAAAGCGGTTGACCCACTCGACATCCTTCCTTACTCCAGTAAGAAAAACACTTCTGCATTTCACAATCTCCGTCTTCCCTTTCCTCCCCAGCGTGCAGAAATGCACGTGTTCACAGCGTGGCAGAAAGGAGCGGGGGGGCAGATGCAACTGCTTGGGTTGGGATAGAGCAACGATGCAACCGCAGTGAAACAGAGGAGGGAAAACTGCCCTGGGTGCTTTAGCCAGGTTGCAGAGCAACTCCCACCACGTGGATCGAGCACGTGGTAAGACGGGCTCCCCCCGCCATGCTCRACCAGGCCTTCATTGCCGTATCTAACACGGTCATTACAACTTACTGCAGCTTTACATTTCCTTAATAGCATGTCAGCTCCCCTCCTCTCCAGCCTTCCTGAGGCCAATCAATCCCAGCTGCAGAAATCCCGCCAGCACTGCAAATCAAAGCRGCCTTTGAGGCCCCCCGTGGAAAACCGCAAAGGATAAGAAGGTGCTGCTCCCCCTCTGACTGCTGGTGGTCACTGGGGACCGCTGAGGGGAGAAGAGCGAGATCCAGACGAGGCTTTTAGCTAAATGGTTTTCACCTTTTTTTCAGTATATAGAAATATATATTATATACACATACATACACACACATATATAATTTTTTTTTAATAACTCATGCACTTCCCCCCACTTTCTGCTATTGGAAGAAGGCCAGGCAACCCCTGACCATCTTTTGGTCCATCACTGAGTGAATACACAGAAGGAGAGAGAACAAAAACCATCATGGAACAAAAAACTCAGGAAAAGCGAAGCCTTACAAAGCTGTTTCTCTCTGATCCCAGCGCTTTTGTCAGGTCCTTGCGCAAAACATTTAAAACAGGAGAATGTGCTGCGCCGTTACACTGCTCACCTCCTCCTCATTTCCCATCTCCAAGGCCCAAAACAGGAGCAGAAGTCTAGCTGTGTGGGCACTATACAACCTGCTCAGCCAGCGGGCAGGGGGACGTCACAGCCTCATGCTCAGCCAAGCCATAARCCCCCGAGGCCACCTCTGTGCTGCTCGGATGCAGCCAGGAGCATCGCTCCGTCACTGTGGCAGAGCACCAGATGCTTTACRGGGAAGCACAAAAAACCCAGGCAAGCAGTTAATCAACACCAACAAGTTTTTTTCCCCTAAATCCTCCAGATCTGGGGCTGCATCCCTTGTGAGTAACACCAGCCTCAGTGCATCAAGAGTGTCCTCTTGGGGTTTTGGTGTGGTTGTTTGGGGTTTTTTTGTTTGGTTGTTTTTTTAAACAAACGTTAAGTATTTTGGGCCATTTTATAACAGAACTGCAAACCCGACATGCTGCCAAGGGCCCACACCGACCCTTTGTGCTCCCGTCATTCAGACACACRATCCAGCAATTTATGAACCTCTCAACATGGTGGTTAAATTATCTCAGTCATCCCCCATCCCTCGCCCGTAGTACTTGAAACCACTGCCAGGCAAGACTGCTTCCCAACAGAAAGTATTGAAAAACACTGAAAAGAATTTTAGCTTAAAAAAAAAATTGTATCAGCAATAGAGCTAGCCCCAGGGCAGCACTGTCACCTCCGAGCTGGTGGTGGCTGCCCCGCTGCGGTGAGCATCCCGCAGCCCCGGGAAGGTTGGCTGTGCCACGGTGACAGCAGCCACCCGCGCGGCCTCGGGTACCGCAGCTGGCGCTGCTGGAGACGGGAGCTCCAGCTAACCCTCTGCCACAGAAAGCGGCAGAAACGGGGCCGCGCGAGTTCAGCCTCAGGGCAGCGATAAATTATAAACCCCRTGAGTGCGAATGCCTGTGTGGCACGCCAGACAAAGGACAGCGGAGTCTCGCTGGGGGGATTGGGCCGTTATTGTGTGATGAGAACATAAACACTAGGAAAGAGTCACAATATTTAAAAACAYTAAGGAAGGGGGTGGGTTTTCCCCTCTTTCTTGTTTTTTCCATTGACTTCAGAGACTTGGGAAAAGCTCGGTGCTCATTTTAAAGTGATTGTGCCTGGCAGAATAACAGCAAGGGGAACATCAGATTCTTCACAGTGTTTTGGCAGCCAAATCACTGCTTTTTGAAAACAGTCTTGAAAGACCCCCACGAGTGGCTACAATCCTGATCCAGCCCCACTGAATCAGAAAACAAAAGGAAACTACCTGTAAGCTTCAGGTCTGGTTTCAGAAAGCACCCGAACACACACCTTCAGCTTGTGTTTAAGTCCCATTCAAATCTCTAGGACTTAAGCCTGCCTTTAAGCATTGCCTTCAGATGAAGCGGACTGGACCCTGCAAGAGTTTGCCCCATCACACACCGCTAGCGGGAGCGACGAACAAACACACCCTGGAAAACCCACAGACTTGGTTTGCCGCTGGAAGGACCTCTACAATCCCGCTTAAGAAATTACCCGGGAAGTGCTGGGTTGCCCCTTGCATACCTGCAGAAATAAGCAATGCACGTGCTGGGTTTGAGCAGGCAAAGACAGGATTCACGCCCCGGGGACCCAGGCAACGCCGCGGCCGGCATTGCAAAGGTGCTGGTTAGGAGGAAGAGCCACAGACAAGACCAGCGCTGATCCCACATGCAGGGAAGGGAGCAGGGAAGCTGCTCTTTTCAAGAACGGGCCCCAGGTGTAGCAATGCTTCTTATTTAACAGCTGCAACTGTTAATCCCACCTTTGCACCCCAGGCCCTGTTAGAAAATCACCACCTCAAAAAAATACCACCTTGCTCACTAACGAAGCATAAAAGACCCTGTTTCTCCTTCCCAGTATGRGGAAGGGAGAGCAAACAGGTTCCTCTGAAGAAAGTTTCAAGCAGAGCAAGACTGCAGGAGAACCAGAGTGTGAATGGGTGGTTTGTGTTCCCCATCCCACAAAAAGCTGAACCCTCACGTTTATTCTCCGAGTACGTGCAGTGCAGCGCAAAGAGGCTTGTGCTTTTCTACACAAGCGGAGCCAAAAGCTGCTGGTGAAACCTCCTTYTGAAATCACCCAGCAACTTGAGAGACCGTTTGAAAATTAAGAGATTGCCATACCGTTGCAGCCATTGCGAATCCAAGTGTCCTCTTCATCCAAAGGACGTGGGAAATCAGGCCTTTATGCCAGAACTATGGGCAACTACTTGCACCAGTGCTTAGGTTCAAATTTTCACCTGAGTTGGGAAATCAGAATTTAATTGGTTTTAAGCTAACGTTTACCTGCAAACGAATCTCTCTAATTAAAAAGCTTGTTCTGTTGCAAAACTCTTTTCACGCTGCAGCAATTTTACTTTTGCCAATKCACCCTGCCACCCTGACCGGCTTATGGGGCCGGCGACGCAGGGCTGCTGGCAGGATCTTCTAAGCTGCTGCAGAGAAGAGGAACAGCAGAAGATGACGTGACATTGAAACTCCTCCGGCCTCTTTCACAGCAGGGCCCAGAATGAAACGCCAAACCTATTTTTGTGTTGGCTAGCAAGAGTACCAAAAGTCTTTTACACTGCAGCTGCARGGTTACCCTTTCCTCCAGCCTCTGCAGGCAGGTTTTCAAAGCAGCAGTTAGTGGGTGAGGAGAGAGGGAAAGCTGGGGAGGAGGAGGAGGAAGCAGCAGCCTTCCCCACCAGCTGTGCCAGATGTGGCATAAGTCTCTCCTACGTCCTTCTCTGCATCCCAGGTCCCAGCTGCATCGGGCTGTGCTGGGAATGACTAAAAGACCTCACCTAAATAGGCAGCGGTTTGTGGTAAAGGAGCTGCCACAAAAATAACTTCGGAAAACAAGACTCAGCTCTTTGGCTTTAGGAATCAGGACTTCCTAACGTGGCTGAAAATTAGCCGAAAACCCCATCATTGCCATGGTTACCACAGCTGTTGCATCAAAGGTGCTCACGCAGAGGTCATCCTCCCTGCCCTCTCCCGTACGTCGTTCTCTCATTCACTTGGATCGCACCACCGGTGTCAGTCCTCAGGCAGGTTTGTGACACTTTCCTACCAAGACATCATTTCCCACCARGACCACATCTCGGCCAGATGGCCCATAGGGAGGGCAACCAAACGTGCTCCTCACCCTTGTGGAGACCCTGGTCTGCACTAGGTCAGACATGGAAAGGGATCAACTCTCTCAAGTGATTCAGGCCAGGCAGAAAAGCACACTAGAGTTTCACAGGGGCTTGGATGCTGGGCTGGGATATTTCTGGAGCCGTGGGCTTGAGAGCGTGATGGGACAGAGGTGAAGGAGGAGTGTTGGGCACAGCAGGTGAGGATGGGGCTCAGGAACAAGCCGAGCTAGAAAATACTGAAATATGAATGGCTCAGCACTACAGCTAGCAGGAGAAAAGATCCTTCAACAACCTCCAGATTACAAATATTTTCATTTCAGATTTTCCTCCGAGGAGCTGAACAGCCCAGAGGAGTTTTCACACCTCTGCAAGTGACAGCAGCACCTTTTCTGTTGGCGCCGTTGGCTAAGAGGCAAAGTGTTTCTTTGCAAACTGGGGCTAGACCCTAACAGCAAGGCTGCATTRTACATGCTGGCAAGACAGGGACAGGATCTGGGACGTTACTCTGACTTATGTGTTCTTCCCCATTTTGGTCACCATTTTCTTTGCAGAACCTACMAAGCAAACATACTTAGGGAATGAGTAGTTTATTAGTTCCTCATTAAAAGTACTTTAACACAGACAGATGGCAAAGCAGCCCGAGAAGACAGTACGGAGGAGGCCTGGACCTCACAAAACCCATTCATTGGCCACATGGATGGGTCGATAGAGCAGGAATAATTACAATGCTGAACAGAGGGATTGACCTTTTAGGGTAAAGCACAATAAACCTCAGATTCATGATTTTTGCATGCCTGGTATATGTTATTTTAAGAATAAGGACAGGTGACAGAGTCTATCTGGGATGCAGGTCACTTGAAATTAAAACACATGGCATCTGTCTGAAAGAGTTTGTTCAGGAGCTACAGAAGGTCACAAAAGCAGAAAAGAACGGGAAATGAGAAGATTCACATTTTGTTTACAGTACCCATGTCTGAGAATATTGAATATTTACAAATAAATCTTCTTTTTCTCCTGTCCTGCGTAGCTTCTCTGTAAGAAGTACTGTAAACAGGTCTCTAAAGGAGTCACAAAGGCAAAAAGGGCATCTTGCTTTCATCATGTTCAAATGACATTTCTATCTATCGCCTCTTGAAAATAACCATCAAAACAATTTTTCAGCTGAAAATTGGGCTTTTCCATTTTGGATAATTTGCTGTAAGAAGGGTCTGCTTTATGAAGGAAATTCAGATTTATGTTTTTTTTGATCAAGAGGATTAACCCACTGAGAGCATCTGCTGTGGTTTGGCAGAGGGGGGACCTCCCAGCCCCCGGCTCGCAGYGGGAGGGGAGGGCTCCGCTTTCAGCGCTGCCGGTGTTGGGGGCTGCCGTGGGGGGGAGAGGACGGGATCTACCGACGCCAGCTCCCAGCTGGCATTTCCAAGCGCAACAGGCTGATTTTCTGTCTGGCTTTTCACTGGAAAGTCAATGTATTTTGCATGGGAAAAATCCAGATTTTTGGGTTAGCCATGAACGTGGGGGCAGTAGCCCCTCGGTGCTCTCAGAGGCACTGATTCAGGCACGTGTAACGGGCATATTCATCCATATTCAGTTTTACATCCTCAAATTCTCTTCCTTTCTTGGTAGCTGTGTACATCCCATCAGGCTTACAAGACACCCATCAATTTGGCYGAGTTTGATTTTTTCCCCCGTATTACCACAATTGACTATTTCTGACAGTACTGACACGCAGTAGGCTGGGGGAGGACACCTGCTTTAATTTTGCTCTTTACTTTGAGAAAGTCAGACAAACAAACGGCTCTATAACGAGACTTCAGGAGTCTTCCCCCTGCTCCATTTGGTTTTCTGAGCCACTGCACTACCTGTCTGTCTGTCCTGGAGGGGCAGGCACATCTGCATTTCTCTCTTACTTGCATTTCTCTCTCACATCTGCATTTTTCTCACTGGTGAGACAGGTTATCTTTCAAGTGAAACTGCATTTCCATATGTTTTGTAAGTGACACTCCATTAAATCTTTCCTCATTTATASTCCCTGTTTCTCTTTGCATTTTACAAAGCAGAGAAACCCAAGATGATCTCTAATGCTATTTTAATTTTTCTGTTGTCAGAAAGACTGCTGGTTTTCCTTACCCAGAAAGTAAACATTTTACAAAACCCCTCATTTTGCCTAGTGGAAACTGTTTTGCTTAAAGAAACCCAACCAACTACTAAAGCTAACCATAACACATGGGTGCAGGGCACTCAAAGCAAAAAAAAACAGGAAAATAATTTGAAGTTAAAACAGATGTAGTGATTAAGAGATATACAGAGAAAGTCATTCTCCTTTAAATATTTTCAGCAAAATATTTTGCTGAATGGCACATGCCTGTATTAACCCAATATACAACTTCTTCTTGCAGCCTTTTTACACACTACTCCATGTTTGTGGATTAAAAAGTATAACTAAATAGTCTGTTTGGATAACGCAATTTCACAAGACCAACSAGACACACTTTCTGGTGCCATTTCTCCTGTACTAACACAGCTTTTGTTTCAATCTCTCATTACAAACTTCTGCAGAAGAAGGAGGAAACTGTGCTCAAGGCCTCCCTTCTGTGTTGGGCATGAAAACAAAATTATTTCCATATTAAATTGTTAGCGTGAAAATAAAAAATTTTGATAGTTTTGCCTGAAATCAGGGAAAATATATGCAGAGGCTGTGGAAAGACTCTTTTTCATGGATGTCTCGGCTCTGATTGCATCTGCTTCAGCCAGGTAAGTGTAGAGATAAAAGATGCTGCTGTGCCATCAGCACTCACCCTAACGTTTCCAAAGCAGCTGGACAAATTCACGGAGGAAAAATCCACTGAGAGCATTAAAGGCAAAGGCACCAGCAGGTGCCACCAGCAGGCACCGGAGCCACAAGCTGCCGGCACCTGAAAAAGCATTGCTTTGTGCTCGCTGGGCTTTTATGCTCCTACCTTGGCCAACAGCGGGTAAGCTGTCTGAGAGTGGGAACCTTTGGTCCGATCCAGCGTAACCATCTGCATATTTCAAAGGATTTTCAACTGGCCACCGGTTAGCACTGGACAAACTTTCTAGAGAAGCAGGACCTTACCCCTCACCTTAACCTTGACTTTGCCCTTTAGATTTCTGCTTCCAAAAGGACTGGGTTTTAATTTTTGCACAGGACACCGAACCGTTATGGGACAGGGCTTCTTGTCCCYGAGAAGTGCGATTGCCGCAGTCCTAGCATGGATCGAGCCTCTGGGGTTTTGATGGAGTGCTCCTCCAGCACAGAAYGATATCCCCTCTGATGCTCTTTTCCTGACACACTGGTCTTCAATCCCCCACAATATCTGTAACCCTAAAGGGATGAGCTGGCAGCATCAACGCGACCCTAATCCATCGGGCTGATGCTTCACGTCACCCATATCCTCACCGCTGGCCAGAGCATTCATTGCAGGTTGCGGCACGTACCTGGGGCTGGGGAGGAGCAAAACGGAGTCGGGGACCGACCCGCTGCATGAAACGTCTATCAAAGTCCCAAATGCTTATCTGAATTACTATTAGATAATTTGGATGCTTGCCTAAAATATCTGTGTTCTGCTTTCMGAAAAAAGAAGTCGTGATTTTTTTGCATGCCTAAGTCTCTTAAATATTTTTTTTCAATGCGGGGATGCAGGAAGGGGAATTAAGGCCAAGCAGCAACAAATTCCTCTGAATGAGAAGAGGAATAATATACAAAAAGCAAATTATATCAGATTAGGAAAGGGTTAAAAAAGAAGTCTAAACTTCTTTAGGCTGCTAAATATTAAATTCAATTTCTGCTTTCCCCAGCAGCCTTCCACCCCGGCCCCAGGGGCACCCCAGCCATGGGTAAGGGTACCCACTGCGATGTTTGGGGCTGCCCTTAGCAACTCTGCATGCCTYGACTCGATTTCCCCAGCACCCTGCATCTCCAACACCACCTATCACACCACCAGCAAGCTCTGGGTTAACGATTCAAACCCCAACTTTCTGTCAAATTCGACCTCGTACAATCTTCTCCTTCTGGTCCAGCGTGACAGYGAACCAAACCACCATTTTTCACACTAGTGTTTTTCCTGTACCACTGCTGCCGGTTAATAAACACACCTCCTGGGTGTTTCTCCTGGCCATTGCCAGGGACAACCTGAACAGCCACAACCTGCCACCACCTTTGAATAGAGGCTCCCAACTGACGTTAGCAGGAATTAGAGCTGGCTGGAAATGACTTTTCAAAAGTCGAGCATCTCAATTAAAACMAAACAAAACAAAACATCCGCTGCAAAAAAATCCCGAAGCTATTTAAAATGAGACTTGCATTTTGTTTTGCCTTCAGGACAAAGCGTTTGCCCCGCGTGAGGGTTTCGGAGGCTTCTCCCTTCAGATGACCCCATCGGAGAGGCAGCTGATGAAGGCGGCCCCATTCTTGCATCTGATAGACCTTGGCATGGATATCTTAATTACCGCCAGATGTCCCTTTTATGGGAGGAATCATTGCTACAAAAAAATCTCTGTCTGACAAGATGCTGGTGGTATTTCCTTGCAGCCGATGCTTACCTCCGTGCTGTGCGTGTATCTCCAGCAGGCAGCTGGGATCAATCCACAGAAGGCCAGAGCAAAACAGAAAAATCCCTGAGGATAAAGAGGAAAAATACCGTCAGTTACACTATGGGGAGAAAAACAGCCATTTGAAAACATCGTTGGGACACATTTAATATGCCCGTTTGAGCAAGTTTAGTTAAAGTTAGAGCTAAACATCCCCTTCTTTTAATATCCCTCATAATGCTGGTTATTTAAAGGAAATTAGATGGATAATAATGTGATTCTCTGTCAGGAGCCCTCTAATGACACTGTGGCCGTTTGAAGGGGTTGACCAAAAGAGCACCCGGCTTCCTGCAGAGCAGTTAACCTATTCTGCCCAAATTCCCCTTGGGGAAAAAAAAAAAAAAAGGAGAGAAACCCATTATATTCACAGTATGCTCTTCTGCAGCAGGACCGTGCCCTGGAGTAGCACCTCCTTACTCACAGGACTCAGTCCCCTGCATTTAAAACTTGGCTATCGGTTTCAAAGGGGAAAACCCACACAAATAGTCCATAAAGAAGTGAGTAACCAGGATGGAGAGCAACCTGCTCTCGAAAAGGAGCTGGACTCTACCCTGGTAGCAGGGTGGCAGCTGCATGGCCAAGCCGCCTTCCTTAAATCAGCACCATCCTAGTTAGACAAAAGGACGACAGAAATATAATCAAGTCCAGCAACTGACCCTGAMGTGTCTAAACAATAACGGCAACGAYGCRGGAGGCAGCTTGACTTTTGTCTTCTTCCCTAGCCTTGCAGAGCTGGAAGTTAGATGCGTTGTCTTTTTATTTGAACAAATCTGATCCARAAAAAAACCCTGATGTAAACAGCGCTTGCCTGTTGTGACAGCTGGACCAAAGGATCTTGTTGACATTAAAAAAARAAAATKAAAAAAAGGAGGAATAAAAGTGCTYGTAAAGCGTTTGAAGGCCAAATGGGCTCATCAAATATGAATCCACMGCTTAGTCTTGGAATGGCAAAAGATGATGAATAAGCACCAGTCGAAAATTATTGCCCTTACAAGTTTTTCCGTGAAACTGTCCCTCTTCCAACACAAAGTTATGCAGCAGGGGAAAATTACCCAACTGACTGCAGCTTGTTTTGGTTTCTAATTTTTTTTCTATGAGTGTTTTAGTAGCATGATATAGCTGAAATCACTTAAAAAAGATTAAATCTTCCATGAAAATTTACCAAATTCAAGCTTAAGGAGAGGAAGAAGAGCGTTGCTGCTACCAATTCTGCTTCACCCAAAAACTTTTGCTTAAAAAGTATGGCTTAAAAAAAAAAAAAAAAGCCCCCTACTCTTCCATAAAGGAAAATGTGTTACTTTAAATCGTGGAAATGAACATGAACATGCCATTAATAAACTGCCTTTTGCTGGTTCTTGTCCATCTGCTGCCTGCTGTGTTTCTCTGCTCGCGGCAGGGTGATGCCCTGCCCGGGGGCTTTGCTCCAGGAACAAGACTGCCGATGGCATTTCCCCACTCTTTCAGGGCTGCCTGYTTCAGACTCTGCACCAGACGCTGGSGAAAACCCTGGTACGGCTCTTACAAGAAACCTTAAATTATGTATGTCTGACCTCTCCTTTTCTTTTATTTTTTTGGCAGCTGCCTGGTCGTATAGGTGGTGAGATCACTTGCTGCCTTGCCAGGAGCTGAAATGGGATAATGGGAGAAATGGGAGCCTAAAGGAGAGGAAAGTCTGATCAAATGCTGACGTGATAAAGGGGATACAAGTAGCAAAGACGGGGAAGAGCACGCAGGGCGAGATGCCACGGACCAAAACACGGCACAAACTGGAGGAGGGAGGAGGTGAGGTTACACGGGCATTTCAGGTTGCTCCTCACTAGGACCAGACCCTGCATTTTGCACCTCCTCCAACAACTTTGCCCCCAAACAAACAGCAAAACAAAGTCAATGTTTTCACCAAAATCAAGCTCAAAGACAAGAAAAAAGAAAAAATTATGGCAGATGAAAAATCCAGCACTGATAGCAATGCGAAAGCTCTTCTGCACATCGTTCCAGTAAGGGTTTAATCGAGAGAACCCACCATGAACCTGGAGAGTGAGAACAACAGCGAGCCAGTGGCACCACCGGGATTTCTCCCTCCGTGCTCTCCCTTCCTTCTCCCACCAGCTCCAGCACTTACGACATCTCTCTGGGGCCAGAAACCCCAGCAGATTAAAATCCTCYTTCTCATCTTCCCTTCCTCAGCTCCACCCCACATCTCAGTCCTTCATCTCCAGCATCGGCTCTCCCTTTATTTCTGTCTAGCTTCTCTGGGAATACCGAGACACAGCCCCTCGGGAAGCTCCCCCTCCATTCAGCCAGTGCAGAGCAATTACATGGCTCCAAGAACATCTTATAAATGAATTATAGGCTGCTTTTTCCCTTCCCAGCCAAAAGGCTTTTGGAAGAGCAACTTTCTAATTACATTAGAATACATTTGAAGGAAAACAGAAAAAGGCAACGCGTAGTTTGCATACAAAATGCGGAAGGGTCGAGGCTGGTTCACCATCTCCCAGACCCTTGGAGCTCCTCGGAGCCGGCCGCAGGCTGCTGCCTGCTCCCTTTGCAGGAGGCAGCCACATCAGCCTCGCGGAGGGCTGTCACCGGCCAGACATCAATTACTCTTTTATGAATGACCTCGTTTCCATCTTTGCTGCAAGGAACAATTTGTCTTCGAGAAACTTGGCAGAATCCGCAGAAACAGCGTCTTGTCTGTTGGCTGGTGTATCTTTTCATTCACCTTTCTGGTGCTTCCTCTTCGGTTAAGAGGGTCCGTTTCGGAGGAGGGAGGGATCCTTTAGCTCAGATGGGGCTCGGTAGCTCTGCCAAACCTCCGCACTCCCAGGGAAGGAGCCGACCTGCACCCTGCTCAGCTCCGGCTGCTTTTCGGTGCTGCTGTGGCCATTGCAAGGGCCAGCTCCCTGCCAGGCTTCACAGCCCAGGGGCGGGGAAGGGGGGAGCTAATTTCAGATTGCACCCATCAGGTTGCATCCCTCCCTCCCTGACCCAGTTCCTCTAAAAGCACACCATGTTTTTGCCCTTCCACATAGCAAACACGAGCCAGTGATCTCAGTCCGAAGGAGGAATCCGTCCTCGGCTCCAACTGAGCACATCGGCTCTGCCCGCGCCTGCTCCCCGGGGACCACCGGCGCATGGACGCCTCGCTCAGGAGTGCTGCACCACGAGGGAGAGCACGGCAGACAGATTCATTGCAAAAGCAAGATGCTGAAGTGTGCTGCGGTGTTATTAAGGACCCTCTACACACTTGCCTACAATGATAAACCTGGGAACAGTAAAGCAAACAGCCTGTGCTGTGTGCTGGCTCTACTGGCACATCACTCTCAGTCAAAAACTGGGTTATATTGGGCATTCACTAAGGCTTTTTTACTACAGAAATTGTTTGGAACTGGTGCTTGGAACAGCTGCTCCGATCTGAACACAAATTTCGCTCTATGCAATGTGTTTTTTTAGGCTGTAAAGTTGAGGTGTAAGGATTTCAGCTGGGATATTCTGGTTGGCATGTTACTCCCTGCTTTTTTTTGCTCCCCTCTCTCTGTCTGACCAGATAACAGCACACGGTGCTTTAAACCCCACCGGAGCCAGAGTCTTTCCTTTGTACAAGCAGTACTAGCAAAACTGCAGTTTTCCTTCCTTCTCCTCCCCTTCAATAGCGACACGGCCTTCAGGGGCTGTGAGAGCTGCAGGATGTTTACGTTCAGGACTGACTGCATGATGGACCATGGATCACCAAAAAGCAGGGTTTGCCAGAACTATAGCTGGAGGACAGTCAATAAACCTATCACTACTCTCCCTGTTTAAGAGGAGCTTTGGGGATAATACTCCAGGATTTTAGAACTTATTTTTTTATCCTTAAGTTCTCAGTTACTCTCTAGAAACCAGCTTCCTCGCAAGCGTCAGCGGATGCACAGTGGCGTCTGTCAGGTCTGGTGATGCTGCTAATGCAGCTACAGGACGAGCTCCTGGGATGTGCTTGCTTTAACCAATTTGACCTGTCCTGGTTTCTAACCACTGTGCACTCATTATCGTTACTAGGACAGCACCAGCAAGGCCTGCAGAGACCGAAGCCCCTCCTCTGTATACACACAAACCTCCAGATAGCCAGGCAGGGTGAGCACTTTTAATTTAAATAGACAAAAAAAAAAAAAAGTCAGTAGGGAAACCGAGGCACAAGAAGGAGATGGGATCCACCCAACAGGTCAATGACCAGCGTAATGCTTCTCTAAGCCCGTCTGCATCCTGGCGAGCATTCCCCAGGGTAGCTCGTTTACCAAGCGGCATTGTGGTGGATTAGCCACATTGATGCAGACATCCCCCGAGCATAGCTCGGTTTCCTATACAGCCACAGATGTCAGGCACCAATACTCTGGTGTCTTCCCTCTTTGATTAAAGAGTGAATTAAATGGTCTTCTAAACAAGACACATGCTTTGCAGGGGAGGAAAAGTCCTTTAAAATCAATAGCGGGGGAAGGTGAAAAATCCTCTCTATTAACAAGCAGAAAAAAAGCTACAAGCGGGGGGCTGATCACTTCTGCGAGCTGCAGCCCAGCGGGGATCAGCAGGGCAGTTCGCGACACCGACAACACGCTCCAGAGCCCCACTGGGCTGAACCCCACTCCTGCCTGCCGTTACATCTCGCCCCAGCCACCGGGCTGGCTCTCCCTGCCTGCAGTTCTTGCTTGCAGGTCAGAGATTAAATATGAGCCTTGGGAGGGGGTAGGAACCGGTGGGAAAACAAGCAGCGCGCTCGCCCTTGCTGTAAGATACTGACAGTTAGAACTGGGGGGGGGCAATTTGTAGGAATAAGCAAAGCCCCTCTGTGTGATTTAAGATGCTGATGAGCTGCTTGAACAAGGAGGAGCAGATTAAGGCTGCTGGTGACCAGCTCCTGGGTACTTCCCAGGGCCCCCCGTTCATTTCTGAAGGGTTGGGGACATGCCCCCCGCCTCCCCCCCAGCAGTGGTTACAGTGGCTGCCCCCTCACCCAGTGCATTTGCCCTGCGTCTCCCGGCGCCGAGGGCCACGGCCCGGCGGGGCGGGGAGCGGGGGCCCGGCGGGGAGCGGGGTCCGGCGGGGCGGGGAGCGGGACCCCGGCGAGGCGGGGAGCGGGGGCCGGGCGGCGCGCGGAGCGGGAGCCCGGCGGGGAGCGGGGAGCGGGGGGCGGGAGCCCGGCGGGGAGCGGGGAGCGGGGAGCGGGAGCCCGGCGGGCCCGCTGCTCCCTCCAGCGGCGGAGCTCGGCTGCGAGCTGCCCCTTCTCCCCTCGCACCCTGCCCTGCACTTTCACATGCCCTGCGGGCCCCTCACGCTGCCGGAGRCGGTGGGAACGGAGCTTAAAGGCAACCCCAGGGCATCCCGTTATCCCCTGCTGAGGGCAGAGCGGGGTGGGTGCCTGATTGCCAGAGCCGCGGGGAAAGCACCTCGCACCCTTCCTCCTCTTCCCACGAGGAGATGATACCCTGCCTTCACTGCAGTGGTATCATCAGAGATCCAAAATGAAGACGGCCACCTCCCCCAGAGGACCCAAACTGTGAATGCTAAAGTAAAGTGAACAAGATGCCCTAGGAGAAAGGTAAATAGTTAGTTTGGGGTTTCTTCGGTGGCCAGAGCTTGGCTGTGTTACTCCGAACCGGCTGGGCTGGGGGACTCCACCGGGGGCTGGAGGAAGGGACCTGCTCGTCCTCAGCCCCACAGCAAGGGGAAAGGAGAGCAGCATCAGGTGGCCCTCAGAGGACAGCAACACTGGTGTTCGCTGGGTGTGTTTTTCTTCAACTATCCTTTCAGGAAACAGCTATAATTTTAACAACTTCTTTTGTCTAGTGGCACATCCCAAACCATACTGCACACGGAGTAAGGCAACCGAATAAACATTGCAGAGAAGTTCAACCATGTTTTCAGGCAGTCCTGACAATCTCCCCTAGCCTGTACATACCCATCTGTTGTTTTAGCTGCGGTAATTGCAAGCACGCACTAAAGTACACTTCAGCAAAAGAGAGGGGAATTATACGTACGCTGCTAGCAGTATTCATGGGAACTGTGTCACTCAGGCCCTTTTGAGCATCTCAGACAGAGAGAGGAAGACTGCGTATTGAGAAGGTGAAAACATTAACTTCAGTAACTGCTTTGCACTAAGTTTTAAAGGTGTCCGCTTCTCATTTCCACCATCAGTATCATTTTCCCCAATTACATAGATTAGATAAATCTCTTGAAAGCTAGTTTATGTATGACAGTAATGCAGTTATTTTATATCAAGCACGGCTTCACGCACAGCAACCTACCTGTTAACTCCTGCCCTTCACACAACACGGGCACACAAGCGGTGAGCAGCACTTTTCCGCTCATCCCTCCAGCCCCGAGGCTGGAAGCTGCTCCCTTCAGACTAAGCCCTGTGTGCAGGCTGTGCTTTTAAATGGAGCTGAGCTCACAGGCCAGTTTACTAATGCTGGCATGGTCCGGGCCCAAACAGGCACTTCACTGTGGATGGTGGAGAGGAGAAAGGTGGCATTTCAGCTCTTGTGGTACCCCTCCACCTTCTCCTTGGAGGCTGAAACTGAGGGTCCAGCCCAAAGCCCCCATGCCTGCCGCCATGCTCTGTACGCCCCGCACCACCACTGCGGTGGGTGTTTGCAGCGAGGGGGGAAGGAGGGGGCTAACTTTGCTGTCACAAGTCAGAGGAACAACGTGGGACTCCAAATCGCATTGCTAAGGTTTCCCCACACAAACCAYGTGTTGACTTGGTGAGAAAAAAAATACGCTGGGAATCGTCATCACTGCAATTGCTTTGGCAGATAAGCACCTCCCTTTGTCCCCTCTCTGAAAGCTGCATACACAGCACCTTGGCAAAAGAAACAAGGCACAGAAGGATGCAGTCCTTCTGCTGGAAGAGCTCTGCAAGATCATGCCTTTTACAAAAATGTCCCCTTGCAGCCCAGGGTGGAGCAACAGGACGTCCTTCCCCAGGCGTGCATGCTCCCGCGCACAAGGCAAAACGGCCCCCAGCACCCCGTTTTAAGCGTATCAGCCCAAGGTTACAAAAAGCCCCTCCCAGGCGGTCCCTCCCGATACGCACCATGGCGGTGAGGCACTGCGATTCCCGCACCGTGGCGGCAGAGCTCAGCAGGGCTGCGAGGATCAGGGTCATGCTGAGGCAGATCCCAAAGTAGAAAGCTGGAAGGAAGGCGGACATGGGAGCTGCGGTCAGACACTGCGACTTKAGGGCTAACGGAGGCCTGGTCTGATGCTTTCGCCCAGAGGGGCCAAAAAGTGCATTTTGGGGAACTGGTCCAAGAGGACCACGTTGCAGAACTGAAATTGTTTTATAATTTATTCAATACCTCCCATCTGCGTATGCTTTGCTTGTCCGGCAGGGCTGTAAACCTCTGAGCGGTTCCCACAGCTCCGGCAGAGCGAAGCACCCTAAAAGGGTGTTGGTCCACSCGACAGACCACAAGCTGTCAATTATTTCAGCACTCCGATAAGGATCCCCCTGAATGGGGGGGTGCTGATGCCCAGCAGCTGTCCCACGGCCCCTATCGGGACCTCGTGCGCTGCTAATCTGGTGCAACACTCGCCCTCCGGTTTCCTCCTGGCTAAGGCAGGGACACAGCCGGTACCCCGGGGCAGGGCTCAGGGACCASAGCTCTGCGAAGGGCTTTGCAACCCTCACGCAGGGCTAACCCTGCAAAGAGTTAACGCTTGCAAGCAAAGCAAAGTGGAAACGTCGCTGGAGAGGGGTGGCTGGAAGGGAGAGCCTGCAAGGCTGCACTAAGTGCCTATAGCCCCTGGTGTGGGTAGGGAAGGGGGAGGGCTGTACCTTAGCTTTGGACTAACATAGTTTTTACACCTGCCTGGTTAAACTGAAATTGAGAACCAGGATATAAAGAGGGTATGAGCATGTTTAAGCCCAGAGTATAGCTTGGGAGAAGCAGCAGATGCAAGTGCAGCAGAGGCGAGCAGAGTATTTTAGTATCTGGGCTGTTCTCATCTCTTTGCTCTAGCCTTGTACCCGAGTCTCAGTTTGTATTTCTTCCTTGTGTCGGGAAAAAACCCCACATTTCCACCAAAAACACGTGTTTCCATGCATTTCTCCTCCCAGCCTCAATTTTCTATGCTCTGCTTCAACTCCTGTAACAGTCCCCCCTCGYACGCTCCCAGGGCCCTTCCAGCCCCACTGCACCCTTCGGTCTGTCTTTGGCTGAGCCCCCCCTGCTCTTCCACTGCAGCACAGGGGAAGGATGGGGAGATGGTGAATAGAGGGACGGGAGCGAACGCAGCAGCACCTGAGCACCCTGTGCTCCCACAACACCCTTCAGTGCCAGGCATGCAGGTCTGATATTGGTAGAGAAAAAAAGTGGCTGTGGGACTGCGTTAGCCCTAGTGCATCCTCCAAAAGCCAGCCCCTGCCTCCTTCTGTGATGCCTCTGCACTTCCTTCAACTGCTCTGGGGGATTTTGCAGCTCCTGGGTTCACCAAAGGTCTCGCTGGGATGTGACCGTGACGTACCTGCGTGGTGGATGACCCTGTAGGAGTTGGTCTCCAGGGAGATGTCRCTGATGAGGGTGAAATGGAGCCCGTAGTGGGTGACTGTGCTCAGTGTGGCAATGGACAACCCCAGCAGCTGGAAAAGAAGGTTTTTAGGAAGGGATTGACAAGGCAGCAGCTCCTGCTGAGCGCACGCAAAGCTTTGAGGTGTATCTGGATACTCCTGAGCCCCACGCAGATGCAGACAGCCTGATCATCAAGACCACTGCATGTACCCTAAAATGCACATAAAAGGACAAACCCCAGACACTTAAACGTATTAAAGCTCTTTTTCTCTCTTGCATAATGAGCGCACATGACGCTGCGCAGCCTGCGGTCTCTTGGCTAGTGCCTGTGGATGAAATTCCCACCACAGGAGGAAAGCCCAGAGGATCGATGCTCCCGCAGCACACCCCTGCAGTCCCACCCCGCTCTGCAGAGTACGCACGTGCAGTTATGCGGGCTGCCAGCTTCACGAGTGGTTTTGGRCTGGGATGATGTTCTCTGCTTTGCTCTTTGCAATGCTAGTCCCATTGCCTGCTGTTGGCTCTATTTCCTATTGTAGAGTGCAAAGAGCTGAGTGTTGTACTACTCTAAGTAATCTGTGCTGGTTTCTGTCTCCGCAACACGCCGCTGTGTGCTGCAGTCCGTGTTTCTGTCCCACCCCCGAGAGCACTGGTATGCCTGAGGCACGGGGTGACTACCAGCACGTTACCCTCCGTGTTGCCCAGAGCAAGTCCAGGCGATGGAGAGGGAACATTTCTGATGGCACCTGGCTCTAGGGCAGGGCTCCTTGCAGCACGAGCGGTGGCAGAGCTGGGACAGAGGCACCAACAGCGGGACAGTTAAAAACAGCTCCAATTCTAGTGTAATGAACCTGGMAAATACAAGATGTGAGGCCACTCCTAGCTCCTAAGATAAGGTTTCATCATTTTGTGCCTTTACAATACGGAAACACAAGGCAGCTATCCCTGTGTCAAATGTGACAGTCCAGTGTCAACATAATCCCCCCTGTATGACATTTTCTAATAGCTTTTGCTGGAGACTTATAGTCTTGGAGACTAAATACACCCAAACCGTAGCATTTTCTGCTTATAAATAACCTAATTTGTGGCWCCTACTGATCCCTCATGCTGTGCATTGCTGCGTGTCTCGATCCATGCCCAGCAAAATGCTAAGCRCAACACCGGTTAGCTCAGATTTCTGAGAAACACCAGCCTAAAATCCTCCCAACAGCAATAACGTGATTCTTGCTATCCATGGCAGCTGTGCCTTAGCATCTCCTCTAAACACCCTTGGTACCAATCCTCCTTTGATTTTCTCCAAATGATGTGTTCTGCTATTTGGAAGAGAGAACAACATAGAGCCACTAAAGTCAGTGGTCCTAAAATGTTGAAATTTGGACAAACTATAAATTTCACATGTGGCCCAAAATAAGGCATCACTTYTTAATTACACTCTTTCCAAGCCACCAACCCTCTTTAAACTAAATACAATTATTGTTTTTTTAAGCTTGCAAGTTGTGACAAAGTGGAAAAGGCAACAAGCACATACAACTCGAAAACATCCAGCAGAAGCGTTCCCCAGTTTCCASCGTTTCCCATCAGCTCTAAAAGCAGATGTCAAGAAGCTCCCCTTGAATTTGCTTCAAAAGCTGATAAAAAGGATCCCTAGCACTGCTTTCGCTTTGCGGTGCGGGTCCACACRTCTCTCACATATACTTCCATCAAGCCTTGCGGTTTCGTATCCTCACTGATCCCACCTGCAGCTGACCGCCCTCCCAGCAACAAGTGTGACTGCAGCAGGTCCATCCTCCCTCTTTTGCTCCAAGGAGACAGGAGCAAATATCTTTTTGCTGAAAACCACCCATTCTGCCGGCAGCGACCTTTCCTTTCTCCTTCGAGGCGGCCGCCGGGTTGTGAAAGAGCTGCAGCGGTGTGAGAGCCCTGAGAAACCAGAAGTCTATCAGCRGAGGGGGGGGGTGATGCTGGCACCCAGCGATAACAGCCCAGGGCGCAATGATAACTCAGCAGTTGGCTTTGCTTGCCCTCACCCTACGAAAAACAGAACGTGGGAAAACCTGACCCTCTCCGAGCGGGGAGAGGCCAACGGTTCACCTCAGTTCTGCAGAGATCCCYCCAAACCTTCCTGCTCACCATGACACAGAGGCTGGTCACCAGCAGCTGGCACTTGGTGGTCCTCATCCCGCACCTCAGTCCCATGGCTGCTTGTCCCCAGAGGGAGCTGGCAGTTGGTCCCTCCAGCTCTTGATAAAGCCTGGGTTTCCACCAAGGGAGGCATGGCCACAGCGGGGCCTCTCGGGAAGTGTAGTCCCCACCACGTGCCGATGCACCTCCTCCTGCCCGATTATTAGATCCTGTTTAGAGCAGCCGCCTTCTGCCCGGGCTCTCGGTGGGCTGCCGTCAGCTCCGACACGCAGCCAGCTGGGAAAGGAGGAAAAGCGTACAGAAAAGGAGCTTTTCATGGAGTTCGGAGCAAAGCTCCTTAAAAAAATTTTTGAAACTGTTCAATCTAGAGTCAGTATGAAAATACCCTGTTTTTTGCTTTCACTGGGATGCAGTTTTGCTTAATGAACATTGTCACTAACTGKTTTTTTTTTTTTTWAATCTGCATAAATAGCATCTTGGGAAAAAGTTTAGGAAAATGTGATTTAGAAAAAAATAACCTGTTGTTTAAAGAAAACATCAAAACCCCCAAATAAATCTGCATAAGAGTCTTCCCTCCCCATTTAAAAACCACCACATGGCAATAACCTTTGGCTGAGACTCTATTAAAACTTTTACTTGCAGAGGAGGGAAAAAAATCACTTYGGTAGTATTTTATTCAGGAAAATGGCTATATGTAAATATAACCCCCTGCTCAGGAGAYCCTCACTGTCCATGGACATTTTGACTCTATCCTTTCCCCTCTCCTAGCACTGAAGACCCCATGGACCCACAGCTACAGAAGACTCGGGTGACTTCTGGTCTTCAAAACCAGCTGCCTGCTGGATGCATGTTTCCCAAAAGTAAATCACAAAGAAGCCTCAAGAACAATCTGGCCGAAGGGATACTGAATGACTGAGTGCCTTAATCATCCTTATTTTTGGAGCTAAACTGGTGGAAAGAGGTGAAACAGAATAATGGAAAATAGTCGCACTATTTTCCATTATTCTGGCAAATGGTGGCAAAGAAAGGGGGGAAAAAGGTAAAACCATCCCACATCAGTAACTGTAGCTACAGGAAAATGATAAAGAAGAAGGAGGGGAGTGAAAAAAGGAAGGAAGATGCATTTCGTAGAGCAAAAAGAAGCAAGAGAAAGTAGTTGCACAAAGCCRTGTGCACAGGAAAAAGCATGTCATGATTTTCTGACTACATCACTAGCTTTCTTGCAAGCTTTCTTGCAAAACATCTTGGTTGCAACCTCCTGAGAYACCAATGAGAGCTGCCACAGCTGTTTCTGAAAAGAGGTGTCCCCCATAGCTCATGGGTCCCTGCCCTGGTGGGGTTCCCTGATGCCCAGCGGGAGACACTGATTTACCCATGTGCACACAGAGACCTTCCTACTCCAGCCACCAGCTGGAAACCACCTGAGAAAGACCAACAGATGGACAGCAGGGAAGGAGAGCGGTGGGGAGAGGACTACAGAGAGAGGGCAACGGGCTGGGGAGGCAGCTGATGCCCAGCCACACATGTCCAGGAGCGGGAACCAGACACCATCCGCAGCAGCGCAGACCCCCCGGGGACAGGAGTACAGCTGCAAGGTGACCATGTCCACATGGTCCCCACCATGGGCCAGGTGGGGAAAGTGCCTTATAAAACACTGTGGTGGAGTTAGGACTGCATCCAAACGCAGAGCTATTAGCACCCGTCATTTCTTCTGGCGCTACGGGACAGWCGGTTGCGTTGTCACCTGCATTCTCAAGGGGAACGGCCACCAAAGGGGCATGGGTATCAAGGCAGCAGGGCTGGTCCACAGGTGGAGTTACAGGTTAAATCTGGAAGGGTTGCAAGAAGGTACGAAGCACAGCTCTGTGTGTAAAACCAGCTCCAGAAGCCCGACCAAGAGCGACGGTGAGTTGGAAGCGAGGGCGCAGCCATGGTGCGCACCGTGAGCGCACCCGSAGCCTGTTTCTCAGCAAGGGACATGAGAAAAACCAGGCAGCCCATCTTCATTTTCCCCTAGACCCCAGTTTCCTTCCCCTACCCTAAACGCACGCTACCAGAGACCTGTGCAAAGCCAGATCCCACACTAGAGGTCCCCACAGGCCAGCAGAAACCCTTCCCGAAGGGTTTCTGGACGATTCAAGGGGCTTTCTGAAGGGAATAGATGGGCAGTTCCCTTCCCAGTTCCCCAAAGGTCACCTCYGTCCATGCAGGAGCCTCGTACCTCACTGCAGGACCACCTGAGAGGTCACAAAATCATCATYTACACCCCTTGGAAGTGCTCCTAGTCTCTCCACAAAAGAGGCTCTCCCTTCTTTTGTCTCCAGCCATRAAAACAGGCACCTTCACTGCCTCACCAAGCTCTCAAAGCAGGTCTGTAACTTTAAACACCTGGGTTTGAACAGATGTTTCCTCAGGTTTGGTTGTGCATGCCTATTCCTGGGTAGTTTGCCCATGTCCTCTGACGCGTCAGATGTTTCTCCCACCTCCAGCGCTCGGCGCTCTGCCTTCGTGCCTGCTCCCTCGATTACCTGCTCCCGCTGGATTTGGGGGTGGAGGCATTTTCTGCTCTTTCTCTTTCCTCCGTCTTACACTTTATCCCATATAGGTATGGCTTGAAAGATTTCTCTTTGGGGCAGAACATATGTGAATTTCTAACATCAAAAAATAATAAAGAGCAAAAGAAGTTACTCCCTCCCCCCAAAAGAAAGTCAGTAGTAGGAGCATTAGTAGACCTGGGGCATTAAGAGGTTGGGCTCTGGTTGAGGGAGGCACATTCGGCATATGCGAGGGCAGTACCGAAGCGAGCGCAGGGGGAGCATGCGTGCTCATCTTAACTGTGGCCGTCGAAAGGGGGTCCTTACAACACTTTCTCCGGGATTAAGTTTCCTCCGGGTGCCGTCTCATTGGCATACGCCTGCCTCGGCAGCTCTCTGCCCAGGGAGCCCTGGYGAGAAGCAGGGTGTCCCCCCAGCCCCATCCCAGCGGGAAGAGAGGCAGGGCTGGAGGCACGCTGGGGAGCCGTCCTCACAGCCGGCGCACGGGCTGCATGGCAGCGTGGCTTTTCCGGCAAGGCTCGGCCTCCTGCCCGCCCTGCTGGGTTTTATCAGTTGGTTCCCTTTGCAGGAGCACAACTTATCGCTCCCAAATGCRGTGCAAAAACCACAGGTGACCACAGCTCCCGCCTGCGGCTTCCTCCCTTATCTCTGGTTATCAGCCGGAGCACGGAAAGAGGGTAGCGAGGCTGAAAATACCCCGGGGAGCCCAGGTGCCCTCTTCCTCTAGCTTTGTGGCAGCTTGCAGCCTTCTGTTAGGCTGTGGAAACACATACCGGCATCCCCAGCTGCACGGGTGTCGGAAGGACGTGCCACCTCATCCAGAAGGAAAGGATTGATTTAAAAAAGGGAAGAAAGTCAGATCATATTTTTTGCAGAGCTAAAAACCCTCTTCTGAGCTGGAGGGAAATGCTGCCCACGCTGTCAGACGGATGTCCTAAAAGAGCTGGGGGATTTGATGTGTTAATGCTGCATGGAGTGAACTTGGGAGACTGAACATAAATGGAGGAGAAGAGCCTGAATTCATGCTAGTGCTTTCTCACCGTCCACTTTTCCAGCTCTGGCTCCRTCAGTGCAGCCACCAGTGATGCAGCAGCAGCACCCCAGCCCCAGCTGCTTGAACTCCAGCCAGGCAGCAGGTAAGAGAAACCTCCCCCTCAGCTTTGGGGTGCTGCTCCTCGTGCTCCCGCAAAAGGATGGGCTGGAGGTAGGGGAGAGGGGGTTGCTCCAGGAGGCAAAACTACACCCATCGTCCAGGCAGGACACATCCGTGTTTGGTCCCTGCCACCTCTTGGGAGCCTCCTCCTTTGCCAGCCCACACCACCATTAGGGAGAAATAGCTCCACGGTAGAAAATAGCTCCAAACGTGGCAGATTTACAAGTGTCACTGGCTCAGCCCATTCGGTCCCTCAGCTACTGCCCGTAACACAGCTATATTCACCCTAGAGCTCGCTTGTAAATAAAACATGCCCATATCAAACCGCACCGAAGCCGTATGAATGACGGGAAGCCAGAGGGACCTCACAGCCCGCGCCTGCCTTCCCGGGCGCATCACAAGGATGCATTGTAAAGGCTGCTTAGCATTCATATAGCACATACGCACAATCAAAGCTAAAAATCAACTTTTAAACCCGGGGCTGTCTCTTTTCAAGRAGGGAAGGAGAGGAGAAAAGGGGGAGGTGCTGGGCTTTGCCAAGCTTCAGATGCACCATACAACTGCGCTGTGAATGGAAACAAGGCTGGCTGGAGGCTGCCTTGGAAGAAACAAAAGCGGAGAGAAATCATAAAATCTCCAAAGGACTTTTTTATTTATTATTATTTCCAAAGGGTGTCTCAGAAATCCTCCAGTGATTCCCAGGCATTTTGAAATTAATTGTAGGTGAGCAAAAAAACTGTCAGAAGAGTTATTTAAAAAAGTTCATCAAGCCCAAGGAAGATTACATTTGAAAAGAGCATAAGCTGAAGACAGGGAGTTCCCTTCAAAGAATAAACTCAAATAAACTTCTTTCCCACCTGAAAGTGAAACAACTGTACTCATAGCTCTAAAGCACACCCCCCTACTTAAACTAAATTATTTTTTCTTTTCCACATGGTATCTAATTGCAAACCATAACTGCCCAGGAGCCAGCTGTGCTGGTGATAGACCTAAAGACGCAACTCCAGCCCTGCTTCCAGCAAAACCAGCGCGAGCAGAGCCCAGCCTGGCAAGCGGGGATTCACCTGCTTGCCAGGGAGAATGGGGCTGCTTGACTGCCCCTCGCCATTTATTTCTGGCATTTGCTCTCTCGAGCCTTATCACAACAGGACCTCTGTTGCTTTCCACTGAGGTCCAGAAAGTTTTGGCAAAAAAMCCCAGAAGCTCATGTCAGCTGCCTGTAACGCACGGGTCACAGCAGGACTGACCCAGCACCTCGTCTGCCGCGTTCCCACCGACACACGTGCCAACTGAGGCGGCTGCGTTTTGCCCTCACCTTTGGCAGACGCAAGAAATAACATGTAGCATCAGGGCTCCCAGGCCCTTCGCCGCAGAGTTACCCTCCCTCCGAGCAGAGCTCGCCCACCTTGCACCACGCTGGCCGAAGCCACACAGGGCTGCGAGGTGCCCACGCCAACCATGCGTTTATCACTTTTGCCTTACCTGTGCCAGGAGAGGAGAATTTCTTCTCCCCACCCTCTGGGGACGGGTAGCACATCGCTGGATGCTCTCTCTCCCCAGATTACGATCAGGAAGTTGATTGTGAACACAGACAGTGTTTAATGATGTCTTGTTCTACTGGATCTTACATAGTCATTAACTTTATAAAGAGATTTCAAATAAGATTACATTTCTCAGAGAACGAGCTGTACCCACCTTCCTTCAGACTATCAGGAAACCAGCTGTATTGTAAAGAAAGCGTAAGCAGTTGCTTTGTGCTGTGCTCAGGCCCAGACGCGACAGCCACATCTGGCTGGAAACGCGTCGCCATCAGCAGCCCTGAAGCCAATTTGGCCAAGTCAARTTTGTCACCGAGCTGAGTGTGGAATCACTGGGGCTGGAGGCTGCACGSTCTCCCTTGAGACTGGATTTACTGGTGTTTGAACGGTGCATTATTAATGAAAAAAAATTCCCTGTAGTTATTTTTGTATGATAAAACTCCAGTTATTACTCGAGTGTGGCTTTTCGATACAGAAGGTTTTCTCCTGAACAGCTTCAAAGACAGCAGTTTCCTCTTTCCTGTGAGAAAGGCTTGCATCAGAAATTAAAGATGGGGTAATAAAAGAACATCGATATTACTCCACCGCAGTAATGCCCTTTCTGCCTAAGCCACTACTGCTACTGAGCGCAAGGTGAACCCCCTGCGCCAGCCAAGCCAGCTTTGCAGATACCGAAGACAAGCGCCAGCATTAAGTGGCTCGAGCCGAGCAAGCGATCCTGTGACCGCTCGCGCRCGTTTATGCACGCAAGCAGCTCCCCTGCGCTTCCCCGGAACCCACCAGGCAAACAGCACGCCACGAGCTGCTCCTCTTGGGCCAAACCCTTCAGGGGAGCCGCGCGGCCGCTCACTGTTTTTCCCTCAGGTCTATGGCACGGCCAAGAACATCTCGAAAGCCACCAAATCTGGGTGCTAAGCGGGATTTCCAGACACACGAAGCACTCGCAGGCTCCTTCCTCTCACTTCCAGGAATTTCAACCTGACTGCCTGTGATGCTGCAGCGGGGCTCGCTCCTTCAACCCGCTGCCATTGCAACCGATCCCGGGGAAAAATATTCTCTTCCAACGTGGTGGAGCCTTTTTTCTCCCTAAATACCCCACGCAGGTAGAAAAAAGCCTCCTCTGTGTCACATCTAGAAATCATGGATGGGTCTCTGTATTACTATTTTTGGCTTAGRTACACCCTAGGAGCAGCACCAGAGCGGTTCAGGGCAGCCAGGGGGATACAGATCCTTACTTTGATACCCACATCTTGCTGCAGAGCTTCGCTGGCACCTACCTGTGCGGTGGTGGCTCTGCTGCGGGCACGCACACGTCCCTGCTACCAGRCTGCTGCCAGAGACCCCGGCTTTGAGCGTTCTCCTGGGAAGAGGTGAYGTTCCCTGCCAAAAAATGAAGCCCCGTAACTGAACTACCCCACACCTCCCTGCTTGCATGCTTCTGGGTGGAGGGAGACCCTGCAGAAGGCAATTAGCAGTTCTCTTACTCCAGTTAACAGCTGCTGCAAACCCTCAAGTGGATGAGCACCCTTCCCCTCCTGCAGACGGTCACACCGAGGGGCCACATGAGCACCAGCTCGGCGCTGGCACGGGGGACRAGGCAGAAGGGGCCTGAGCTGACCCCACGAAGCCAGTGAAAGGGTCTGTCGGAGATGTTTTAGCATCACRCTGGTTTTTGGCTTTTATTTTTAAAGGCTGGGCAGGAGCGAAGCCCCGAAGACAGCACATCTTGCAAGCCGTGCTGAAGCCACGAGTGGACCGCAGCCCCTGGGCAGTGGGTGCACGTTGCCCCCCCCCCCCCCCCCCACCCTCCCCCCTGCTTATTTAGCAAATCACCGTGCAAGTTATTTCTCATCACAAGCTCCCGGGCTACCAAGAAGCTGCTCCTTTGTCCTCCCCATTAAATTCA
>JASVER010000044.1:1228460-1274525 GCA_030449065.1 Oceanodroma leucorhoa | reverse complement strand
GCCGCCCCCCGCGGCCGCCGGCGGCCCGCCTCCCCCGAGCTGCTGCGCTGCAAGCGCCGCCTGGCCTTCGCCGCCCTGCCGGGCACCGGAGCGGCGGCGGCGGCCGCCGTGGCCCGTCGGAACGAGCGGGAGCGCAACCGGGTGAAGCTGGTGAACCTGGGCTTCGCCACCCTGCGGGAGCACGTCCCCAACGGGGCCGCCAACAAGAAGATGAGCAAAGTGGAGACGCTCCGCTCCGCCGTCGAGTACATCCGCGCCTTGCAGCGGCTCCTCGACGAGCACGACGCCGCCGCCGCCTTCCCCGACGGCCGCGGGCGGGTGGCCGTCGGGGAAGGAGGCGGCGGCGGCGGCGGCTACTCCTCCGCTTCGCCCTCCTTCGCCTCCTCCGTGCCCGGCTCGCCTTGCTCCTCCGAGGAGAGCGGCTACGACGCGGCGCTGAGCCCCGAGGAGCGGGAGCTGCTGGACTTCACCAGCTGGCTCGGGAGCTACTGACCCGGCGGGAGGTGAGGGGGGAGCCGGCGGGGAGGGGGGGTGCCGCTTCCCCCGTCCCCCGGGGGAGCGGGGCACGTACCCATCGGGGCTCTTTGCAAATCTCTCCGCAGCCTGCAGTACCTCAGCGCCCTCGCTCTCCGCAGCAGCCAGCATCCCCCCCCCTCCCCAAGAAATCCTCACACCCCCCCACCCCGGCGGGACCCCGCTGGCTGCTTTCCTCGCCGGGTTCAGCCGTCGTCTTCGGGCTGTGGAAAGTGCAATGGTGTAAATGACTGGCGGGGCTCCGCCACCTGCTCCGGGGCAGCGGCTCCACCGGCCTCCGGGAGCTGCCGACGGAGAGGAGGCCCGAGCGACCCCGCTTCCCCCCCACGGCTGCTTTCTGCTGTTGCTTTGGAGGGGTGGGGAAAAAAAAAAGAAACTAAAAACACTTGATGCTTCCTTGTTTCTGGAGGGGGAGGGAATTTTTTATCATGTCAGATTCTATTTTATATGTAACTTGAACTGCCTATGGGAACACTGATGTATGAAGACTTATTTTTGTACAAGAAACCTTAGAGAGAAGGGGTGAGGAGATGGGTCTATTTTTAGCAAGTCCTATTCCCTTGTTCTTGAACACTGCCAGCTAGAATGTTTTGGGAACATACGCAGTTTAGATAAAAAGGTGGTTTTTTTTTTTCTCTCCAAACACTTTAGTAAAAGACTGTAAAGTTATGTTGTGTCTTACCGTGGTGTCCAAGTTTGCCTGGTGTGAAGGTCCACTTCTCTGAAAACTGAAGTTTTTTTTTAAAAAAAAATGTATTGAAGGCATTTTTGTATGCACTTGCTAGGATTTCTTAAGTTGTACATATGCAGTTTTTAAAAGAGTATCATATTTTATGTAAATTGACTTTATAAATAAAAATCTATTTATAAATGGCTTCAGGGCTGTAAGATGCATGTATTTGCCAGAAATGCCCAAGGTAACTTCTGCCTGAGSGGGTGGGAGGGGGGCGTAATGAGTGATACAGCAGAGAGGCAGCTCTCCTGGACCAGGTTTCACGTGCAGAGGGGAATAAGGAGCAGCACAGCAAAACCTCCAGGCTTACTTTTTTTTTTTTTCCCCCATTCAAGTTTTATGAACTCAACACTTAGTGCAAATACTGCAGAGATGATGTACGGGGTCATCCAGATGTGTATAGGAGACAGGGCACATCCAGATGTGTATAGGAGACAGGGCAGGTGAAGTGCTGATAACTCCTTTCCAGGGCATGCAGAAGGTGCTGCCGGCTGTGCTGCCCTTGCCTACAGTGATGGGAGAGTCATGGGAAGGTAAGGAGGGAGCAGGTATCTGAAGTTTGTTCCGGCAGCTACTCTCAGGAGTTAAGCTGGGGTGCCTTTGTTCAGGGGAGCTGCATCTCTTGAGAACAGTGTTGTCCTTTAAAACCCRCACATAACCAACAGTGTCCCACTCTGACCTACTCTAGCTTCAGCTGCATGTACAGGTACTTTATCTAAAGGCAATAAGCAAACATGAATTGCTCCTTAGAGACTATTGTCAGAGACTCCTAAGCTCTGTTACTTCTGGGCTCATGCTGAAGACCTGCTTCAGTGGAGGTGAGCCAGAGGTAAGACAGATTGCTGGGAAACAAAACACAGTGGTGACAGCATGAAAAATGACAGCAGAGGCTGTTACTTCCCTTAACTAGCTCTAGTGAATGTTACTAGTTGAATGGAGCAAAATGGGCTGGCCTGTAGAATATGCTGAGCGAACACAAAGCAGAAGGGGTTATTAAAATTGACCTACTTTGCAGGGACTGTCTGTATAAGCCTCTCTGTTGTGTTAGTACTGGGAAGGTAGAATTTTTCAGGAGTATGATCACTCAGCAGTCCCAAATTCAGTAAGTGCAGTGGGTGCTCTATAATCCAGATCTATAAGAGTATTCCACATACATTTGAAGAGCAAAAAAAAAAAAAAACAAACCCCATGGGAAAATGCAGGCTCTAACAGCAAGTAGCATTTAGGAGCCTGCAAGCAAGAGCAATAGTTACTGTGCTTCAAAGTTCATTCCCCAACCAAAGTTGCTCTAATAAACATGCCCTTTGAAAGGCCCTGGGAATTGAAGTGCTTAATGAATTGCTTGCAAAGGTTTTGCCCTGTGTSTCTTCAACAGCCCCACAGGTAGGAGTGAGAGCTGTGAGCTGACCTGGTGTTCAGTGATCTGCTACACTTGGCAGCAGCAGATAGGGCTGGGGAGCWGGGGGTAACATGGTGTCTTTCCCCAGTGGAGGTTTAGGGGCTTCATCCTCACAGATGACCTCCAAAAATTCAGTCAGGCATAAACCCGTGCTGATTCCCACGTACTTCTTCTCAGCCTAGAACAACAGCATGCCATCTTTTCCAAGCAATTTAGAAAAATCAGGACTGCTGTGTTTATCTGCACAAGTGTCTCATTATGGCAGAACGCATTTGTTTAAAGAGTTTTACTACTGCTTGGCAGGGTGTTTGTTTTCCTTTCTTAGGAGCACTGATCATTTTCGTATTTCCAAAAGCTGTATTTAGCTCTCAGTCAAGTAACTCCCAGCATCGTTATTAGGTTCATCAGATCACCCAAGATACTGTTGCAGCAACATTAAAGCAGCATCAACTGTAACTGTATTGGCAAGAAATTAGCTGTGAGCAGTTTTCACTTAAACAATATTAATATCTGGGGGGAAAAAAAAAAAAGAGCTTAGTCAGCATCACGTTACCTTAATGCTGTCAGCCAGTGTTTCAGTAGAAACTAAATAGGGGGAAATCAGGAACGTACAATTTACTTTGGAAAAAAAAACAAACAAGGTGGTCATGAGTCTTCCAAACATTTGAGGGGAAAGCGGGTGCAGGGAGAAGGATGTATGCCTGTTTTAGATGGACAAGATGGACAGAGGGACTTCTTTCCCCTGGTGGCTACAAGTCACTAGCAGATTCTCAGATCAAGCTGCTAAAGAGGCTACACCAGAGAGAAGGGTATTGAATCATTCTGCCCTTTTAAGAAAGCATGAGGGAGGATCCAAGGTAGGTTCTTCAGCAGTTGCAGAGACAGCAGGTACCTCCAGCCAGCCCGGCTCACTCCTGTTCTCTTCAACTGCAGCCACCTGAAGACTGCTTGGATGAAGTTGAGAAGATTCCTGACTATAAAAGATCACACCTAGACCCCTCTGCTCCATTTATGCAAAATAGTGCCAGAGCAAAGACTTGGAGATGAAAGCCCTCTGACCATAAGAGTCACCTGTAAGCAGCAAGAGTAACGCCAGACCTGCCTTCTCAGCCAGGTGCGTCCCCTGCCTGGAGCAGCCACCTCCATGTGACAGTGGGACTTTCAGTGTCCAGGTTAGCGGCCATGAACCAAGGGCTGCCATGGGGGCTTCCAGGAAGCCTGGGTGCCTGCCTAAACTGCTACCCAAAACACTTGGGGCAGGGATGGGGAATGCCTCTGATGAGCACATCATTTCTCTTTAGATGTATCACTAGAAATTCAGTGCCTAAAACGGAAACTCCAGCTCCCTAGGAAGACACAAACCCAGCCCTAAGTACAGGGCTGCAGAAGAGTCAGATTGAGGCAGAAGAAATATGCTGAGGAATTCTGAGAATTAAACCAAAAAAAAAAAAAAGCTGCAGCAAGCCGAGGGCACCAGGAGGCCCAGGCTTGTCAGTGCGCAGCTACAAAACACACTTCTGGAAACCTCTCATATCTACMTCCACCGACGGGTTCCCATTTTCCTGTGCAGCATTTCACAGGTCACAGATATGTCTAATGAAGCAGAAACAAGTTGCAGGATGGTGTCAGGATTAGCTGCCCCCTCCCTGGGCTGRAAGAACCCTTCAATTTTCAACCACGTTCCCTTTCTTTGGCATTTTGAGTTGCTCAGGCTGAAGCTTTTCTTGTTACCCAAAGCACATAAATCCCAGCACGTGGTAAAAATAGTTCCTTGCAATGAACATTATTGCACTGTAGCATTTGAATGATGCTGTACCCCTCATGGGCAACCTCAGGTTCAGCTCCATGGCTACACTCCTTCCAAATTTCTGCACATGTTATAAAGGCTTGTAGGCTTGTGCACCACGAGAAGCATTGGGAAGCAGGCACAAGGGTACCCTGCAGCGTTTCCATGTCAGGATGGCATTGCTGGACCTTCTTGCAGAGCAAGTGGCTGCAGCAAAGCCCCAGCACCACAGGGGTCTCCAGGAGATCCCTACCTCAGAGCACATTAAGAGATGAGTCCARTGGAAGAGGGCTTTCTCCTGTGCCTACCACCACAGAATATCACCAGCAAATACCAGCTTTACTGCAGAGAACCGCCAACGGTTGGTTTCAATTTCTAACAACTCACTTTTTCATTAACACCTTGTAAAGATCTTGTGACAGACCAAGCACAGCAGGCAGCCAGGCGAGCTTCTGCGTATCAGCTTGCTTCTGCCTCCCCTCCCCTCCCGTCTGCGGGGAGCAGCCATCAGGAAAATACTTGCCTTGCCAGCCTTTGGTCTGCGTACCAAGGCTTTTCGCCTGCCATGGTTTGCGGGCAGACGGCTGTGTGCTAAGACTAGTCCCGAGGTCATTTTGCTTTTTTCACGCGGGTCACAGAATAGCTGGCTAACAGTAATAATTTTCAGTCATTTCTTATCTGGATTGGGTGTGGGCCAGGAGCCTGGGAGTGTGCGTGGTTAAGGGGAGGGCAGCCCCCTGCACAGTCAGCGGCAGGCAGGGCTGGCCTGGCTTCGCCCAGCTTGGCCATCAGCCAACAAGGGTTCGGTTTTCTTCCCAGAAACTACCATCAACGAAGTGTTAGCCTAAGGTATACCTGGGAGTAATGGGACTAACAATATTAAAGCAGCACCAGCTGTAATCACAAGTTAAYGTTGCACCTTTAAGAGGCTATCGGGCAGTATAACAAATGACTTAAAATCCCGGGGACCCCATGAACTCCTGGCTCCTTCCGAGCTCTGAGCACACCCTGGCACRCATGAAGAGAGGAGCTCTGCCAGGTGCTTTCAGAGCATCCTGGGGACCTCACCACAGGTCTTTTCAAGCTGGTCCCTGGGGCTTGCTCTTTGGAGAAGTGAGTGGATGCTCCTGTAGCTGAGTCTGAGGACATGGAGAGGTTTTACACTTTTAAAAGACAGCCAGTGCTCTGTCTTTTTATTATATCCAAGTAATTTCTTCCATCCATTATTYTCCCATAATAAAGATCTACCGAGGAAAAGGCTAAAGCTAGTACAAGAATAGGAGAAGTGGCATAGGTAAGGCATTTCCCAGTAAGAGYGGCTGCTTTACACCTCTGCTGTCACCACCATCAAGAGGGGAAAATTGAAGAGGAACATCAGCATCCTTAGCTTAGGGAAAGTGTGGCAAAAACATCAGAGACTCGGATTTCCACTGTATTTTAAATGGAGAGTCTCCCCTGTTCTTGAGAGCCTACAATCAGACAGAGATCATTGTTCAGATCAGGATGAATAAATCCTCGTTTTCTGCAGAGTGCTGCCTGCCCCCTCACTCCTGTTGTCACCTCTCTTTTGTCCCAGGGCACAACAAGGTGGCAAAAGAATAAGTGAAGTGACCCACACAAGCCCTAGCACGGCTGTGCTACATACAGGTGAGGCAGGAGAGAGATCCTCAGAGAAACCCCAACCAGCTGGTAAGCTCCAACACCAGCATCCACACATGATGAGCAGGAAAAAAATGAGACAAGGCAGACATTTAATATCTACCCAAGTTATCAGTGTTGTTTTACAACAGAGGAGAAGTAAACAGTCACGTAGAGGAACATGGAAATGAAAAGGAGAAACAAGTGCAAGAAAGCGGGCAGCAGTGGAAGGCATAGTGCATTAAATAAGAGCAAGAAGCACAGAGAAATGACTTCAAGTATTAGGCTGTGACACCCACTCCCCCAACTCTATAAATGCTTATGGGTAGATGTCAGTAAGATCAGAGGTATAAACAGCAGAAAAGGAGAAACTTCTGGTAAGACAATTGTTTGGCTGCAGGGACCAGGGCAGCACTTCAAGCTTTGACCTACAAGCATCCACCTTGCTGCTGGAGAAGCCTCAGTTCTCTCCCCTCTTGATCTCCTTTCATCTCCTGGCCTCAGCCCCGCCATTTAAAGCCTGCAGTACAATAGTTATTCAGTCACCAGACCCAGTAAATTGGGCTTGCTTTTTAAGTTGTTTGTTTTTGTTTTTTTAAAGGCAAAGAAAAACCAACAGAGAGAGGCATGATAGCCCCAAGGGGAATTTTCTGTTAAAGTCACTGCCAAAAGAATGACCAATTTGTAAGTGAAATGTTGACACTTTTATAACACAGCAAATATCTTTCCCTTGAGTGAAGCACTTCAAGATCTTTTTTTTTTTTTTAAAAAGATGAATTTCATCAGGATATTAAATACTAGGAGGAAGTGTTGCAATACTGTAAATACTGTAACACATTTTCCCTTTCTATCTGTTTCCCACTTTCACACACACAATTCCTTCAAGGCTCCACAAAGGAGCCACAGTCCCTTTCACAGACCCATACACAGAAAGAGCAGGTGAAACCCACTGGGTAAATAAAAATCTAGTTTAAAAGTATTAGTAAATACCATCATCCTCTCACCAGCACAGTACCTGCAAAGCCCTCCTCACAGGCTGCTGGCTCCCACATCCCCGGCACCAGCCTGCCTTCAACACGGGCTTGCTAATATGGAAGGGAAGCCAACGGGTGTCAGTGGAAGCGGCTGCTCCCCTCGGGGAAGCACCTGCGCGATTCCCTGCCGAGGGGGCTCTGTGCCGGCCAGCCCGCCCCCATCACTGCTTCTCTTTGCCCGGGAGACACCTGGCACCAGAGCAAACTGGGCAATGGAGAGGGTGAAATGTGCTTGAAGTTTGGAGCGCACACTGTATTTGGGTCTGATTTGAATGGAGGCGAGGATGGGGACCGGGACTGGGTGCGCCCCGGCACGCCTCTGCGCCGTCTCCTTGCCTGATTCCCCCAAAACCCCTCTCCGGCAGCCCGGATGACTGTCCTGCAGGCTGCATCCCCGCGTGCTGCACGGACCTGGGATGCTGCTGAGATAGTTTATACCCTTTGGTCTTTGGTCTTACTAGAGGACAGCCAGTAAAGAGGGGTGAGAGCAGAGAGGCTTTTGAAGTGGGGAGACCACAGAGCTCATTTAGGATGCATACACCACCAAAAAAACCCCAACCACCAGACAGTAATAACTTCAAACCAGTGCTGACTGGAGTTGAAAACAGCAATGTACTGGCAGAAAAACTAGCGCCTAAGCCAAGTTCAGACGTGGTATAAGATGAATTTCACTCTGTTTACGATGCTGAAGAGAGCTAATGGTTGCCAGCAGGCAAGTCTTGCCGTTAAAGAGAAGCACACTACTTGTTAAAGGGACCTCTGAGCACTCTTTCAGGCCCGGCAGAAATCATAACCAACCCCCTCCGTGCAGCAAAACCAGCTGGAGAAAGCAAGGGCAGTGTCCATGTCTTGCACACCCCGTGGCCGGTTGGGCCTGAGCAACATGGACAGGACCCTTGGTGGGATCTGGGGTATAGGACAGGGGATGCACTTGGTGCGCGYGTGGCAGAAATCGCCCAGAGCTGGACAAGGAACAGAGGATGAGGGCTTCTCGGGCTGCCGGGGCAGGCTGCCTGCAAGTTGGTTTCTTCTGCTGCATTTGGGGGGACAGGATCRGGGACCGCTCCTTGCGAGTGAACCAGCCACCCGCACTGTGCTGTCGCCTCCCCATCGCAACTTCTCACCACCGTCAACCTTGACCCAATGAAGTAGCATCGTCACCGTGTTGGTGCACCATTGCATCACTGCACCGACACGATACAGGATACGATACAGGATCYGTACACGATACGGTAACCAGGTCTTGCGGCTGCTCTCTTCAGCCACTGCGGWGGGCAGTCGGTACAGAGACAGCAAGGAGCAGCTTAGGCATCGCTGGAGGAGCTCCGCGTAGGGTATTTCATCGGGCTGGATTAACCCTGGCTCCGGAGCGAGTTTCTGCATAGCCGGGCAGTGGGTCGCGATGCACGCCTGCTTGAACACAAACAATCTAAACAGCTGTATAGCTCTTTCCTAGCAAATTGTTATAAGCCAGAAGAGTTAAGATGAGTGCAAAGTAAATTTCTTGTGTTAATTTATTCATGCCCATTTAGATTTGTTCTGTTCTATTTTAATAAGAGAAGTGAGTTGACACTTCCGTTGGAGAGTTAAAGTAATTCACTTCAAGCATTGCTTGTCAGCATGCAACAAAGCAAGTAATGAACTTCCAACTAAGTTCTGAGCTGAGCATTATGGAAGCTATTAGCTTGCCAGAGCTGATTAAGTTATTTATTGAAAATAAACTAAGTGGGGGATTTGTTGCTGCTTTCTTTCCTCTGATAATTTATTGTCTGAATGGAGATTTTTTTCCATGTAGCTTTTTTTTTTTTTAGTAAAAAAGAAGACGCAGTGAATAAGAAGCATTTTGTAAGTGCAGCATTTGGGTTACAAAATTATTCATTTTGGGAGTTGTTTGGATGGAATGTCTTTTGATTCCAAAATGTTAAACATYTTATTGAAATCTCCAAAGTTCTGCAAGGTCAAAATGTACAACAGACCGTTTGCTGAAGCAAAGACTCCACTTTGGGACAGCTTATTTTAAAATTTCAGTTTTCTGGAAATTTTGAAGCACCTCTGAATTATAGCATCAAAGTACAGCGACAACATCTGAGCTACCAGAAAAATCCTGGGCTCTGCCTCTTTCTTAACAAAGTGCCAGCAAGTCCACGTTGGAAAAAGTCGGATGGCAAGCCGAAAACCGGCAGGTTGAAAGAAATAACACGTATGATGGGGTTTTGGTATTGTTTGCTCGCCTCGTGTCTTGACTTGAGGCAGTAGGACTTTGGACCTCCTTCCTTACTGAGAGGCTAGAAACACCAAGGAGATTCAAGCCAGGAGTGAGCCTGGGCAAGTGAGGGGCAATGCCCCAGGCTGCAGCCACCCCCGCGGCAAGAAATTGCCCCCAGCAAACCCCGTAAGAGCAGCTGGGGGCATCTGTAGAGGTGTGGATGCACGGGACAGCTTGTCCCCAAACTCCTCCAGCCATGGGGTAGCCTTGATGCTCCAGCTTTATGCTCCTAAAGCATCTCGGAGGGCATCTCGGAGGGCAGCCCCAAGCACTCTCTGCCCAGGATTCAGCCCTGCCATAAGATTGCAGTGCACAGCTTGCAAAAAACCCTGCTGAAACACAGACGTCATGGCTCGTGTGAATGGAGGGGGTCTCCTCATAGGCTCCCCAAGCCCATTYTTCTCCACTGCTGCCTTCGGTCTTCCCCTCCCCACCTCTACTTAAAATTAACTTTGCATCATATATCACCCCATTTTCTTTCTTGGTGCTTTCACCATGGGAGAAAGAGCTGGAAGCAGGAGGTGGAGCAGGGGAGTGAAGGAAAGAAAGAAAATGGAAAAAAGGGAAGAAAGTGAGAGGCTGGGGGGATGTGAGGAAGGGCTTGAAAGGGCTGGAGGGGGGGACACGGGCAGGCTGGCCCCCGGCCACTCTGCATTGTGCCTGGCTCTATCCATCTAAATAAAGGGACTGTCCTGACTTGTGTCCCAGCTGGGAGAGGTTTTGTTGCCTTTCGGGTTTTGCTGTCATCCCCTCCCCCTGTTTGCTCCGTCGCCCCCTCCCCACGTTCATCCAGACTGCATCAAAGTGCCCCCCTCTCCCCGGGCCTTTCCACCCCCTCCCCGAAGGCACAATGTCCCCTTTTGTGGCYGCCACCCAGGCGACCTTTTCTACCTCCTTAACCCCATTTATCCCCGCACCCCCGGGGTAAATAAGCCCCGGGGCGAGGGGAGGGTGGAAGCTGGGAGGCAGAGTGCTGGCTCTGGGGCAGATGTGCCCGTTTGCAGCCCCGCTCGCCCCGGGGGAGGCAGGGGTGGCACCGGGGGCAGGAGCACGGGGACTTTATTAGGGGATGGCGCGTGCCCGGGGGTAGATAACCTGCCCAGCATCCTGCAAGGAGCCAGGGGGTGCAGAGAGCTTTTGCAGATTTGGCCGCAAAAGAGAGCACGTCCCTTTTTCCACCTTCTATAAATGCCCATAGCAGCCGGCCCCGCGGGAGGGGGCAGAGCCAGGTTYGGGCTGGGGTGGCTGAGGGCACTCCGGCACGGGCGCGTGGGCCTTCGAGGAGCAAATATCCAGCCACAGCCTGCACCGGGGATGTTTGCTGGGGGAGAAACAAAAACATTTGCTGGTCTGGGCGCAGCAAGAGCCTACCCACAGCTCATCCTGTTGTGCCTGTGGGCTGCTCGCTTCCCTCCTGGCTTTTCTTCCCCCCGCATTTGTTTCCCTTCGGTTCCTGTTGGTTTATCAAATCTTTATTAGTCTCCGCTCACTTTAGCGGAGCTCAGTCACCTGCTGGGGCCGTGGCCCTGCATGGAGGCTTCACCTTTGCTGGCTGCAAGGGATGGTGGTGCAATGGGGTCCCGTCAGCGAGCACTGCAAACGGTCCCACCACTCCTCTTTTTCATTCTCGGGTCACCTGAGAAATACAGCCTGTCCTGCCAGCCCCTTGCTTCCCTGCAGGCAGGCAGCGAGGCAGGGCACTTCGCTTTCCCACTTACCAGGCAGGGACGAGTCTGCCCATGGGAAGTTGGAGCCACCATCGGGAGCGATGGCACAGCATTAGATATGGTGAAGAAGGTGGTCTTGCTCACAAGTGTTTTCCACGGGGTTATTTTTCTCCTAGAACAGGGTTTAAGCATCCGTCATGCTGGGCTCTCCTGGCATGTAACTTTTAAAGCCGGTGAAGGTATTCAGAAGTGATGCCCCGGGCCTGGTGTCGCTCCGCTGGAGGAGCGAGAGGCACACGGGTCCGATCAGCCAGAGGCAGGGCGGTGAGGCGGTGTGCCTAGGGCTAAAGCTCCGCGTTAAATGGAGTCAGCCTTTTTCTCCAGGGTACTTAACAGGCATCAAGATCTCTAAGACATTCATAACACTTGGGCCCTGAAGTTTTTATGGTGGGTATTTTCTTTTAGAAAACCATGAGCAGCTCTCTGCTTTGAACCCCGTATTTCCCAGCCCCCCCAGCCCGGCACGTGTCCCTGAGCAATCACAAACGCGGGGAGGCACGATACAGCGCTCCAGCTATGAAATCCCAGTAAACGCCCTTATTCTGCATGTTTGATGCTCTCAGACCTTGACATTCAAGTGGCCGYGCGCCTGCTGAGCTCTGCTCCAGCTGTGCACGCTGGCTGCCCCGGAGAGGCAGGGCTGGGGTGGGCACATGAACACCTCCTGTCCCCCGGGCAGTCGGGGACATCAGAGCGGGCTTGGGTGGCTCACCACGGCTGAGCATCTGGCTGGTGTTTCTTCACCGTCTTTATTTGTAAAGGGAGAGCTCAGATCCACGCAGTGCACCAGGTTGTGCGAAACGGAGGAGAACTCTCTACCCCAAAGTCCTTGTCTCCATGTGTTTCAGATCCTACTATGGCTGCCCAAGGTGATACAGTCAGATCCTAAATTAGCCTCTTATAATCTAAATTGAATTTAGACCCAGAAAATCCCCTGCTTTCAGATGTTTCTGGTTACACAATAACCCTGGCTCTCCTTCTCAGAGGAGTGAAATGGCAGGATTTTGAAATTCCTTGTTGGTTCATGTTTGCATATAAATGCTGATTTTATCTTTTCTGTACACAAAGTAAACACAAAGCTGTTTTACAATAATGTTGCCGTTGAAACATGCACCCAGGATGGCAAAACAACCCTGACTTAGATGTTTCCAGGCTCAAGGACCATGCCTCCCTTCACACAAAGAAGCCGCCCGCTCYGAGATGCCCAGCCCACCCTCATCCCTGTTGATGCAGTTCAACAGGCAGATTTCGTAAGGCAGGAGTAAGATCCAGAAGTAAAAGCGAGGCAGCGATGGTAAAAGATGTCGATTCACCCAGGCTGCCCGAGCYGGTGAGCAAGCCTCCGTGCAGGTTCCTGATGGGGCTGAATTTTTCCTTAGACCCCCGTGAGCCGTGGACCAGGCTGGAAGTGCCCAGACCCACTGCAACTGGGCAACGATGGCACTCACTTTAACAGGGACTTACATCTCTCATCTTTTTTTAATGCTGGTCTACACAGCAAATGTAATTCAGATTAAAATAGGGGCTTGAAGTAAGGTAGCTAACTGATGATTAACTCTCTGGGAKAAAACTCTTACACTAAAACATCCTTGTTGTGAAAGGACTAAATGCAGTCCTGGACAGGAGCAAAGACAAAGGAAGAAGTGCTGCTGGGAGGAGATAACTGACATGGRGTAAGTTAACTCAGCATAATTCCTGAATTACAGAGCCCTACCTGGGGATCAGAGATGGCTATACTTAAAAACCGACCACATCCACAAGCCTGACAGCCTTAGTTATGGAAGGAATATCATAAAGTCAAAGAAAACCACATTTTCTGATGATTTCTCCTCTCTCAGTGGATGTTCCTCTCTCAGAAACTCCATTTGAAAGTCAACAGCCTCTGGTGAAAGAGGCGCTCCTGGGTGCAACTGGAGAGGATAAAAATCCAGCCCAAATATCTCCTTTCAGCCATCTAGGAGTGTGGTATCTACTTTTAAGTAAGTTAGTCATTTGACTAGTCATCTACTTTAATAGCCCACGAAGACAAAGGCATTTTCAGACAGCAATTCATTCTGCTTGCTGTAAGATGACTATTTGACATGGGATCAACCACCCCTGGGTGATGCTCGTCCCTCCTGACGGCTGTAGGTGGGTCCGTGGTGAGTAGATGCATCAGTCGTAGCCAGCTTTAGGTGGTCACGGGTAGATGAGTTGCCTCCTGCCCTATATAATTGAGTGCTCATGGAGGCTGAAGCACTTCCCCCTGTCCAAGAAGTCACTTCTGAAATAACACATATTCAGCCCAAAGTTCACTGAAGTCCAGCTTTCAGTGGTCTTTGCATCATGTAGTAATGCATCTGAGGCAGTATCAGAAATGGACCCCGCTTTATTGCTGGTGATCACCATACCTGATCTACAACACGGATCAGCCTGAAAAAGCCCGGAACCTCAGCCACTGGCCATCAAGCCTTCATCTTTAAATGGCRCTAAATGCATCCAGCAAAAGCTGGGTAATGTGTTTTTCATGTCCTAGCAGTTATATGGGATTCAAATGCTGCTGCCTTTGACATTGCAAGAGCAAAACCTGAAAAAGTCACAGAGCTGTCTCATGTGAAACAATTAAAAAAGTGAACTTGCAGGATATTTCTGCCAGAAACCGCACTTKCCTTCTCGTTGCTTCGGACAAGAGGCTTAGGAGAAGGACTGCACATGTTCTTGAGGCACTAACTCCAAGGCCAGGGACATCAGGAGGTGGGATGAAGACAACTGAGAAATGTCAGATCATTCAGCAACATGAGTTGTCCCGCAGCCCAGGTCAGAAGCAATTGCAGTGGSACAAGCAAATCATCCCAAGCCTCCTGGCGCAGCTGCCCGAGCATGGCTCACACCCCTGCAGTGGGAATCACGGCTTGCTTCCGTAGTGCGGCAGGTTACACTGCAGCGTGCCAAGCCCTGCTGCAAGCTCTCGCTATCACTTGCAGCCGGGTAGTTAATGCTGATGCAAATTCCGTTACTACAGGCAGAGCCTCAGCCTGTCTAGAAATGTGAGCATCAGCTAGGACCAGAATGAAAGAAAAAGTGTATTAAATTGTCAGGAATGATAAAAAATTCACATGCCGGTATCCCGTCTCTAAATGGAGTCACTCGCTCACACAAGCTCCTCATCTGACCTTACTTGGGTGGCTTTTACTGCCTTCATTGTTCCTATAAAAACCTCAGATAGATTTCCATCCATAAAGAAGATGGAAACTCTATTAATTGCCTTATGGCTGTGAGACAAGCCCACCCCTACCTTGCCCTGAGCCCTCCTCCTTGCCAGAATCCCAAATCCTGATCCCTCACCGAAAGCCACGGGGAATTTCAAAGGGCTGGAGAGACCTTCTCCTCCCTGCTCCACATCTGTCCTTTGCATTGCAGGAGGGCATGTATATACCACACAGCGAGTGAAGGGACAGATACGCTTCTCTGCCTTTAAAGAAGCCCTATCATGTATATTTTCTGTAGGCGAGCAGATGTGGCAGTTGTATGTCTCCTAACCCACGCCGGCTGGGTGTCACTGCTCCCGCCCGGTCTCTGCACCCTCTCCCTGTCCCCGCAGCCCCCCCAGTGCTCCTGCCTTACCTCCAGCCTCTCTGGGCGGTGATTAATGGTGCCCATCAATCAGGCACCGCTGCGATGAATGCGGCAGGCAGTTTGCGATTAACCTTGGGGAACCTTGTCCCCCMGCTCCCCCCAGCCGTCCATCCCCCTCCGGAGCCCCCCGCTGAGATTATCGGGTGAAATGAGGCGGCATGCGTATGTACGGGGCYCTGGAGGACAGGTCTCCTGGTCTTTTCATATTGAAATGACGAGGTTTCAATCRCTCCTTTGAAGTTTGTTCTGCAGGGGTAAAAAAAAAACCCCAAACCATAGTGTTTTCCTTCAGTAATGCAGGAGGGAACCAGGACTGGGACAGTCAGGGCTAGTGGCAATGGCACTGCCAAAAGGAGTTGGCTTGTCTGCCTTGTGCAGGACGTGAGATTTATTTGGAGAAGAGAAAGTGTAAAACCACGGGGCAATTATCATAGGGGACAGAATTTCACTTGACCTCTCCCTGTTTTCCCTCCTGTCTGGGTAGTATCAGGAGACCCTGGCTCTGCCAGTTCTGTACCAACACAGGATGAAATATAGTCCTAGCTTTCAAGAAATGATGGCAATGATTTCTTAGTTTATTACAACGCCATTTAAGGGCTTCAGCTRGGATTGTTCATCCACTGGAGATGGGTGGAAAGGGAAGGTGCTCCCATTTCTGCCTATGCCAAGTGCTTACATTCGGGCTTGCTCGGCTGAGCCCAGACTGACATCCTCGCAAACACCAGCGCGGCTTGCCCCCRTGCGGCACGGCGCACCTCGCGTGCTGTTGGGACAGAGGTAGCGTGTCTACATGAAGACAAGTCTCCTGTGATTTTTTTCAAGTTCCTGGTTAAAATGGAGCCGCTGCCCTGAGCTCGGCCCAGCCTCCGCAGCGTGCACGGGGCTCCCAGGCGCTGCGGCTTGGCACGCTGCGGCAGGCTGAGGAGGAAAAGCCGACGAGACCGTTTGAACTACACCTGCGCTTAACACCCGGCGTTTCGCTGCCATGCTCCGTGTTAACGCAGGGTATTTTCTACCTGAAGGTGTTCAAGGCCAAAGTTTAAAACCTCTGGGTGAGAGGGTTTGCTCGCCTGCCTGCCTGCGTGGTGGCGGCTCATTGCTGGGGTTTGCATTTCTCGGGCAGGCAAGGCTGTCAGTTCGGGGCGAGCATCCGATGGGTCACACACCGGCTGCGGCAGCAGGGGAATATGTGAAACAGCCAGCACCTTCAGTAGAGACCAACYCAGGGCTTGTAATCCCAGGAGGGAAGCGCTGGTGGGAGAGACCATGCTCTGGCAGGTGGGATGYGCTTCTCCTTTCCCTCCTCCAACAGTTCTTAGCGCTCCCTCATTTGCTTATAATCACTAAGAGGCTTTGTTGGTAAGAAATAAAGCTGCACGTGCTCCCATTCCAGGCCCATGGGGCCCTTTTTGGTCTTGTCCCTTGCTGATAAGTATGCAAATTAACAAAAAACCTGCAATTAATAGCCAAATCCCTTTCAAGAAACAGCTCGAGCATTTCTGAACAGGGTTTTACTGACTATTTGTCTCTTATTTGAATGGACATTATCAACATTTTGAACTGCGTTGTTCATATATATATATATACGTATGCATGCAGTCCTGCACGCATGCAAATGTCTGTGCATCCAGTCAGTGTTTTCATGCTCAGGAGGAGGAAGGCTCGCTTTGCTCGTGGATTTTGGGGGAGCCACTTGGGTTAGCATCAGTCCAGGGGATGGCCTCCAGCATTAGCCTGTTTCATCTTCTTCTCCGGCCACCCCATCCCTCCTCACACCGGATCGTGGGTGCTTCAAGGGTGCCATGGGGCTGCCCCTTGCAGGCGGGCGCTGGGGGGGAGCGGGCTGACTYGCCGCCCAAGGAGCCCGCCGAAGAGGCTGGAAAAGCGAGGCCGAGCTTCACCACGGCACCCGGGGAAGTGGGGCGAGGCGGGGAGGGTGCACGGCTATTAAGATCTCCCTTCAAATGTTATTAAATAATATTTTGCTGCTGCAGCACGACAGGTGTGGAGGCGCAGGCAGGTAAACACCGCCCGGAGCGGGGCAGCCCGCCAAGTCTGTTTCCTTACATAAATCTCTCCACTTCAAGGTATGCAATTAATCCCGGCTCCAGCCTCCGTTCACCACAGACCTTCTTTGTACACATGATGTATTAATCACCAGAAAGGACTTTTGCACCTCTGCTATCATTCCTGCTTTGCAGGCTGCTGCAAAGAACTTCTAGGACCAGCAGAGACCCAAGGACGTGGTGGCAGAGGTGGGTTGGCGATGGCATCTCACACCAGACAGCCGGAGGACGAGCGTGCGCGCGTGTGTGGGTACGGGCACGTGCGGGTGTGCGTACCTCTCTGCAGTACTATGGCGTGCTGCAGCCCATCTGATGCTGATTTTGCCAGCAGATCTCCTGTTCCACTTTCCCTGCAGACAACGGATGTTAATAAGTAACAGCTCCCCACCCTGAGTTTTACAGGGGCCATTACAAGAAGTTCTCATTAAAAACCCAGGAGGACAGCAGATCCCCATCGGGAAGCCTGAGCCTGCAAGAGCCTGCATGTACATCTGCATCCCCGGTGTACCCAGGCGGACGGGCGAGCCGCAGCCCTATCTCCTGCATCTCAACGGAGGGAGAGGGCACGGCCGACGGACCGGTGGAGCCTGCCCCGCACCACACCGGTCCCCAGCACCCCTGTCCCGGCCCCGTTTTGGCAAGCCCAAACCCTTCGTGCTGCTCAGGGTGAGCTCTGCTGGGAAATGCCTCTGGGCCCACTGCAGCGTCCAGCTTGGACTGAGTGCCCAACGCGGCCAGGCAGCTCGGGGGTCAAGAACCCTCTATTTTCCCTTATATTCCCCATGTTGCCCTCCACAATGCACGCTGTGTGTGTTTTACATCCCTTTGTGAACAGGCAGCAACAAGACCCTGGGAATCACACGCTTGCCCGGACCCTGGTGCCAGCTCTGATGGCCCCTCCGGYCCATATTTCCCCAATAAGCCCTGCAGCAGAGCAGGGCATTTCCTGGAGGCACAAAGCATTAGGGCGAGGGCAGGATGAGGCCAAGCAGGAGACACCTGAGCGCTGGCCTTGCTCGTCCGTTTGTCCTGCCACCCTTTTGGCCGCAGATGCTGCCTGGGCTCCCGGCACGGCCATGTCTCCGCTCTCCTCCCCGTTGTTACCTCCTTCCCAATTGCCTTAGGAAGGAGCCCAGGACCTTGACTTTACCTGGCTCGCTGTCGGCAGGTACGGCCCTATAAACCTTCACTGCGATGGCAACGACTGCGGCTCGGGTTGGGTCAGCGGGGAGGGATTTGGGGGAAAGCAGAGGGAGAGGGGAGCAGGTGGCCAGCGTGGTTTAGCATGTACCCAGAGCGCTCCTATCTCCAAGGCCTCGTAAAGATTAGAGATGCGCTGCTTCAAAGCGGCAGAGATTGGAGCATGGGGCAGGCGAACGCCCACCCTGCTCCCACCGGGGACGCCTTTCCACCCCATCTGCTTGCAAGGGGTCAAGGGCTGAGCCTTCAGCCGCCCCGATAAGTGGGGTGGGAGGGAGTYGCGAGCAAGGCTGGAGCTCCTTGTGTGCTTCCAGCCGTCTCAGCTTGGCATTCCGTGCGGCCAGCGCAATGTCCCCGGCCGGGAATACATTTGCACGGGGCACCTTGGTGGCAGGTCTCCTGCTCCGGAGACTTTACCCAAATGCTGCTCRGAGCCCCTCAGAAACCCGGCTGTGAGCTCAGGGTGAGGACTCGACACCTAATGCTTGCGGCTCCCCAGCTATACCTGAAGTTTGTTTGGACGCCGCCAGCCAGTGCCTGGTTTATGCTGGGGAGGGTCCGCAGCCCGCAGGTAACCCCCCCTGCTCCTGAACCTGCCCCCCTGCAGTGCTGTGCTCCTTAGGGGAACCAYGTACGGCGTACAAACGCCGGTCCCTTGCTCCGGGGGGCTGCCAGCTTCTCACTTCAAGCCATGCATTATTTTATGAGCCCCTTTCTAAGCCTGCTCACCCAAAAGCTTTCCACTTCTTGCTTTCCTTTGGCTCTAATGCTTGTCCCTGGATGCACTCAGCCTCTCTTCCCAGCAAGGTAAAGATAGCTACCGGGCTTCTCTGGCTGCTGTTTCTCTTGCTGTAGCCTTTCTCTCAGGTGAGAGGCAACCTGCAAGATGCTGGTTCAAAGTCATTCGGTAAGAGCTTAAGCAAAAAAGACACTTTCCCATTTGCACGGCGAAGACTTGCCCGCCCCAGCACGGAGGGCAAGGCACGGTGCGAAGGCAGAGCACCAACAAAGTAGCCACTCACCCCAAGATAAAGCTGCTGAAGAACCAACATTAATTAAATGAGGAGAACATTTTTGTTTCGGCATGTTTATTAATTATTATGATGACTATTTGCAGTTTATGTTGCAGTAATGCCTACAGGTCTGAATTAGCAGCGTGGAGTCACTGTGCTGTCCAGTGAGCAAGCACCCAGGCGGGCAGAGTCCCTGCCCTGAAGAGCTTACCCACGAAAGCACCAGGAGCTCAGCGCAGCTTTTCAGCCCAGATCCTGACAAACCACCCGTAAACTCTTCTCTGCACCTCGGGGTGCACCCGAACTGCCCTGTTTTAAGCAGCGGGGGACACAGGTGTGTCCGTGGATCTTGTCCTAAGGACCATGCTGGACCGCTTCTGCCATGGGGCCACCAGTGGGGACCCAGGGTGGGGGAGACCTGCAGAGCTCACCGAGCGGCTGGGAACGAGGTCCAGAAAGGACACTGAGTTACAGTCACCTATTTTTGCCAGAGTCATTAGTAGCAAAGGGCTCATCTCCTCAATGCAATGTTTTCTCCCCTCAGGCTATTTTTCACTGGGTTGTGATGCAGAGGCCACAGGGAGGGAGAAGCAGGAAAAAACAAAAAAAAAGAAAAAGGAAAAACCAAAGAGGCATGACCTTCCAGGCCCTGCAAGCATTGCAAAGTTTGGGAGCCATTTCTCTCCCACCAAGGGAGCCTTTTCTCTTTCCAAACAGGGCCGAGACAGGAGCAGAAAGTGGGAGTGGATGCGAGGGCATCATGGCAGTGCAGGCATGGTCCTCTGCAGCGCCCCGTCACCACTGGTTCCCGTGCAGGTTGGGGTGACAAGGAGCACCTTGCAGGTGACAGAGTGGTGATGTGGCTCCCTTGCAGGGCAGGAGGCAGCCAGGGGATGAGCGAGTGGAGCCCCACAGCCTGTGGCTTGTCGCCTTGGGCAATGGCAATGGGTGATGGCAACCTCTGGGGGTTGAAATAGCAATCCCAGAGCTTGGGAGATGGCAGAGGCCAGAGCTCCTGCTGCTCTCTAATTTCCTGGGCATCACTAATTAAACTGGGGGTGTTTCCTCCARCTGCCATCCATCACCGCTGCAAAGGAAGGCAAGTCCTTGCCTGGCACCCTTGAGCAGTGATGGAGAATTGCTGTTGAATTGCAAAAATCCTGCATTTCTGATGACCTCTTCCCCTGTCTTCCAGCTTCCCAATGAGTTGCTGCTATTTAAAAAGCAGGTGATGGCCTTCGTGGTTTGCCCAGGACAGCAGAGGGACCCGGAGGGCACTGGCCACTCTCAGCACTGGGGCTATGCAGGCACCTKCAAGTCCTGCTGCTGCTGCCCTCCTTGGGGGGCTGCCTGGATGCTCCCCACCTTCCCCTTCTCTCCCAGGGCAAACCCTCCTGCCCCAGGACCTCTCTGTCCSAGAGGGTCCCGCCACCCCCTTCGGCTGACTATTCAAATCAGAGCCGAGAGGAAAATGGTATCAGCCTGTACCTTGAGTCCCTCCAGAATAAATAGCTGGCAAGCCTTGGGCAACTGTCTTGTGAGGCCATCTTGAAAAAAAGCCTGAAAATGGGAAWTTTCCCGATTTGTGGTGGGTTTTATTTCATTTAAGACTAGGAAGGAGAATACAGCTGTCCCTGTGCTCTGGCTTTTGGACAACATCCTTGCAATYGGGGCACTGCTGGGGAAGGAAGGGGCATGGATGCTGTGTTAGCTGGGATCTACGGAGGATGGGGCCAGGGAGGAGCCCCCAGGGCCCCTGGGGACAGGGCTGCCGAGCGGCTCTGCGCTCACTCATGGTGCACCTCTGCAGGTCCCCGGTGGGACAGAGCTGGTCCCAGCAAGGGGGGCACCCACCGAATCCTGGGCAATAGCTAGGGACCTCAGGAGCAAGCGGAGTAAGAGTATGCATGCCCTCTCCTTTGCCTCCCTTTGTCATGCTAATGAAGAATTAGTTTTTTCTTTTGAAGTCTCCCTCCTCCAGCCTCAAATAAGCCGCCTCCTCACCTTGTCCCCACTCTCCCACCACCTGAGCTTTTCAAGCTCAGCTTCTTGACCCGTGCCYGGCTCCGCACCACGGGCCGGGAGCTGGAAGATCCCTCCTGCTGCCTCCCTTGCGCTGCTATCAGGTTCAACCTGTTCAATTAGTGGTGCCCCAGGCGCTGCGGGTTCCAGCTTTCTCTTTCTGCTTCATTTAATTTGAACACACGCACCTCTCCCTCCCTCCTCCTCCCTSCTCGCTTCGAGGCCCCGGGCTCTGCGCTGTGAAAGGTGCAAGGCAGGGCATCACTTACACACCTGGAATATGTTGCAACAAGCCCAGCAGCCTTTTACAAGGAAGTCTTGGGCCCAGACGATGAGTTAGAAAGTCCTTTGCAGAGCCRCCTTTCTTGGGCAAAAAAATGCACAGCTAAACCCATCCACCAATTTCCATTGCTCCATGGGGATTGGTTTTCTGCCCTGCTTTCTTCTTTTTTGGGGGGGGTTTAACATTCCCCTGTGCACACATGGAGAGTCAGCCAGCCATGCATGTACACAAACAACATACGCGCCGAGGGAAGGATTAGCTGAAACTGCTCGCTGGCTTTTTGTCTGGTTTCAAAAGGAAGCCGCTATTGAAACACTTCAGCTGCTTGCCTGGTTGTGGAGAGCCTTGTAACGGGCACCTCTCTTGTCCCGTCCTGGCGCTGGCATGGAGATGCCTGAAGATGCAGGACGGCTGCTCAAAAGCATAGATCTGACTTGCCCAACCGTCCGACCCCAGGATTAAAGCCTCTGCTTCTGGGGTGCTGCCTGGAGAAGCCCTACGCTTCTGCCAAGGGCGGAGGGAGCTCCCTGAAAAACCTCACAACAGCGACAGCTTCTCCTCCCAGGAAACACCTACCCCTGAGACCCACGCGAATATGCAAACAGACGGATGCACACACTATATATATGTAATGCACCTCCCTTGGCATCGCCGGGCAGAGAAGCAGACCCCGTGTTGTGGGCACRGTCCCTGTGCCCATTGCATTGTCACCCAGGGCTACAGAGGAGGCTGAGTCTTGCCGTTTCCCTCTGCGCGTGCACGTGGGCAGCACTATCAGGGCTGGCACGGCTGCTTCTCTCCCCCCCTGTGACCAGCCGAGGAGGTGGGAGCTGCGACATGGCAGCTGCCTGCCTTGCTGGCCTCTCTTCCAGGCGTTACAGCTGCCTTCCTCAACGAGGACCAACACCTTGGTCTGAAAATGAACCTGTCTGCTCAGCAAGAAATAGTTCTGCGTTGCAGCCGGCCTGTTTCTAAACCCAGCTCTCTGCAAAGAGGGCGAGSATTGCGAGAGTAAGGCTGCAGGAACAACGGGCAGGCGCCGCTGGCTCCGGGGTGGGGAGGGATGCTGCGCCCTGCGCGGTGTGTCGGAGCAGCGGGGAAATGCGGTGGCGGCGGGTGGAAGCACTGCGCGCTTTGCGTGRGCCACGCGACCTGACAAGCGGCACGCTGCTGCGGGGCCTTCGCCCTGCGCGGGGGGTTCCGAAGCACCAGGCTGAAGCGGCCGACTTTGAGCATCTGAGCCGTGCAGGAATCCCCCGCAAGGGCACAGCCCACCGCGCTCCGCGGTGAGTAAGAAATGAAACTTCGAGCTAAAAATAAAGAAAATAATCCGACCCACGAAATTGCACGTTCGGGTGCTGCCCGGCGTCGGCAGGAAGGAACTGCGGCTCTGGGGAGCTGCTGGTGGCTCGAGAGCCATTTCCCTGCCCGCAAGCCCTGCTGAGAGCCTTGGCGGAGCGGAGGAGCCACTTGCAGCTCGCTGGGCAGCTCCTTGCTGGCTGCCTTAGCTGCTGGCTGCCCAACGGCTTGCAGGGCGTTTGCCCTCGCTGCCTGGCTGGTTGGAATATTTCTACTGTGATAACCTGCCGGAGACRTTGAACCCAGTTCAGCAGGGTAAATGGGACCAAGCGCTACCAAAATCAACACAGCTAGACCTAYGTTGCTGGCAGAAACGCTGGCTGCTGGGCTAGGACCAACAGCAGCAGCAGCAGCAGAGACAATGACGCGACCATAATGAAGTGACAGAAAGTCATCGGGCCTGTCATTYTGAGATGAAGATTTAAACATCTCTCTTGCTAAAGACCCAGCTGGAAATATTATACCAGTCTGTGTAAATCTCTTCTCCACCGCCACTGCACCCAGCTGTCCTGCTCGCATGGTGGCTATACATTGCAAAGCATAAAAGCTTGCGTGTCTCATTTTGTGCTGGACAGTTTCTCCATGTGGTTTCTTAATGYGTGGGGAGTTTATTCTGCAATGTACCATTTTTTCCTACCGATTAACTTAAACAGCTGTTTGTTTGCTTGTTTTACAGCAGAGAAATATCTGGCTGAGCTATGCTGCTGCAACAGTTTATCCAGAGCATCCTTCATTGTTTACCAGAACTCAGCGACTGGGTGGAACAAGAGTTCAGCCYGGCGACCGCTGCTTGGGAGCCTGAAGGAGGAGCTGAGTGGATGCAGATGCCATTCAAGGTCGCCTTCTCCCTGTGAGTGGGTGTTACTGATGCTCGCTCAGCATTTTCTGATGGACTCCTTCAGACTGGGAGCTGCTGGAAGCCCCCCTCTGTACTGCAGGGAGGAACACAGGCTGCTGCTGAGCAGAGCCATYCCCAGCACGTGGGGTGAAATTTTGGTGGGGGTGAAGTTGGTGGGAATTTTTATGACGGATTTCAGCACTGCCAACTTCTTCTTTCCTTTTTWAAAAAAAATGAGTGCATTGTTGCCTTTTGTCTCAATATTTTGCAACCTTCAAATGCTGCCTCAAACCTGTTTTGGCCGCTTTCTGTTTTGAAACGGTGAGAAGACGGCCATAAAGCTCTCTGTAATCTGTCTGTCTCTCCTGGGTGACTCACTCCGAAATGCCACGGACCCGCGGCGGTGGCTCCGTGGTCCCCGAGGGTGACTCAGAGCAAGGACCAGGCAGGGGCGGACGGGAAGCGAGGGGTGCTCCCAAATGCTCACCCCCACCCGCCCGGCGCCTGGTGGGAGTGATGGGTAGAAATGTGCACCCAAGCAAGCAGATTTGAAAGGCAAAAAAAGCTTTTAGTGCAGGAACTTAGGTGATTTTCTTTTGGTAAATCCCTGGTTTTGCTATACATACCTCTCAGGAAGGTGATACAGCCAGCTATCTAATTTTTCATGTGTTTTACCGTTAAAAAGGCAAGCTTTTAAGAGGGTTTGAAGAAAAGAGGCTGTGCTTATTCCATTGACCCCATGCTATCTCTTTATAAACATTGCTGAAAGATTTCTATGGCCGAGATGGGTAACAAAGGCTCTGCAGAGCCACAGCTGGGATTTTTCATGCTCCRGGGAGAGACGAGCATCCCGCATCCCCCCGAAGGGTTTGGTTGGAGCTGCCCCRCTTGTTCTTACCTTCTTCCCCTCTCTTTCACCCGGGACAACCTGCGCTGGTGCTCCCTGAGCTGGAGGAGGAGGGGGAGAGGAGGAGGATGCTGGTGGGGGGGTGGGTGGAGGAAGAGGAGAGGAGGAAGGACAGGAGGAATGAGGAGGGGGCAGGCAGCCTGAGCGCACAGCCAGCGAGAGGAGAAGGGTGGAAGGGGTCCGGCGGGCGAGGCGGGGGTCCGCAGCGAAGCGGAGGGGATGGGGAGCAGCCCCTTTCACATGAAAGCGGCTTTTCAGATGGAAATGGCGGGGTCAGCAGCAGCCCTTGGACAATGGCCCCCTTTGCTCCTCTCCCCGCCAGCCACAAAGAAATGGGGGGACGCTGCCGGAGGAGCCCCTCTCCGCTCTCCCCCGGCCTGGGGCAGAGCGAGGGGCCGAGCCCGGCCGGGGCTCCCCACCGCTTCGCAGGCTGCAGCCGGGCTTGTCGCCCAGGGCCCGCGGGGCACGAAAACTGGAAGAATGCTAACAAGATGGGGGGAGGGAAACGGGAGGGGAAAAAAAGAGGGAGAGAGAGAAAAGCCAAAAGATTTCAACACAAATAATCTTCAAGGAGTGTTCTGTAAACAAAACGCAGGGCATTGCGCCAGGAGCACCTGCCTCTCCGCATTGACATTAATTGTTTGGGGAAGGAGAAGAAAAAAAAATTCCTCTTGCCGCGTGTGCGGCCGTGTGCCTGTGCCCCAAGCACCGGGGAGGCGAGCCGGCGCGGGGCTGCGCGGCGGTGGGTGCTGCACGCCCGCAGAGGCAGGAGGGGACGCGATGCTGGGTGCGGGACGTGCGAGCGAGTCCGTGGGTGCTGCGGCAAAGTCAGCCCTCGCACCCAAACCYGTCGGGTGCCAGCCCCGCGTCCGCTCTGCCTTCCCCCTACTGCTTCATTCCYGGGTGATGCATGACGAGCTGCATGCTTTCTAAAGCTCTTGGTGGTTTAAACCTCTTAGCGTCTTGTATCACTCTTGGTTCCTGCTATTGTTTTCTCTCCGTGTACCGTGCATAATCCCTTGCCGGGTGCTGCCAGGCTCCTGACCTCATGGCTCTCCTGCATTGCCGAGTTCCTYGGGCGCAAGTTTTGTCCTGTTCTGGGGGTGGGTATAAAGGAGCTGGAAGGCTCCTGCACCCACACAAGCAGTGGAGAAGGATTAGACCGTGCATGAACAAGTCCCTAATCATCTGGTTTGGCAATCTCCCGGCGAGCCACCTCGCCCGTCCCGGCGGGGAGTTACTCTCTGGGTCTCAAGCGTGTGGCACCTCTTGGCAGACAGCACCAGCGCTTGCAGGGGCTCAGGGGCGGATGATGCTGTGGCAGCTCTGGTGCCATTTCCCTCCCCCCTTTCCAGCCCCAAACYTGTGCCAACCTCGGCTGAAGAGCTCTCCACCTCTCACGAGCGTGGCTCCAGGGACCTAAAGCATTGACACAGCGGTGCACGCATTTTAGGTTGAGACCCTAAGGGCACCAGTTATGCACAGCGTCTCCAAGCAACAATCATCTGGGAGCTGCTTCTTCCCTTCTAGCCATGAAGGACATCAAGGCACACAGGGTTATGTGATGACAGCAAGAATGTGGGTGGTCGAATGTGACGCAGATGGGGCACAGGGCTGAATCCTTGTCCGGTGCTTGGACCGTACCCGAGGCTGCCAGAGCTGCCTCCGGGGCACTTCTTGTCTCCCTGCTTACACAAATAACMCTTGCCTGAGGCACACAGCAGGCCCAAGCAAAGCAATCCAGAAATCATCTGCTGGTGCTGATGGATTTGTTAGCTGGTGTAAATGGTATACTGGTTTCATATGAACACGGTGGGGCTGATTACAACTTGCTGAAGAGCTTTCCTGGCTATTATATTCAAAGATCTTCCTACAGATGCAGCTAATACCAGCAAAGGGCCGGCGGCTAGTGCTTGTTTGCTGCTCTACCTTGGAGTTGGACTGCATGACCAAATTTTGCAGGCATTGCTCAATTGCTGTGAAACAGCACATCAAAACCGCTGCATTTGCTCATCTTACGCACGCAGAAAACTCTGGGTAGCCTGTGTCACTGGAGGTGGCTAACTGTCCAAAAAGTCTGATTTGGCAACACAAGACGAAAATCAACCAGCCAAGGCCCTGTGGTGTGGAGCAGTTCTGGTAGTGCTTCCTCGGGGGAGGGAAATCTGCAGCGAAATTGTATTTGTAGTGGCATCACCCACCTTCAAGTAGGGTTACGTGGGTGCAGCAGAGCGCAGGGAACAACGCAGTGCTCCGTTGGTGTTACATTAGTCCGAGGTTTCGGCATTGATCAGGTCTCCGAAGCTGGAGGAGAGCTGCTGGAGGAAAGTCAAATGTCTCCTGTCCCTTGCTTCAAAACTAGGTTTTGTTATTTTATGCCCAAGCTTTCAGTTTTCTATCTCCAACTTCCTCCTCTTGATAGTCACCCATCCTTACTTAGGACACTCGCTTTCTTGGCCTGCTCCTCGGTCTGCCTTAACTTTTTTCTCTCCTGCCTAATGTCTTCCTCTGTACATCCTAAAAGCGCCTCTCCCTGCCCCACCACTCCTCTTCCAGGGACGGCCGTCCTGCCCCGCGCCCTAGATGCTCCCAACGGATTGCACATCCCCAGGCAGTCAGAGAGCACGCTCGGGGCCCCCAGCTGACAGCAGGGACCCATGCAGAGCTGCCAGCCCCTGCAAAGGATGGGGAAACCTGCAGATTTTGGGGGGGGGTGGTGGTGGTGGTGGTGGAGAAAGGTCACCTGCGGCCGATGCCTCCTCTCCCCCATCCCGCCCGCTCCCAGTTTAACCATTAACAGGCTGGCCGGTCCCACCGAGACAATGGTCTGTTTGTTTAGCGCCGAGGGAGCTCGTATCGGGGGCCTGGCAGATTTATCAAAGTGGAGTGATTAGCTCTATTAGAGAAGGGATTTGTGTAAACAAAAAGACAGGTGCAAAGAGACGATTCCAGCTGGCAAAGGCTTCACAGAGCTTGAAGCATTTCAGTGGCAATAAAACTTCTTCCAGGAAACAAGAGTCAGACCGTGTGTGTTTTTAACTTATTCGGCTAGCCCTCCCGACCGCCCATCCTCCCTGGCCCAGGCGAGGGGGACGTGGCCTTTGGTGTCCCCATGTCCCTCACCACTCYTCCAAGTTTGCAGGTGTCTCCAGGCTTCGTAGGTCCCCTCCATCCCGGGTGGGAGGAGGATGGGTTGCAATGCGGGTGCGTGGTAGTGGAAGCTTTCCCTCCRGGATGTGCCACTCGTCACCCCTGAGCCAGACGATGGACTCCACTTTGTAGTGGGAAGGCGAAAGCCCGTCCTGCTGTCCCAGTGGTCTTCCTTCCTTCATCTGGGGAGGTCCTCTCCATYCTCACCCAGCCATGTCCTGCTGGAGTGGTGCTATCAATTGTCCCATCAATGTCCCATCAATCATCAGCAAAGATGTTTGGCATTTGCTTCACCTGTGCAATGTGGCTTGTTACAAGCCTGGTGCCAACCTCTGCAAGAAGGGATGAAGGTTGAACCCCCAAAATGCACAGACCTTGACCCATCTTGTGAGCTTTCTTTGGAAGCAGAAGTGGAAAGCCCTATTGACAGCATGAATATCATAAGCTACTCGTCCAAAATACCTACTTCCACTGCATTTACTAATTTACCATCATAACTGCTCTGAAATTATTATTCAGTTTAGACTACACCGAGACCAGAATAAGCATGCTTTTATCCCCATTGCCCAAGTGGATAAAGCTTACTCATAAGAAACACTTCAAAGCAGAGCATGCAGCTCTTCCAGGCCAGCTCTCTGGAGCATTGCTGAGCAGGAGCTGAAGTTTTGATTGTGAAAGGTTGTGTGAGTGAAGCAAATCAAAGAAACAGGAGGAACCTCACCATGGGCTGAGTTTCTGCTTGTCTGAGATCTCGGCAAACCTGATCCAGGAATGATTCAGAGAAGAGAAATCTGTCACCCCCAGCAGCAGTTCATTGTCACGGCAGAGGACCGCTAACACCAGTCTGTCATTTTTTTCTTCTGCAATAATCTTTTCAGCAATAACAGATATGTTTTCTGCTTCCCATGCTACCTGTGTCCTTAAAGGATCTCTTCAAAGGAGCTATACTGATGCTATAACATTTTACTGAGCGTAACATGGATGAAAATGTTTCTTCGGACATGTTATACGGGCTAAGTATGTATTAGCAGTGCTGACCGAGGGCTGGGTTTGCTAGCTGATTCAGGCCCATATAGCAGCTGAGCACCTACTGAGCTTTTCAGAAGCCTACTAGATTATAATCTATTTTTTTACGTACTGACTTGTCAGTATCTTTAGGCACCCRAGTCAACACTTCAGCCCTTAAACCTCCAAAGTCTTCTAAAGCTTTGTTGTGCGCGTACACATATATAAAGTTTCCTATATGACTCAGTTTTAGAATTTTAAGAAGTCCTTTAAACAATCTCCCTCCAGTTAACCCCAAACCCAGGGAATTTCCCATTGCACGCGTGTCCTGCTGGGCTAAGGGAGAGGCAGGTGCATCCCCGTGCGGGCGGGCCGGAGKGCGGCCGCTCCAGTCCCGCTCCCTCATCGCACGGCGTTGTGGTGCTCAGTGAAAGGCCCCAGCAGCTTGGTTAGGCTGGTGCAATTCCGTGGATGAAACCTTGTCTACGAAGGGGTGGGGCAACTGTATTACAAATGTGCTCAAGCCCATGGGATAGTTTCAGAAAGATCCCTGTACTTTCTCTGGTGCCCAGTGAAAAAAACAGCCTTATGGGTGGCTCCTGAGACCTCTTTTCCACACAGGTCACCGAAAGTCAGCAAGCAAGATGCCACACTATGCCACCGATCTACTGCACGACCTTTGGGATTTCATTCCACCTTCCCCTGCCTTGGCTTTTTTTTCTACCAACAGGGATGATAGGGTTGATCTCTGCTTGCAGAGTAGCTGGAGATCTTTGGGAGATCGTGCTCTATAAAGAGACTTCATGAGCTATTGCTCTGCTTGCAGCTGGCCACACTCGTAGCTGCATTCTTCGGCTGGTTGGAGGCAGTGTTTATCACCAAAGGCAGCCATAAAATAAAGCCCTGGGGCTATGTTTTCAAAAACAGGTGCCTCAAATGTGGTCACAAAATATGCACATCCCAAAAGAGAGCTGTGCAGTGAGCACTGGGCCCTGTGCACACACTACCCACATTGCTTGAGCAGTACATGTTTTGAGTGCCCAAAGCCTGGTGCCACTTAAATCTACCCCTTCAGAGTCCAGCTTCTCTCTGAACCATACAGTTTTGCTGAATGTTACTTTAATCAGAGAYCCAATGGCGCTCTCACTGCTTCTGTGTCACTGTTGCACTTGCTGTATGGATGACTCGCCTGTTTGGGTCCCTGGATGAGGACGATCATCATTTGTCCTGCTGCATTTTGCCCCCCCAGTGGTGACCTGCTAACATCTTGCTCCAGGCTATTTCTCTGTTTATGGGATATGTGGGGCTGATAGTGGCACCGATGCTAAAAACAACTCTCTACGCCTAAACAGGTCCCAGCATGTGATTTCCCTCTACCAGGTCTGCAGTGGTGCCTTTTGCRCCTTCCTTCATGCTAATACTGTTTCACCACCCCAGAGTGTGCATGTCCTCCTTCTCCCTCCCCACCTTGCTGGTTTGTGACCATTTGCTGTTGTTCATCTCACCTGAAAATGGAATGGAGAGTAAAGATGCGTGCGTGGGAAATCAGAGGTTCAGGCACTGAGAGCAGAGCTGGTGTCAAACCAAAGCATGACCTAAGAAGAGCCGTGGTGCTCACGCTTTCCACCCAGCAAACAAGCCTCCCTCCTGCTTACAGCTAAAATCTTTCTTGTGGAAGTGTTTCCGTTTTACCGGTATCACATAATTTGCATCGACAACAAGGAGGGTCAGTTCCATTTTGTTGTAGCGTTGTATAGCTGTTCAAAACAGAAAGCTCAGAGGCTCTGCTCTTGCATCAGTCTTCAAGGAACAGAGCATATTTCACCCCATTAATGTGAAAGCATCAGTTGTCTTCTGCATTCAAATGGCAAAATAGATCCATCAGCATGACAGAACTATCTGAGGGATCTTAATTTATGCCTCTTCCCCAAGGGTCAAATAATGGAGGTAGCCAAGAACGGAAAGAAAACTGGGTTCATGAAAATTCATGCAATTATTTCTTGGCAAGTCATCGCTACCATTTTGCTTTTGGGTCAAGACAATGTAGAAATGCCGTTGGCTGGGCAGAGACCCTGCAAACCTGGGCTGCCGGCTGCCTTGCACACCCCACCGAGGAGTCTGAGCACAACGCACCGCGGTGAAGAAATGGCATGAATGGCAAACCCGTCATTTCCCCTGGTCTGCACTTCTTCTGGGCTACGCTTTGCCAAGGGGGTCTTTTGTTGCACCATCAGTCAAAACCTTAGTTTGCACAAAGGCAGGAAGTGAAAAGGAGGAGAAGGCAAATGAGATGCTCTCTCTATGGCTTCTCAACAGAAAGGCTCGAGTCTACTCTGCCACATAATCAAATCCATGCAAATGCTGGGCGTCAGCTGTGTCTAATGGTGGCTGTTTCATAGGAGGACAAGGCGCTGTTTGCTGATACGTGCAACGGCACCYGTACGTTGTAACTTATGGATGACCTGCCGGCAACCCCAGAAATTGCAATGCATGTGCAAAAGGTGCGTTTTGCATTGCCTGGATGTCACAGATCACAGCGCTTTGATGAAAGGACAGTGGGAATCCTGGGTGCGGTGCTGGAGGTGAGTCAGGGCTGACATTGCTCTGGGTGGACCTGGGCTAGCTGAGAAGATGCCAGWGGCCCCGTGCAGCCTGTGCTGGATACTCAGTAATGTAACATACAGGTCAGTCATGTCTTATTCTGWGTGCAACTCGTGCTGCTACCTCCATCTCCCTGTTCCCCCAAGGGATACATTTTTGGCAGCCTGTGGGTGCAAGCCAGATGGTAGCCTACATTCACACAGGCGAGAGATGGGACTGGGGACCACACCGATCTSTCACCGCGGTCAGAGGGCTCCCAGCCCGGGATGCCCCTTGGTCTAGGGCAGCCCTGCTGCAATGCRTTACTCATTTCACCCTCCCCGTGCCAGGCACCAGCAAAGCCGTGATTTACACTGTTTCTAGGAACGGAGCAGTGCAAACCTGCAGATGCCTTATTTCTGGGTGCCCTATTTGTATTTTAGCCCTCCTAAGGCAAGGGCAAACAACAAAGCGGAGACTGAGCCTGATGCAGCCTCTCTCCTTGAAAGCCATCCCGGTGCTTCCCAGCAGCATGGAAAGGCAACAAGGCTCCCAGAGCCCTGCACACCTCTCATCAGGAATATATACTTGTGTGGAGAGGTACAAGTGCTTCCTATTCGGTAAGTGCTCTTAAGAGCTGATTAGAGCTTGCAGACACACGCAGAAATCCCTAGCAGGGTGGAGAGGGAGCTGCCWCCCGAACCCCTGCTACTTGGGATTAATTCACGCTTTGTGGCGTGATTCCCTGACGGAGCAGCAGTGGCCCCAGGGATTCATCCTGTGCTCACTAACCTTCCGGCTGGCCCCAGCCCCACTCCTCCGGCAGGCAGGGCTGCTGCCTGGCAGAAGGACCTGCCCCTGGTTGCTCCATGGCCCCCAGTCCTGGGTTTCCATCAGAAAGGATCAGCTGTGATGTATGGGCTGCAGGCGGGTAACACAGCAGATTAATACCTTTCCCTTCATCGCCTCGGAGGGGTGAGTGTTTCCTAGCATCCTAATGGTGCCATCAGGATTTCCTATAAGAAAACAAACCTAACAATACCAACAGCAACAAAACCCAGTGCGAGCCTAAGGGAGAACCGACAACGCGGCTCATGTGCCACTGCAGGCTGTGAGAGCCCTTCAAGGACACCCCTAGAGCTCAGCCACCCCTGGGGACATTCGCGGTGGGTCCCAAAGGACACCAGCACTGCAGCTTTGTGATAGAGAGGTGTTGGGCTGCTCTGAAACCCTCCTGCCAGGCACTCGGCACCCTTAGGGGCCATGCRAAGACCTGCTCAAGCCATGATGATTAGGAAGAAAGACTTTAAAAAGATTTGAGTATGTGGGAAGACACAGAAGTTATGAAGGCAAGAAAGGGTTCCCTCCCTACCTTTTATGCGCTGGCTTACGAGTCCGGGTTGGCTGTTCAGATGGTTTGTAGGGGGTGAGCACCAATGATTGCAATGGCCTCTGCTGGTCTTGATAAAACCATAACTTCAGATCTTGAATCTCTAGCCTTGCCKAGGCTTTCCTTTCCTTTCCCTTGTCTTACTTATTAGGGATATTCAAGCAGCTTTGCTTTACTCCTACATAACAGCAGCCAACCTACAGAGAAATGTATATGACAGAAGAGGAGCATTGCAACCTGGAGAACCAAGCTGCGATGGAGGGGTAATACTCCTTATGCCAGAGCGCAGCATCGAGCCTACCAGTGCAGCAGAGCACAACTATTTAGAGAGGGCCTGTTCCTGAGTTCCTCTTCTTTGCCACGAAATCACAACTATACTCATCGCTTGGTGCAGATGTTGGACCRGAGAGCCAAAGCTAACACATGGAGGCAGCAGCTCCCGGGCTGAAGGCCACCGGGGAAGAGGATGGCAGGGTCCTGCTGCACAACAGTGATGGAGACACTGGCAACAGAGCTCTGCTCTCGTGGGTGTAAAGGTGTCTGGGTGAAGCGGTGGCCGCTACCGAAGCAGCAGCCAGCCTCTCCTTGCTGCAGCTTGAGTGCTTGACCAGCTTCCTCATCCTCAGCAACCCAGAAACCCCTGTGGGCCCTTCCACCTCCATCCCTCCATGAGTCGCTGCGAGCCCTTCTCATATACACCTGCCGTTGGCTTACCGGCCTTTTTTGGTTTATATTTTATTTTATTTTATTTTATTTTATTTTATTTTATTTTATTCCAGGCAGCTCCCCTATGGTTTGGCAGCATCTGCAGTGAACCCTGGCCCATGCTGGGGTGGGGGGTCCCGTCTGGTGAGGGCTTTGCTGGGGACCAGCTCCAGCATTCCTCATCCACCCTCTCCATAGAGGCGTGCATGCCTTTTGTTACCTGCCAGGGAAGCAGAGGAACAGGATTGCTCAATTAACATATATGTACCTTGGCAGGGCACCAGCCCGAATCGCTGGCTCCACCCTGCCTTCCCTTCCCTGTAGCCATATCGCTTCCCCCCTCCTTCTTTGACATACCATTCCTCCTCCCTATCTAGGCTAATCTTCATCAGTCATTGCCCTGATGCTCTCCTGCTCTGACACGCTCCGAGTTTCAGTACAATTCCTGCGGCAGGTCGTGTCACGTCCTCTCACGCCGGCTGCTTTACATGGATCCCCGCCGAGGCACCGCACAGCCTTGAGCAAGACTTCTTCTGCTCGCAGTAATTTAGGGCGTCTCTCTTTATTGCTGGCTGTTCAGCTCCCTGGGAGGAGGAGCCAGGGCTGTCGGTTTGCTTTGGAGAGCTGGCTAAAACGCGGCACAGGGCAGAAACCAGCTAGCGTGTTCCAGCTTGAGCTCCCGCCTGCGTGGTTTAGACACTGAGGGATGCAGATTTGTTATTTCTGGAATGTCAGAGAGTTTCACTTGGGGTGGTTTTTTGTTTGTTTTCTAGAAGGGCCCAAATGATACCCTGGTTATGGCCAGCTCTTTTGAGCAAAAGGGGTCTGCTTCCGCAGTGCCCTCTGCCACACCTCTGCTGCCGCAGGAGGTACGCCACTTCCCTCGCCAGCTCCGTGCAGAGGCAGCGATCGGGGCTCTAGCAAGGGAAGGAGCCGGTCTGTGCCATTCGTTCCTCCCTGCACTTCCTATCCTGTCCTGCCCTGGGYTCCCYTGCCCACCTCAATCCGGTCCTCCATCCCTCCAGGCYCCACCAACCCCTTTTCCCATCCTTCACTTGTGCTCTCTGCTTCCGCACATCCTTCCCCGTTTGCTTCATATCGTTGCGGGGTTGTGCTTTGTCACGTTAGATGACACCTTGCAACTCAGTTGTGCAACCCTCAGCACGGCATATAAAGAGGTGCCACTCTTTTTTTGGTAAGGGGTCTGTGAAGATCTCCACCCTGTCCACTTGAGCCACGTCTTGCTGGTTTTGCAGAGTTTTGCAGAGCACCGAACACTGCATTGCACTGAGAGATCGGTGATGGGGAAAATCTTGGTAGTTTCGATTGTGCGGGTGAAGGAGAAGAAGTACCTGAGCCAGTATGAGGAGAAGCCTTTCAGGTCTGGAGGACACAGAGGTGAAGCATCTCCCCGTACGGGCTGCGGGAGCAAACCAGGAGGCTCACTGAAACCGAGCCGGCATGCCCGCGTCCATCATTGCCCTGGCTGCTCGGTTAACATGCAAAAGAGATCGTGCTGCCTTCGTGTTTACATCTGGTATCGCTTCCCCGGGCAAGTCGCAGGGCTGGGCAATGCCCGGTGGCATGGGCTGTAATCTGCGGTCTTTGTGCTTTGTTATATAGCGGTTACGCGAGCTGATATTGCAGGGCGCTTTGAATACTAACAACAGGTTTGCATGTTATCTTTTGCCCTAAGTAATTGCAATGGACCTGACAGATGAGACGTGGTGAGAGAAGGCTGCCCCGGAGAGAGGACACGCTGCATGGAGAGGGGTGCAGCCATGGAGATGGGGACCCGTCCTTACCCTTTGGGCAGTTCCCAAAGGAAGTTTGGTGCCAAKCTGAGAAATATAATCAAACCAAGTTATAAATATACCAAATTATAGCAGTCCCACTTCAAATTTCCAGGTGTTTCTTTCTTGGTGGTGTTACTGCTGCTGGGTAGCAAATAAACTCCTGTAGACACCAGAAATCCTCTTTCATGAAAGACTTTGAGTTTCCCAAATCTGTGCTCTCTCTAACCTGGAGCTGTTCTCCCTGTGATCCTTTTAGCTCAGCYGGGACCTTCCACATTTATGCTCTTTAGGGTGATATCTCACCAACGACATGTAAAACTCCAACCCCAAACTGCAGAAGGTGGAGAGATCCTGAGCCCTGGGGCCCCTGCCTGTCTCACCTGCTCCATCAGGGGAGGGAAGGAGCAGAGCAAGGAGGGAGAGGACACCCCATCCCTGATGGGCAAACATTTTGTGCCTCCCCCCATTATTTCCACCCTGGCAACTGGCAGTTACTATTACTTTAATTAACAATAAATAAGGAAGAAGGAAGTTCTGAATCCAGGCATATAAAAATGCTTGGCCAAAAAGCAGAAAACAGAGAGAAATGAGTTCGAGGAACTAATTTCCTTTCACGGTGACAGCTTTATCCCCTCCTGAAAAGAAAAAGGCAAGAGCGAAACATGCCTAGTGCAACCACTAAACCACTAAAAAGGCCAACAAAAATCGGTTGCTTAACAGCTTCAAATAAAGGTGGAACAGAGCCGTGCTTGTTGCAGGCCCATTCCCCTATCTTTGCTCACGATGACTAAGATGTTTATCACGCACTAACCCCAGAGCAAGTTACTGCTCTGCATGAGCAACGATGACCCTAAATCTGGCGGTACGCTGCGGTGGGCTCTTTAGACCTGCAGTCCCAAAGCCAGCCTGATGTAGGTGCTTAGCTTCGGGTCGCCRGCCTAGCCCCGAAGACCTTTTGGGACCTGCATCCAGCCTGGGCTGCAATCCCGATGACAAGGGACCCGTTGAATCCTGCTCTCCTTGTGCCTGCTTGAGTTTTGGCCAAGCCTGGGCAAGGAGCAGCCTGGCTCTGCCCCGGCCCCTCTGCTCCCCCTTCCCTGTGCGACCCGCCGCTGCCTGGCCCCTGAGACGATGGGGAGGAGGAGGAGGGCATTAGGCAAATATCCCCAACTTCTTAAGATTCCTGCTTAATGAGCACATTTGCTCCGGACCRCAGTTTTGCCCCCGTATCAGTAATCTTATCAGGCTGAGCCTGCCTCTGCCACCTGCAAGCAGAGATACCGGGGGGGGGGGGCCATAAACCAGTTTGTTTTAAGTTCCTAGGCGCTAAAGTCAAGAACGAGTTTCAAAGTGAACTTATCGTTTTATTTTTGTCATAAAAAAAAAAAAAAAAAAGGGATAAAACACAACCGGCTTGCTTTATGGTTCACTGATTGCAGATGTTTCCTGTCGGGTGCCCGGGGTGCTCGGCTTTCTGTTTGCCACTACCGAAAGGCGAAGGCGCTTGGCACCGTTTCGGGCACGTGTCGTGCAACTGCTGAGCCACCGAGCCCTGCACGCCGCCTCCYAGGAGGTGCCAAGTCCTACGGCTTCACCCCTCTACGTGCCTGCGTGCGCGCAGAAGGACTTTTGTACCTGTACTCGGGCTAAAACCGTGTTTCCAAAAGGAGTCGTAGGGACTAGCAGAAGAAAACAAGGTGTGGTAACATGTAACTGCCCACTGCCATTTCAAATGGGTTTTTAAATATTTTCTGGCCAACTGCTCAGACGCCTTACTCATACCAGGTCRGGGCCAGATCCTGACCAGCAAACGGGCAGAGGATTACACTTGACCTCACCTGTGGGCTCACCGAGTCCTGCAGCCTGGGAGCCCAGACACCGYCCCGGGGTTCAGTGGTGGCCCACTCCTGACTGCATTTGTCTTTCAGCCTGGCACAGGCTTTATCACGTCCAGGCACAAACCGATTCACTGGCACTATCTTCATCGTTAAAGAACAGAACAAAACATACATCCCTTATTTCTACAAATATATTACAAATATGTAGGACCTCGAGTGTTTGAAAGTAATCTTGACCAATTCTGTCGTACCTTAAACAGATAGAAATCCTAGAGAAGACACATGCTGGACACAGCGCTGGTGACATGAAAAATGTGATTTCTCTCTCTTTCGACTGTTTATCTTGTGGATACCACCAGCATCACATCCAGGTATGGCCCACCTCCCTCATTAAGCATGCCAGGCCTGTGTCAAAGGAGTGTAGATACACGGTATATGGAAACAGCACGTGTTTCCAGGCATGTGTTTGGCTGAGCAGCAAAGCTCAGCATCCCYCAGCAAAGCAACACAGCACACATATACGGCCGGTGCATTGCCATCGAGGGCATGGCAGTCTGCATGAGCACCAAAACTCATGTGCTTTAAGCTCTTTATCGGGGTCTGCCTGAGGATGAGCCGTGGCAGGGGCATGCAAAGCGGGATGATGAAGCAAAGAGGGGATTTTCAGTATCCAGCCCTAACCACCGGCTCATGCCTCTGCCCGGGCAGGCACACCGGTGCCGAGCAGCCGGGCTGCAGGTACGCTGGAGCGCTTGCAACCCCACAGCTCCGCGTGTGCGCGGAGACGTGGCCGATGCGGGTCAGGATGAGAGATGCCAGCCTGATTTTGGAGATAGAGAGGGAGCCTCTTCATCTCAGGGATCACTGTGAGCTGCCTTCACACACAGGCTCATCACCCTTCAGATGAACACACTGCTGAACACATCACTGAGTTGCCCTCTCGGAGCCAAGACCTGCATCCAAACGCTGGCTTGCTGCTATATTTGAAGAAGGAGAAAAAAACCCCAGAGACAGAAAAATGCGATGCTCTAAGGGTTGTTTTTACCCCTCTTTCTCTCTTGCTGAGCCATGAGGACGCGGGGTAGCTGGAGGCGTAGCTTGCTCAGGATCTGTCAGCTCCCCAGCCCTACCCTGTGCTTTAAACAGGACAAACAGGTTATGACATTAAAGTTTCAAAACCTCGGGGGGTTCCTTGCACGGGAGAGGTTAACGCAGGGGCACTCCAAGCCTCCGGAGAAGGGGAGGGGATGCTTTCGGGTTTGAAATGCAGACGCAACTTTTCCAAAATTGGAGCTGGCTCAGAAGAAAACCAAACCCGCTCCCCCTCCCCAACCTCTCTCCCCCGGCAGCTCTGCGAAGCGCTGTACCTTGGTAGGCAGAGCCTCGAAAATACATTGCCCYAGGCGAGGCTGTATCTCACCCTGATCCCCAGCAGCCCCGTCCAAGCCCAAGCCCCGGGGCCAGGCTTCACGTGCCCGGTTGGGGAACACTTGAGCATCCAGCTGCCAACCAGCTGCGGGGCAAAACTGCACTCCCCTCCCCGAGTACCATTTGAAACAGCCCAAACATACCCAAAGATGGGTAGCCTTAAACCCAGAGCCTGCGGAGATGCTGTCTCTGTGCGATTCCCACCACCACAGTGGAAGTGATGCTGGAAGCTAACGGGCACAACCGGGTCTTGGTTTTATTACTCCAACCACATGTTGGTGTGGAGGGCTGTGGGCAACCCACGGGGCTGCCAGATGAGGGCTTTTGATGGGATCGAGGGGAAAGTGCGTGCCCTGGGAAGCAGGGAGGAAAGCTCTTGCCCCTGGGCATAAGATCTCTTCTCCCCAGTGCCCCGAGGACCCTGCACAACCAGCAGTTTATGGAGGGTGAGAGAAAGGAAAACTGCTTTTTGGCTGCCCCGAGGCCTGGGGAGTCCCTCAGCTTGTGCCCTTGCCTCCTCACTGCAGGTCTGGAGCACAGGGAGGGCACCCCCAAATTCAGGGGGCACCCCAGGGCAGCACCCACCACCATAGCACAGAGCTGCCCCGGCGGGGCCAGCAAGCAGGGGCTGGGTGCCAAAGCACCTCTCCGCAGGGTGCATCGCTGCGCCCGCTCCGGCAAACCCAGAGCAATCTGCAAAAGAAGCACGTTCTCGCTAAAAGATGAGAAAAGCCTTGGAGGACTTGGAAAAGTCGCTTGCAAGATATTAACTGAACCGCAGGTTGGAGAACATACCTAAGAGTTGCTGCAATGGGAAGGACCTCTTTGAGGTCCAAAACACCCTCTAAGAGATGCCACGGGAATAGCAGCGTCCAGGCAGCCAGCTGGTGGTAGCACACGGCCAGTGGCTCGGGAACCGCCTGGGCTGCCTGCGAGGGGAAAAAGCAGCTTTTTGGGACAAGAGTAACCATTAAGCATATGCATTTTGCAGGCTGCAAGAAGTACTTGTCATACTCCAGCAGCACCCATGCTGGATTTTGTTTCCTTAAAACTGCTGCGAGCCTTCCTGTGGGATTTAATATACAATTCTACAAGAGAACACGATGTTTCCACCGGTTTACAGTGCAAAGGTGCATGGCATTAGGAAAGTAAGTGGTGTGCATGGTCCCGGGGCTGTTTGGTGCTCAGAGCATGGGGCATAGAATGGGAAACCCCCAGGGACTCCTAACAGGAGGTTGGCCATGGATCTGGGCTCCCTCCCAGCTCCGACACAACTCCCGACAGGTCCCCTCCTACGCTGGGTGGCAAAACAGCATTTCTTAGCCAAGAGATGGTGTGGCGGGGAGGGAAGTGCTGTGCGTGGGTGTCCCTTGGCTCGGCTCAGCCATCCCTGGGCGCGGGATGCCGTGCACGCACCTCTGAGCATCCCGAGCAGCCCCAGCTGCTCTCGGACCGTGGCGGTGGAAAGGGCAAGCAGAGAGAAAGCTGCCACCCCGCTCGAGCTCTCCCCGCTGCCCATGCCCCCCCCCCAGCTGATGGGTCCCCAGGCCCCAGCAGGGTGACACCCTGACATTTCCCCTTCTTCTTCTGCCTCCAAGTGTCACTTCTCAGCACAGCCAAGGAGCTGCCAAGCTCCCTGTCCCCCGTGGTGTTTTGGAGGGCACCCACCGCAGCCACTGCACCCAGTGGGAGGGAGTGAGAGAAACGGGGGCAGAGCAGGGGAGGGGSATGGAGATGACAGCGGTTGGGAACCCCCCCCATCTGCAAGCGGATCAGGCTTTCACTCCCAGCCATTGTGGGAACTTCCTCATGGATCTATATATTTATTTTTTAAAAAATAATTTCTTCTGGCTTCTGAAGCCCTCCAGTGCCAAGCTGTCATTTTGCTCTTTTAATGGTATTTTGTGGCTGTGCTGCTCTGTAGGCRAGTCTGCAAGCCGCTTCCAAGCTCTCTGAACACTTAACCATTTACAGCTGGAAAGACATGCTGAGATGTTTTTCTCCTTTCTGGAGGAAGGATCCTTTCCCCCTTTTGCCTCCCTTTCAGAGGCTGTTGGAGCTGGTGCTACAGTTGCAGTTTAGTTGCAGCAAGATCCCTGTGAAGGAGCGGGGAGACCATTTGCAGAAGAAAAAAAAAGTCCTCAAGGAAAGCCCCTTGTGACTCCTGGTTTAGCTCAGATCTAGGGCCAAKGGAAGTAAAAACTAAATATTCTCAAATCTTTGCTGTTCTCAGCAGCTCTCCAAAGGGGGACAAAGGTGTGAAATGGTGGTGTGGAAGAGAAAGCTAAAATGGATTCAGTAACATGCATTTTCTGTTTGGTAGGCAGCAGTTACCAGAAGCCCCAAGAAGAGGTACCCAGCTCCTGGCATCCCTGTGCTCCTTCAGCTGGGTTTGCTCTGGTGCAAGCTGCACACCACCAGCAGAAATCCTTGAAGCCCAAAGGTCTGCCGGATCACCTGGAAGCATGAGCCCTTCCCAACAAGCCTAGGGGCAASGAGGCAGGATGCTATTTTAACCCAGAAGATGCTTTTATGCACAGCATCTGCTTGAACAATCTCCAGAAGTGGCACTCAGCTGCCCTGGGACATTTGCAAGTGCCAGGGACATTCCACCAAAGAGACATTTCAAGCAGAGACGATACGACTGGTGTATGTGAAGCAGGAAAATATCTCCTGTGCTTTTTGCTGTTTGCATTGACTCATATAGAGACCAATGTGAGCACATACCACCTGCCATAGGGTGATATGGAGGCTSTCCCCCCGAGCAAGGGCAGAGTAGTGCTGGGAAGAAGCTCAGGCCACGGAAAATGAGATGGATAGCTGCTTTGGGGTACCCAAGTCTCATTTTTTAGATGATGGAAGAACTGCCTCTTTCCAGATGGAAAGCAGCYAAGGAGGTGGCCCTGCTGCCCTAGGGTTTTCGTGCAAGTAAGCGGCTGGCAGGGCAGCAGAGGAGCCCTCCACTTTGTATATCCACGGGGACCCTTGTCGCTGGGTGGAAGGGGGAAAGCTCATCTGGAGCTGGTGGGAAGCAGAGCATCCCACACCAGCGATGCCCACACTAACCCATTTGTATGCTGCAGAAAGAGGGCTCCCAGGGACTTCAAGGGAGCTGCTCTAGTGCYTGGAAGAGATTTGGTGGGATCTGTACCTCCCTCACCTTCCCCCTGCTCTCACCCTCCCCTTCTTTCAGCTACAACYCTCCTCCGCAGAGCAGCCTCTGCAAAGGCGCACCTCTGAAACAAGAGGCCTTGCTGCATCTGCCTGTCAAAGTCACGCCCAGTGGCTGTGGCAGCAGTGACATTTAATGCYCCCCAGCCTTTGCAGGTGACACCTTTGGGTTTCAACCCATCGCATGGATCAGCCAGTGGGCTTACGTTACCGTAAGCAGGGGCAGACGGTGAGGATGAGCGTGTTGCTCGGGTATGAACAGCGGCAGGAGGTGATGAGGAAGATGTACCGGTGCTGCAGGAGACCTGCTACAGGCAATTGCCTGTAAAAAACGCCTGTGAGATCCAGGATGAGTTTGCAGGGTTGGTAGTTAGATTAAAAATGTTCTCCCTCACAGGAAAGGAATTTGCCCCGTGGCAGATCCCAGCCTCTTGCCCTGCAAGAYGCACATGCGTCTGGCTGTGTAAAATGTAGCTGGGTTGCCTCCTTGCTCGGAGCAGCRGCAGGGCTGGGCCCCACGCCTGGGCCCCCAAACCGCCACGGGCTCCCCYGCCGTGCAGCATCGCTACGGCCTCTGCTGCCTTCCCACTTCTTTTAGTCGTGCCCCACATGCTTCTCTGTGGACCTGAAAACTTTGCCTGCCCCTCCAACTCTAAATTGAACAGGTCCTGTTTACTCTCCATTATAATAATTAATGCTATTACTTTTATTATGGGGCTACCTAGACTCTGCCTTCGGGGGAGGTATTAGAGGAGATGATGGCTAAACACAGGGAATAGGACAGGCTCTGCCCTGCAGACTCGATAGCCAGGGGTGTACGCCTTCCTTGACTTGGAAATGTGCCGGTGGCGCTTCTAATTGACTGCAGGTGCCAATTTGGTAAGACACAGTTGTTGCACACAGCTTTATGAACATGTTCCTCCTTTCAAATTCTGTTTCCCACTTCCCTGAACGACTCACAGATAAGAAGACCTTGTCAATGCTTGCCTGAGACTTTCCAAACCYGTTTATTCTGGTCTCGTTCTGGTCATCCAAAGAAAGCGCTGCTGGGATGGAGATACTCTATGTGCAAACACATATAGCAAGAGCAGAGCAAGGGCAATGGCTGTCTTTGGACCCCAGCCTTTTCTACAGCAAACCAAAGCCGCTACATCCAAGAAGAGGATTTTTAGCGAGCCAAGTTGGGCTCGGGCTTTCTTTGCCCTGTTATTGGAGCCTGGTTGCAGCGCCTGAGCTCCTTGCTCTCCCGTAGAGAAGGTAAAAGAAAGGAGTGCATGGTGGGGGCAGGGGGAGCCGGCGGTAGCGGTGGGGTGGGGACCCCCGGCTGCCCCTCCCCGAGGAGCTACACGTTCATCAGGTGGAGCCGATGCTATGGCTCGTTCGTCCCCTCTCCTGGGTGTGTGAAAAGGAAGATGCAGGCTTCCCAGCAGGTCCTCTGCTCGGCAGAAAAGCCTGTGACACTGTCGCATTTGTGGCAAACTTGACGTAGTTTTCCTTTCCTTGCTTCCCCTCCTTCCCTCCCGCCTGACCTCCCTGCAAGTCGCGTCTCACGAAACGGGCTGCGCTCCCCCCCGTAGCTCCAACGGCAGAAATGCAAAGGGATGAGGAGGAGCAGCCCGTGCCTGCCGCAGCCCGGTGAGCCTGTCTGTCTGCCAAAAGTAACGGTGGGGCTTCCTACAATCCTTCAAGCACTTTGAGAATGGGAAACGCTGCTACCAGCGAGGAACAGAGGTGTGCGGTGCCGTAGCAGGGGCCGAGAAGGGCTCAAACCCTGCAGTGGTGAGAACGGCGTGGGACAGACGGGACGCGTGGTTAGAGCTGACTGCTGGGATTGAAATCCAAACCATTAAGACAGCCTTGAAAACTTTGAAGTATCTTTAAAAAAAACCCAAAACTTTGAAGCCAACTGTAGCCCTGGTGCCTCTGCCAGCGTCCCGGCAGAAAACGTGCCCTCTTGGGCGGGTGCGTCTGCCCAGCGTGTTTACAAAGCACCGGCCAGTCCCGCTGCGTTGGCAGAGGGAGCTGCTGCGGCCACGTAGCCCCAAAGAGAGCACAAACCAGGAATATCTGTGTTCCAGGCAAAGGCTGCTTTTTCTTGGAGTTCTGAGGGTAGAAGAGTGGGTCGCCAAGGACCGGGAGCATCAAGAGAGGAAAGGTAGCCCTGGGCATGGCTCATGGCCATCACTGAAGYGTCTTCGGGGATGCGCCCAGGTCAGCACTGCTCTCCTGCGGCTGGCCGAGTGCTCTCCTCATCGGGGCAGCGCTAACCAGTGTCAAAACAGCAGGGACAGCCTTACTCGGGGGGGACTKTGCTGTGACAGCCAACAAGAAGGGATTACGGGGTGTCTGAGATATAGCCATGGGTGCCCACCTCCCAAGAGCCTGAACTGTTGACTGTCACGGCTCGGTCCCTTGAAGCCACCCGCCCCAAGGGTGGGGAGGGAGCCAGGCTGCCACGATGGGATCCATTGAGTGCCAAAACCCCGATCGCCCCTTTCAGGGCTAATGGAGGAGTCACCGGGCATCCGGGGGAGGGACTGCTGTAAATCATCGCCCCACCACCTCCTCGAACAACTTGTCACCTGTATAGCACCCATCTTTCGGCAGGTCCACGGGAGCCCAGCAGTGGCATGGGGTGCCCRGGGAGAGAGAGAGCAGAGGGAGGGGAACTGGTTGAATTTTGTAGGTTTTTTAGTTAAACTAAATTCACATCAAAATTCCTCAGAGACTTTAAGGCAGATCACCACAAAGAGGAGATCACTGTTAACCTCAGGAGACTGCCACAGGATTAGCAATACTTTGTATTATATCTTAGAAGTCTGTCACTCCTGAAGTGAGAAACTCATTCCTCGGGTTATTTTCCCGGCGTAGGTCATTCTGCAGGCGCAAGCTGTGCCCTAAGGCATTTGCAGCCTGTAAATTCAAAGGGAAAAACCACTGCCTTTACATCTTGCAGTAAAGCRTGAAATGCTTTGGGAGTAGGCTGGTGCGGGCCTGGAGAGCGGCTTTGCAGCTGCCCCCCTACCCCGACAGCAAGAAGAGCCGCAGCCCCCGAACAGGGAGACCCAGGTGGTGCCACCCGGGCCCGYCCCTAACGCTGCACGGCGCACGGCTCTTCCAGCGGGGAGGCTCCTTCAGCGAGGCCGGGTGGGCGGGGGCAGCACCGCTGCCTCTCAGCAGTGAGGCTGCCTGTGTTCTCCCCCCTCCCCAGACCGACCGGGGAAGCGGCGGGAGGGATGGGCGRGGGGAGGGCGCCGGGGCCGCCGCCGGACCCGCAGCGCCGCCCGCTGCGCTGCTGCCGTACTGCGGCCGTAGCGCTGTCGTACTGCTGCCGTACAGCGGCCGTACTGCGGCCGTACTGCTGTCGCACTGCTGTCGTACCGCTGCCGTACAGCGGCCGTACGGCGGCCGCCCCGCTCCGCCGGGCCCGGCCSGGCCCCGGGGGCAGGCTGCCGGGCGGGCCCCCGCCGAGCAAGGGAAGCCTCCCGGGCCGCACGTCCCGTAACTCCGGTCCCCCCCTTCGCCTTCCGCAGGGTCAGGCAGCCTTTGTCGCAGCAGAGCAGCAGGGCCCTCCCTGCCGCGGGGACGCTGAGGCCCCCAGGCCGCAGCTCACCAGCCGCCAGGGATGGGGCTGAGGCGGCCCGACCCTCGGCGCCAGGGGGAGGCCACAGGATGATGGCATCGCCCCGTCCTGCCCCAGCACTTCCCTCCTGCCCGTGCCCCGACTGGCGCAAACGCTCCCCTGCCTTTGTCCAGCTCCGCCTGGGCAAAGCGCAAGGGCCAGGTGCTGGCGGCGGAGCCCCAGAGCAGAGCGCAGACCGCTCACACGGCAGCCTTGGCCTCACAGCAGGCCGGGGGGACCTGCCAAGGGAGGCAGGAGGGTTTTCGCAAACATCTCCCTGCTGCTGGGACGGCACCTTCCAACCCCTGCTCGTTCCCTTGCACCTCGCAGCCCCTCGTGGTRCACCCTGCTAGAAAGTTGCTCGTTCATCACGGCCAACTCCTTCCCGATAGTCTCCGACGTGCAGAGATTGTCCCTATCTTGCAAGGGTCATCTATTTAATCCGTTTTCCATCTTAAAACACACTACACAGAAAACTACAGATCTCCCAGTATTCCCTSCACCACCAGTTCATTCCCTGTCTGCAAAGCTCGGCAGCCACCATCACKTTCTTTCAGACCACTGGTGAAGGTATCAGTGCTGGCCAGAGAGGATGCCATCCTCTTTTTTTTAGCAAGTGTGCTTTACTTTGGCCTATTGAAACAAAGAAACTAACTCAACAGCAAATGATGCTGTWAAATATCTGCCGATGTCCCGACAGGTAAAGGTTTAGCTTCTATTACCTTATGGGTGGTGGTCACAGCATACCCAGCCTTACCTTCTCCCTGCTTCACCAAGCTGCTTCCGCCTGTGAACCATGAGTCTTCTGCATCTTCTAGTGGTTCTTCTTTCAGGTCTGGCCAGCTGGAATAGGCAGATTCCATTGTTTCCAGACAGTCATGTATCACAGGTTCTGAAGTATCTCCACTGAGGAAAGATGCTGGGTTTACAGTATTAGTAGCCTGTATATCAACATCATCC
>JASVER010000044.1:1041893-1228320 GCA_030449065.1 Oceanodroma leucorhoa | reverse complement strand
TTTCCAGACAGTCATGTATCACAGGTTCTGAAGTATCTCCACTGAGGAAAGATGCTGGGTTTACAGTATTASTAGCCTGTATATCAACATCATCCTGTTCTACCAAGAGAGCCTGGTACTTCAAAATCTGGAAGGAGAAAGCCAGTGACTCCCTTTTTGCTCTAACACTGCCAAAACTGTATGAGAGACCAACACYGTTATTTTCTGGCCCATAGTAAACTTGCGGGCTTCCTGAATGTTGAGGACGGCCACTGCCACTGCGCGCAGGCATCCAGGCCATCCTTTTTGTCTGGAGAAGTAGGCAACCGCCCTTTTATAGGGTCCTAATCGTTGAGCAAGCACTCCCAGTGCTATGCCCTGTCGTGAGAGAATAACCGAAAGGATTTTGAAACATCCGGGAGGCCTAGTGCCGGGGGCTTTCATAAGTTCCATTTTCACTTGTTGAAATGCTCTCTTTGCTTCTCCTGTCCGAGCTAGTTTCAACGGATTTTCTTTCAATAACTCATACAGTGGTTTCACTAAAAGTCCGTAATTATATATCCATAATCTACACCAACCTGTCATTCCAAGAAAGGTTCAGAGTTCTTTTACCGTCCTAGGTTCTGGTGTGCGGCAAATAGCTTCTTTTCATTCTGCTCTGAGTTCTCTTTGTCTTCCTGGGATTTCAAATCCAAGATATGTCACTTGTGATGGGGTCAGCTGGGCTTTCTGTGGAGAGACTCGATACCCACTTAGCCCCAAAAAGWTAAGCAAACTTACAGTCCGCTGCTTACATTCTTCTTCTGTTTCTGTAGGAATTAAAAGGTCATCTACATATTGTAATAGAGTTCCATTTTGTGATGGGGGATTCCAGGCTTCAATTTCTCGAGCTAATTGATTGCCAGAGATAGTAGGACTATTCTTAAATCCTTGAGGCAASACTGTCCAGGTCAGTTGGGTCCTTCTTCCTGTATCAGGATTTTCCCATTCAAATGCAAATGGYTTTTGGCTTTCTTTTGCCAATGGCRGACAGAAAAAYGCATCCTTTAAATCCAGTACGGTAAACCATATCTGACTGTTCTTCAATTTAGTTAACAATGTATAAGGATTKGCTACCACAGGGTGCAAATCTTCTACAATTTTATTTATTGCTCTCAAATCTTGAACCAATCTATAATTTTTACTATCCAGCTTTTTCACGGTAAAACAGGAGMGTTATATTCTGATTCACACTCCACAAGTAACCTGAAGTGCAAGAAATTATCAATTATTTCTTTTATTCCCKTTCGATCTTCTAACTTCAAAGGGTACTGTTTAATTCTAACTGGGCTAGCTCCTGATTTTAATTCTATCTTTATTGGTGCTGCATTTTTGGCCTTTCCGGGTATCCCGGAGGCCCATACTCCTGGATATACTTGATCCAAAATTTCTTGAGGTATCTGCTCTGCTTTTTCAGTCTGATTTAGAGCCAGGCTTAAAACTTCAATTAATTGTTCATTTTTAACTTTAAATTCCATCTTATCTTTTCTAAACAATATCTCTGCCCCTAATTGCTCTAACAAGTCTCACCCTAATAGGGATTTTGGAGAATTTGGCATATACAGAAACTTAYGTATCCCTGCTTGGTTTCCTAACTTATATTTAAGTGGTTGTAAAAAGAAAGCTTTCTCTTGTTGGCCAGTAGCTCCCATCACAGTCACAAAATCCTCATCCACTGGTTTTAATTCKTGATTTAATACAGAGTATGAGGCACCCGTGTCTACCAAGAATTCGACCTCTTTACTCTGCTTCCCTAGCTTTACTTTAACCAGTGGATCTGCTAGGGTAGATTCCCCAGGTCCCCTCTGCAGTGGTTGAGGGCTTAGTCCTTCGCAACTTCGGGCATTCGTCTTTCCAATGTCCCGTATCTCTACTGTAAGCACACMGGTCTGACCGTAAGGGTGATCGAAAATCCTTTTGATTCCTTGTAGCTTTTCCTCTGCCATTCATTCTAAAAGATTTCCCASTCCTCCGAATTCCTCCCTCAAGAACTGCTACTAGCCGGGCAATCACYTTATCTTTGGTTTGTTCTCTGTTTCGATATACCGTCCAGACTACATTCAACTTTTTTCCCAAGTTTTGGGCATCCTCATCTTGTAACTTTTGCAACTTCTTTCTAATGTCATCAGAGGATTGYGCCATAAACAAAGGAACTAACTGTCGTTGCCCTTCATCACATTCCACATTTAGGGTCGTATATTTTCTAGCTGCCTCTTTTAGTCTATTCAAAAAATCAGTAGGATTTTCTCTCCAATCTTGTTTTATTTCATATAACTTAGACCAATTTATAGCTTTCRGAATAGCAGTCCTAATGCCAAACAATATTAATTGTTGATATTTCTCTAATCTTTCCCTGCCTGCAGAAGTATTCGGATCCCAGGCAGGTTTATCAAGGGGAAAGTGGTCTTCTACTGCTCCCTGTGGGACCTGTGTAGCTATTTGGCCCTGCACATGATTTCTTATAGCTYGTTTTATCATATTCATGTCTGTGGAATCGAACAGTTCTCCCATTACAGCATCTAAATCACTCCAATCTGGGTTCTGAGTTTTTTATTAATATCTCAAAGGCTGGGGCTGTCTTTTCAGGATTATCTCAATAATCACCCGCTGCCTGTTTCCAATTGTTCAAATCTGCAATCGTGAAGGGGATTTTAATTACTACTGGACCTTCTGGTCCTACAGCCTCCCGTAAAGGAGCCTGAATGGGTAATGCCCCCMTGCCGCCTTTGTTCCGAGTCCTCCTTGCCACAGGGCTAAACCCTCCACTTTTCTTTTTCTCAACAATTTCTGAATCACTCTCATCTAGAGATGAGTCAACTCTCCCTTCTGCCCCCCTTTCTAGCAACCTAGCTTGGGGCCTTGTCAACATCTCCATTTCTTCTTCTTTTCCTTCTATTCCCTTATCTTGCTCCTTTGTCTTTATGCATCTCTGCCCAATGCTACATGCTGAACAACACCATTTCAGCTTTCCCTGATCCTTCTTTTGTWCCCCTTCTAGYGACAATGCTAAAGTGTCTTGAGGTGCTAAATTTATGCCACACTCTTCTTGCCATTCTGGATGGTTTCGCAAAGTGAAAAACATATCAGCATACAATACTTCATCTCACTTTCCTTCTCTTCTCAAAAACAACATTAATTGTAATAGAGTGTTACAGTTTAAAGTTCCATTAAAGGCCACTTTTCCTCATCATCCAGTTTGTACAATGGCCACCATTGATTACAATATTTTAACAGAGTTTTTCTATCTATGTTCCTGCCTGGTGGACCCCCAATTTCTTTCCAGTGGGCTAATATACATCCTAACGGACTCTTCTTCAAGATACCTCCACTCTGCTGACCGCCCATTATAGTATACACAGAATTCTTATACAAAGAATAACCAAAACGAATAGTTACAAACAACAGTATACCACAGTATACCCCAAACTCATTTAGAGTACAAAATCATAACAAGCCAAATACAAAACYGAAAAATAACCAAAACAAATCATTGTGAACGATAGTACAAAATCATAACGAGCCAAAGTATACCACTAAGGTGCTAGCACCTCGGTATACGCCGCCCTGCGTAGGATCCTCTGCCTACGTCTTATGGRTAGCTGCAAACAAATTGACCGGTCCCAAAGTTTAAAAGTAAAGAACACCTTTTCAAATAGATGGTCCTTGTCTGCTCCTGGGGTGATCCGAGTAAGGCGAGGAGTCCCTCTGGAGAAATCTCCGGGGGTACCCAAGGGAGTCTTTTTTCTCAGCAGGTCCCGCAGCCAAGCAGAGAAGGTCCCACCTGGGTCGCCAATCTGAAACAAGGAAACTAACTYAACAGCAAATGACACTGGTAAGTAGGTRTTCTTTATTAGCAGCGCTGGGCAGCACTGGGGATAGCTCTGCCACCAGTGCTCCCAACGGGTCAGCGAAGTACATCAGTTCATATACAGAGAAATCATACATATGCATCAGATTTCCTGGAAAGAGCAGTCTTATGGTGATGAGCTCCCGGAATTCATTTACATAGTCCAAGCATGCGCAGTAAAATTAGGGTTAGGGTCTTTTTACCCTCTGGTGGTCATCCATAGTCCTCCTCACACTGTCCTTTAAATGAACTCCTTACAGTAACTAGTTAGTTACATAAGCATTTTGTTAGTACATCTGTTAATCCTTGGTTAAATATAACCTAATCATCCTATTTCTAAAGAATGCCTAGTTAACCATATAGTCAGGCAAACAATCTAAAGGTTGCAAAAACATGCAGCTGCCTTTCAATTCCCCCTTTTCAAACAATGCCTAGCTAACCATATAGTCAGGCAAACAATCTAAAGGTTGCAAAAACATGCAGCTGCCTTTCAATTCCCCCTTTTCAAACAATGCCTAGCTAACCATATAGTCAGGCAAACAATCTAAAAGTCACAAAAACATGCAGCTTCCTTCCACTATCCTTGCCAAAGCTTTGGCATTTTACCTCATCTCCCTAAACAGAAAAGCTTTCAGCCTKTCATTTGGGGTACCTTAAATTGAGACTAGATTATTTGAAAGGACTTCGCCATGGGACTGCCCCAGACCAGCTCGGATGAGCTGCTCTTCACAAGGTGATGGTGCAATGAAGACCTGCCCTTGCACTGGGGCAGCAAGCCTGTCTTTTTCCTATAAAGAAATCACGTCTTCCTATTTTCCTGCGCCTCCCAATTCCAGCTGCCTCCGGTGTCACTGCAAAGTGTGACCAAAAATCTATACTTCTTCAATACCCTCTGCATCACCCAGGAAAGGGCTAATGGGAGAGGCAGACCACTTGAGAGGCCGATCGATAGGCCCGCCTGATTTTGATGGTAGGTGTCTCGCAGAGCAAAGCGCTGTCTAAACCCTCAATTACCCTTCCCTCGCCTCTCCCTGCCTCCTGACAACCGCCGCGGTTAAGCCCTCTTCAGCATCTGTAAGTAGACCGCTGCCTAATAAAAGGCTGCAAAATGCCAGCACATTCCTGAGCCACTTCAGGAGGTCACTATTTAATGCTGTGGAGGGAGACTGCCCCATGCCTCCAGTTATACGGAAAATAGAGAAAACAGGGAAGAAAAGAAAAAGCACTTTTTAAAAAATGCATTAAGAGGAACAGGGGGTTTAAGACGTTTTAGAAACAGTTTCACGTGAAGCCTGTGACCCCAACTTTTCTGAAAATAGGCCCAGATTAGTCACTTCAGTGCAGGTGTCTGAACTGAAGCCTTTTTGGGTGGCCTGGGTTCTGACCGTGGAGAAAGGGAGTGGAGAGGCTGCAAGCCCTGCCCCGCCGTGGGGCACGCTTGGCTTTGGAGCCTGTCCCCGCCGTGACATATCCCAGGGCTGCAGGTGGGGCTGATGGGGAGGCACCGGCAGGCGCCCATCCGTGAAGATTATTGACAGTCACCCTGAAGYAAAGCAGGATCCGAATGAGAGGGTAAAAACAAGGAAGAAAGAGGGTGAGCGAACATGCTGTCATGAGCAGATGAGGGACAGGAGGCTTCTGTGGGCTGGAGCTGCGCGTCCAGCTGGAGTCAGCACGCTCAGCTCCCTGGAAATTCGGCAGGGGAATGAGATTTCAGGCTCCCTCGTGCCCATCTCCACCCATTAAACAAATGAGTCTTTACTGAAAGGAAGAGAGCTGTTCCAAGCCCCTCTTGTTTCAGAAAACCACTTCTTCCTTACAGACATCTCCTGGTAGAAGTGGCTGGCAGTGGAGAGGAGGAGAGGAGCAGACCTGAGATCTGCTGAGGTTTTGCAATCCTCCTTTGATGCGTCCCACCCCAGGCAGAGCTTGCCTGGCGTGGGGACCCACGGGAGCAGCTCCGGYTTTCTGCCTCGTGGTTCAACCCCTGGCTGACCACCAGCAACCCGCGCTGGGGCAGAGGGAAGGCTTCGGAGGAAGGGTAAGGAGAGACTTGCAACATCAGGCATATTTATGACCAATTCCTTTTGCGGACGGTGAGTCACGATAGAGAAGGGAGCTGAGAGGATGGTTTGGATTTCTATTCTTCCCGGATGCATCTCTGATTACAGTTCTTTGAAACCTAACAGGATTTTGATATCACTGACCAAAAGACAGGGTGGAGATGGCTTAGACTTTAAATCTGCTTTGCACAYAAAGTGGGCAGAGGAGGTTTCTAGACCAGCTTTAGCTCCTATTTTAAGGCCAGTTGGCCCTCAGAGACAGATTTCAGGTTCAGGACCATCTCCCAGACATCTCTGGGCCACCACTTCTCAAGAAAACATGAGAATGGAGTTTCTTTCAGCCATGCACATGGGGAAGTGGGCAGAAATAAAGCACTTCTAGTGTCCTSCACAGCTGTGGACTCTGGGAGAAGGGGATCCGCTTCTCAGGTCTTRGCAAGAATAGCAGCCCAGAGGCTGACCTACCCGTGGTCAATCCTAGCACCTACAGCGAGATGGGAGAATAACCGAGAGATTACGAGAGCTGGTGAGGCACTGGTGGCAAACACAACCTGTTTTGCTTACTGTGTGTTGGAGGCCTGATGGGGCAACCATTATGGGAGACAGGGAAGGGAGGAACACGTGATGTTGTAATTACAGAAGAGCTTTAGAAGGGACGTGAATATGACTTTTCATGCYACTATTGAACAGAAATGCAGCATCTTCCTGTTCTAGGACCTCCAAAGCACCTTGCAGAGGTGGACAAATATCAACCATCTTCTGRGGAGGCTCTGGAAGGAGAGGGGGAGCCTTCTCTGGAGATAGCATCAGCCACGTGAGCCACCGTTTCTCCTGGTCCGCCTATGCCAGCAATGGCTGGAGGACAGAGGAGGAAGGCTCCCGGGCCATGACTCAGCGTGGGGCCGAGCCTGGAACACTGAGCCGCTCCGTGCCACCGCCAGCGGAGGTGACAGGCCACCAGGCATGTCACAAGCAGCAGCCGGTTGCCTGCCCCCATGCCCGCTTGGCACCGCCACYGCTCCATCCCCACAGCTCACGGCTGCCCCGCAGGTGTCGGGGACCCGATGGCACTGAGCARGGAGCCCTGCGGTTGATCCGGTAGCAACTCCGATGTGTCATGGCAATTAGAAGAAGGTGGTGAGGTGTCATATAATTGACAAGAGCACAAAGTGGTCCTTATATAAAAATTTTCCCAGCAAACTGAAAAGTGCATTGACCAGTTAACAGCTGGAGGGAGGGAGACTTTTTTTTTCTTTATTTCTTTTGTTTGTGTTTTGTTTTTTTTTTTTTTTTTCATTTTGGGGGTTTTTCAAGTAGGCTTTTCAAGAGGATCTTTTTCAAGAGCTACTATTTTAATTTTTTTTTCTTTTCTATTCTCTCCATTGACGATCCCAGAACGGCAGAGTRTTTGAGGTTGGAAGAGATCTCGAGATCGCCTTGTCCAGGCCTCTGCAGGGCTGCATGYATGGGGCTGGATCTAGCCGGGTCCACCAGGACCCCTAGGACCTTCCATGCAGAGCTGCTTTCCAGCCAGTTGGACCCCAGCATGTGCTGGTGYGTGGGATTATTCCCCTGCAGGGGCAGGACTTTGTATTGTCACTTGCAGAGGTTCCCATCTGACCACTTCTCCAGCCTGCCAAGGTCCCTCCGAAGGGCACCATGACCATCTGGCCATCCAGTGTGTCACAGGCCATCTAAGGAATGGAGGCTAACCTCAATTTGAGTCTAACTTTTAAGCTCTTCCTGGGCATGAGGAGTCCCCCCAGTCCTTTTTGGGTCCATAGATGTGACTAAGGCCCAAAAGGAGACCAGTGGGAACTACACGCAAGGTGTTTTCCATTTTGGGGCATGGACTTCCCTGATAGAGGAGTTCAAAACACATTCTCCCCTGACCAGCCCCGAACATGCTGTAAGAGCTGCTTGCACAGAAGTTCKTTCAAATAGATCTGGACCAGGGGGAGATGTTAATTTGGGAAAAGAAGAAGATAGAAAAGATGCTCTAAGAATAACYGGTCTCACCCTGGCACCCAAGCCACTGTTATCGCTCTGTGCCTAAGCTGCACTGCTTTGACCGTGCTTTGGTGGCAGCCTGCYGCTCTCTAGGAGAGAGAATAATGCCGGGAGGGGAGGTGTTGTGCACAGCCGGTGCACAGCCATACCCCACTGCCGGCACCCCGATTTGTGCTGGAAGAGAAGAGCACGCTCTTTCTCGGGAGCTTTATTCTCAAGGAGCAAAACGGTGAGCAGCGTTGGATGTCAGCCTCGGGCCTCTGCTGCCTGGCAGCTGCAATTGCYGTGGGGACACCCCAGGAGTGGAAGCAGGTGCCCCAGGTTGGGGGRGACCACAGGATGGGGATGGAGACCAAGTTTTCTGCCCATCTGAGGTCTGGTGTGACCTGTATTGCCCCTGCCCTGGATGATGTCCCTGAGACCATGGGCTGCCACATGAGGAGGATCTGGCACTGGGAAGAAGGATGATGAGGGTGGGATKGTGACCCAAAACAGGCAGCGGGGACACACCAGCTCTGCACCATTTGCTCATTTAAGGTGCCCGAAGGTGTTGGCCTCCCCCAGCAGGGATGCAGTCCAAACAGCGCTGGCTCTGATCGAACAGGGGCTTAACGGAGACCTTCCCCAGGCACTGCTGGGGCTGAAAAGCAGCCCTGCGTCACGGGGCACGGGGAACAACAGGCAGCTGTCTCTGCACCCGCCCTGCGCTGCTTATCAGCAGGGCAGCGGGAGCATCTCCATTTAGGGATGTGTTTGCTTTGCCCGACTGCGGCAGTGAGATAGGGGACACGGCGAGACATGGGGGCCCCCACCGCCCCCCGCTGCCAGCGTCAGTGCTGCGGATGCCCGTGCACACAGGCAGACCCTCGCTCCTGTCCCAGACCTCCACCGGGTCCAGCCCACAGCCTTGTGCCCACCTTCTCTGTGCTTTTAAACGTGTCTGCACTGCTTAAATTTGTCCAGTCCACCCCACCCTAATGGGGCGTGGGAAAGCCCCCTTACCACCTCCTAACCCCTCCACCTCTTTGAAAAGCAGAGAGAAATGCTCAGATTTTGCTCAGTCATTTGCAAAACGCCGGTGCCAGGGTGAGAAGCTGGTCCTGCACGTGGTGCTGGGATTGCATCCCAGCCTCAGTCCCCTCGGCTCCCCCCCTCAGCTCCCCCTCGACCCATCCTCAGCCATTTCTCAGCCAATTTCAGGAATAAACGGCTGGCTAATGGCAGGGCACTGGAAGGGCTGATCTGGCTCAGCGCGCGCCGTAATGACAGGTTATCAGGCACATCGATCCCGCTCCCATTTCTGAGCGCTGGCGAGAAGGCTGCAGCATCCTGCAGCCCCCAGAGACCGAGCCCACGGCAGCCTCCTGGAGCCTGTGTGCCCCGGGGCTGCCCTGGGGTATCCTCCGGGGCATGGAGGGCTTGCTGGGGATGACCCAAGCTTGGGGCTGGATGCCTGTTTTGTGTTATCGTGAGGGGGACTGACTTTCTGCATTTTGGATTCCCTTTTGAAGCACTGAAAGGAGGGGTCTGATGGGGTATTACTTACTTGCAGTGCTGTCCCTCACCTGCCAGGTGATTTCTGAACTGATGGAGAACTCTGATTAGTGCATGTTCTCCCCCAGTGCTGCCGCACTTGCATCTCTCAGGGATCAAAAAGTTCCCTGAGCTTTCTTTAAGGTTCCTTTGTGGAGATGCTACTCAGCATCCCTACAAAATAAAATCTATTTTAGTATACAGAAAACTACTGTAAGATGCAATACCTGAGGACCCAGAGGGATAAGTCGAATGCAGTTGTGCTGAAGTCAATGGGATAAGTCTTTTTACACCCAAGGGAGTAAATTTCCCAGTATGCTAAAGCTTGTGCTGAAGCAAAATTTGGAAAAGATGACAATCCAGGGAAAGATCCTTGTTTTTTTATCATGAGAGCCTTTGTTCATCCCAGTCATAGGAAATGACTGACTTGGGAAGCAGAGATTTGGTTACAGTCCTGAAGTGTGCTGGATCTGTAACAGCCAAACAAACCATAGGAAAGTGTTAAACTAAGCTTCTGCCATCCCATTATCAAAAAGAAAAGAATAAAAAAGGAGATAATCCTTGTTTAAATATCACAAGCAGCAGCTGAGTCAGTGGGAGCTTTAGACTGGAAATGTCAGGGAGGAATTTAGATTTTCAGAGCAGTTGCTGCTCTGCAATTACCATAAGTCACTTACAAGGACCCCTTGTCTCTCGTTGCCCTCAACCACGCATCTGCAGGGAGGGGGAGCAGAGACAAAACACATGGCCCTACAGGGGACAGATAAGGGAAACGAACGCCATCCCACTAAAGGCACAAGACAAATCCCTTCAGGCTACGGCCGGGCATCTGCCACTGTGCGGGTCAGGCGTAGGCAGGGAGGAAGGGGACGGGGAGCTGGGGAAAGGCAAACCCACAGGAGAGGCAGGGAAGCAATATGAGAAAGAGGAAGTTGCTGGAGAAAACCGCATGCTGGCTCCCCGCAGAAAGGCATTTATTCACTTCTAGTGATGTTTTGGGGGTAGGAATGAGAAGGGAGACAGAACAATGAAGATCTGGGGGGGTTTTAGCCTCTTCTTCTGTGGTGCTTTTCCTCCTGTACCAGCACACCTCGTTGCCATCTAGCACGTCCCTGATGTAAATTAAATAAGTGAAAGGACTATTAACTCTCCCGAGGCAGGCACTGCCTGCACAACAGGGGAAGGGGGAAGGATGAGCACTCGAAACACATAATTTCCACCACATTAAGTGATGCAGAAACATGCATTTTCCCAGCTGGTACACATGGGAAGGCTAAAGACTTCCTCTGCAGGGATGGTGTTTTCTTACCTGTCTTTTCTCACTAAAAATGTGAGGATTCCAAGACCAGTCTCGGCTGGGTGAAAGGTAGAAGGACCTCAGCCATGCTGTGCTGGCGGGAGTTGGTAGGGGTCTACCCTGCCTTCCTGGTACCCCTGCTCCAGCTTTGTGCTTTGTGAGATGGGTCGTCACAGCCATATCTCCTCCTGCACAGCATGTGGGCTGTGCCATCCCCGTTAGCCTTACCCTGTCCTGTCTCTGTGTCTGATGGACACAATCTGCAGGTGAGGTACCCGTTCTGGTTAGGGCACTTCAAGCAAAGGGGAACATGGCTTTCTCGATGCTCATTGGACTTGCTCACCATCGCTATTAAAAATGTATGTCCTACTGCTGACTTGAACTTTTCTTCTTTGCCTAACTTCCAGCTACTGATCTTTTTGTTCTCTTCTCCACTAGATTAAAGGATCTGTATGTGTGGAGAACGGTCCTATCATTGGGAGGATAGGAAATGTAATCTTGTAGACCATGCTTTTCCATTGTGTCATCCTAGTAGCTTAATGGCAGAATTACTGAAGTCAGGCATATTGTACCAGTATAGATCTGAGACTCTTTTCTTTCTTTACTTTCCATGACTGTGGATCAATAAAACATTGTTGATACACCTTGAAGATCCAGAAGAGAAGCACAGGGCTTTGATGAGTCATCCTCTTAAGCCTGCTGGGTGGAATGAATCTTGCCATGGGTGATACATTTACATTCATCCTCTAAAAAGGAGAGGAAAATATTTTCTCATGCTCTTTCCCATGTATTTACTTGGTGAATACCTGTTAGGAATAACAGATGAGATCCTGAGCAGATGTGAATCAATAGGAAAGCATTGACTTCACTGTGAAATGCTGGTGACAATTTCCATTCAGAACTGGTTGTGTCTCCATAATAGATCTAATCCATTCGATGCTGAATGCAAACCASCTTTCTGCCTATAAACAGAACGATGAATAAACATTTGTATGAAGTCAATATCGTGACATTTTCATAGGTCGGAGACCCTTTGTGTGACTCCTAATGCTAAAATCACATCAGACCTTTTGTTTGACAGGCAGATGGTTTTTATCCTCTGGTGCCTGAGGAGAGAGGGAATCGAGTGGGTAAGAAGTCGGCGATTTTCTGTTCACGCGGAAGTAGCACTGAGCTGCATTTCGCTGGTCCGCCTTGCTGACCTGGAGCTGCCATTACAGAAGATGAGAAAGGGGGTAAGAGGAGGGGGAAGGAGATGTATCTACGTCAAAGGAGTGACATGTTGATGAAAAAGGAGAGTGTTGGGCAAACACTGACAAAGCACTGACGGAAAATCCTTGGCTGCTTCTAACATCATTTGCTTCCATGGCTAAAGCAGCGAGGGGTGGGTGGACCGGGAAACTGAGGGGAAAACAACATTCAGGGGAACGGCCCGAGAGCAGATTTTGGGTCCAGACCCGTCCCAGCTACACTGTACAGCCTTGCAGTGCAGGTCCTAACGGTCACAGGGGACTGGTGGCAATGGGTCAAAGTCCCTTCCTGGTCCCAGGCCATCAGCTTTGGCCGTGCTCAGACCACACCAACACACAGTGACGTGTTTCCAGTCCTTCTGAAAGGGCGATGGGAACTTGCTTTGGATCCCTCGCCATGGCTTGTCTTTCTCTGTTCTGATGCTGCCATGAGTTAGAAAAATGATGTCTTACTTCATGGCGTGGGTGGATGAGCAAGAGGGTTAAATACATCAGGCCAGACACCATGGTCACTAGCAGCGAAGAGACTACGCGCCCCAAAGCCCACTTTCAAGAATGACTTAATACAGTAGGACAGGGTCTTAATGAACTTGGCAATAAAATAGGGACATGCCCTCAACTTTCTCTTTTCATCTAGAGAAAGAGTTGGAGGATCCAGGTCACTACAAACCTCTTAGTGCTGGGACTTCCAAGGGTCTGGCGAAAAAATAAGCAGTAGCATGAGTCCCTTTTCCACATGTATTCAGCAATGCAAAGGCCTGATGGGCAATCAGGCTACAGGCCAGAGGACTGAAAGGAGGCAAGAGCCAAATATTTCCATCGATTTCTGCATCTATCGCCCACTATTAACTGGTTCTTTGCAGCTGAAGGTTACAGCAATCACCAGCCTCGGGGCAGAAGGCAGGAAACGAAGGCAGTGAGTTAAACGACTTGCCCACGGCCATGCGGTGAGCAGTCAGGAAGGCAGCCCCGCGGTTTCTGCACTGGTTGTCAGCAATAGGATTAGTACCGGACATTTTATTTTTCTTGTCATAATGTTTCTGATGTTTTCAGGCAGTTGTTTACCTGTGCAACCTTTTTTTTTTCCAGAAAAGCAAATTCACTGTCGAACTCAATGTTCAAAAATTCTGTGCCATATCTCCATATGATAATTACTATTTCTGGAAGGTTTTTCCACCTCTCTGGGAGCTCTTCAATCTTTCCTCCCTTCTCAAAAGGGCTGCATTTAATTAATTGGGTAGGGGTTTTCTTTGCTTTTTGTTCTTTTTTTTTTTTTTTTTTTTTGTAAAGAAAGCTGACTCCAGGAGCTGGAAGTAAAATTTTGGGTATCATCACAGACATAAATTAAAACGACAAGGACTGGTACTGCAGGAGGAGACCTGTTGCAATACACATAGGCTACCTTTCCCCACGAAGGTGACATTGCCTGATGACCTTGTTGAAGAAGTTGTCTGCGAGTTGAAATACAGTGAGCCAGAGGTGTCAGCAATTAGTCTTACAGCCGCACAGGATGGCATGCTCCAAGAGAAGGTGCATTTTATTCCGCCCCCTGCTCCTGACTGTGTGCTTGCTGCCCACATTTCCAAAGAGAAAATTGCTCCTAAGTGCTTCCCCATTGATCCGAGACAAGATGGTTGTTTTGCATTCTGCCACGGCAGGTGAATCATCAATACAATATTTCTGAATTTTCACTTGCCTGTTCCATGTCCATTTCCTGAAAGAGAGAGGGATTGCTGCTGTGTTTGTTTCCAAAAACTCAGGGCTAAATTCTCAGTTCCTGGAGAGAGGCTGATTTTCTTCTCCATCCAAGCAGCCTCCCTTCCGTTTGAAAACCCTTTCCCCAAACCATTCACTATTTTGCTGGAAACCAGGTTATTTTCCTCTGAAAAGTTGATTGCTGTAAAAACTTCCCAKAATTGCATTTGCATTGTTGACCAATGAGAGGAAATTTGATGGGTTTTCAGGCAAAATTTGAGCAGCATGAGTACAAAATTTTGAATCTGAATGTGGAGATGAAAACAGAGTTGTGAGACCAGCCGGCACCAYGCTTCAAAATGGGGGGCGGGAGGTAATGTTTTGTGGGTAGTAGGAATATTCTCAGATTTAGCTAAAACCTGACCTGGCCTTCTGAAATGTGAAATCTTGGACACAGAGGTTTGCATTTAGCCGCTGAGGGTATTGGCCTTGGTCCTTAAGGTTTGAGTCTGTGGAGCAGATCTATCCTGTACACTACACTGTGAAAATGTACTGACACATGCCGAGGCAAAAGGGCACTAAAGGAGGTTGCACAGCTCTGCTCCATCTTCGCTAGCAGAGTGTGTCTTCTGCCACTTTTTTTTCAACATAATTGGCTTTTTGGGATTTACCCGCTGGCTGGAAGAACAACCCCTGTACCGGGGCTCTTCATGTCCYGGTGGTCACCTCTGCAGTGGGGGGAATGGAGGGCCAGGACCCCACATCTGRCCTGTCCACCAGGTCAGGTCTGAAGCTGCTAAACCTCATCTGATCTGGCAGAGCTTTTCTCCCAGGGTGGCAGGAAACATCTCGCTGCCCTTACTGAAGAGCTAGCACATCTTTGCTGCTCGCAGCCCCCCTTCCCCCGGGCTCATCAGTTGTGAGAGAGTGTGAGCMTGAAAGTCAGTGTTCTCTAGATAATAGGAGGCTGCAAAGTTAAGAGRGAGATGAGGATTTTAATTATGTTTTTTTTTCCTCTGCCACTGCCCCAGTCCTAGGGAAGCTGCAATGACGTGGAAGCCTGAGGTGTCATTATGGGTTATTAAACTCCTTTGTGGCACTCGGGGATGTTGAATGGAGCTGCGAAGGGAGAAGGGGAAAAAGCATTTCTTGATGGAGCTGGCTAACYCCCCCTGTAATTGCTTCATGTGACAGACTGTAATTATTCAGGCTGTGGAGGGGAAGAGGGAGAGAGGGCGGATGGGTAGGAGAAAGAGCAACAAGGGGRCCTGGGCACGCCACATGGCCATCAGGGTTGCCTTCGTTGTGATGGGAGATGGCAGCTCGCCCTCACATCAGCGTTCGCCGTCCCTTTCTCTGGCCGTTGGCGGGGCACTTTCACAGCGCAGACCCTGTCCCTGCAGCTCCCTGGGCCACCGCAGAGACCCCCACCCTCGCCAGGCTGGGCTGTAAGTGCCTTTGCCACTGATTCACCCTGGTATCAAGACCACAGGCTGTTGCATGGAGAYCTCTCCAGCTCCCACAATGAAGGATGGTAACTTGGCAGATGGGGTTTTCCTTTTGGTCTCCATATCCGAGGTGCTCAGGAATGATGATTATTTCAAACAATGCTTGAGGATGCACAAAATGACCACATGGATCCAGCCAAAGAAGATAATATCTTGCTSTTCTCTCTGCACCGCCAGTCCTGCATCCAGTGGCAGGTGAAATGAGCCTCCCGAGGACCATTTCTGGATCCTTTTTGGATCTGCTTTATTCTTGAGGAAGGCACAGTCAGAGCCGCCCAGTYTAAGGGCTTTTCCGTCTGGCGACTAGTGCAGCGAAGCATTGTCCAACAGTGTTTGCTGTTTCTGCTTTGTGTCAGATTAATCCCTTAAATCACACAGCTGGATACACATGGCACCCGCACACATTCAAGGACGGTCGTGTGGTTGGAGTGTGAGAAACAAAGCAGTGTAAAGCTTCCTAAAGGCTCCTCTTCCTCATTAGCAAATCTGGTAGTTAGTCAAACATGACAAAAGCTGAGACAAGCCTGGCTCGGTTTAACCAAACAGGCTCACACCTCCAGAAGTCATGTCCGATAGCAGCAGAACTTAAACATGGACCCAAACAGGTGGTTTATAGAGATGTAGACACACAGAGAGATGGAAATGTCCAAGCTGTGGGTCGTSTCCAAAAAGGTGGGACTTTGCCTGGGAAGGACAGGTGGAAGATGTGTTAAGGAGCTTTGCACTGCACTGGCTGGGGAAAAGCAATGCCTGTCCTCTTGCAGCTGTGCTGGTAACACTGCTCTGAAGGATRTCCACCCACTGCCCACCTTCCTGCCCAAAAGGAGAACCTGCTGCCATGTGGTTTCTCCCAGCTCACCTCCTCTGTGGGCTCCTCCAGGACAGGAGAACCAACCTGATCTTCCACTCTTATCAGAGGGAGAAAGTCTTATCATCACTCGTGGCAATCTGGAAGTTCTGCCCTTGGTTGCATGGAAAGCAGGACTTTGGCTATGTGGAGCCTCCGTGCTGGAGGGCGTTTCCGTACAATGCRGGACTCTCATCACCAGACAGGGATGGGGGGTGACAGATTAGCTGGGCTTAAAGAAGAAGAGAGTTGTACGCCTAATTTGTCATCCATGTAAAGAAGAGGGATTAAAAATCAAGGGCTTTGGGATGAGATGACTAAGTAGAAGAACTGATGAGCTTAAATAAAGTACTGGATTTCACAAGGAGAGAAACAATACGTAATGAGACAAAAGGAAAACAGGAAATATATTCAAAGAAATTCCATCTAGTCATACAATAGTCTTGAAAACTTGTCTGATGTTATCGGCGCTTTTTAAAGCCACTGTTTGTCAGAAGAGCCTTCATATGTGATCTCTGAATATGTTAACATCCTGCAGCAAGGCTGAATGAGTCGTTCTGTTCCCATATTTATTAAAGTACTTTACCAATTTTCTCAATTCTTTACATGAACTGACATTTTAAGGCTATGCTTTCAGCAAATTGATTACAAATTTGGATAACTGGAACTTGCTTTGATGTCTGATTTTAGGTTTATCATCCCTGGCAAATGCTTCTAAAGAGACCTTTAAACTAAGTCAGTTACCAAAAATAAAAGGTCTAGCAATATGGTTTCTCTTTCTGATTTTAAGGTAAGGAAACAGTATGAAGGAGAAGAGATTAAATTCATTAGGTAATTTGAAATTTGTCCTAAAATTGAACTGAAAGCCTCAAACAAAAAATGCTGAAATTCCATATTCTACATGCTGTTTTAAAGGTAGTGCAATCCAGAAGAGCTCGTCCAGAATTAAAAGTTTCTTTGATAAAAATATTCAAATGCAATTCTTATAACTCTCCTCCTGCCCAAGTCCCTTTTTCCTCCCCAAATGAAATCCCAGTGAAGCTGGCCCAATCTTGGCAAGGCCTTTCATTGACGATGCTCATATTGTAACAGTGTCTCACACTAGCAAAGTCTCTGAATAGTTCTAATTAAATGTTTCTTGAGTGCTTAGCCTAACTATGGCTTTCTGCCCTTAACACCTTTGCAGCTTCATCCTAGGCTATCTAACACCACCATTGCATGAAATGGCCTCATGTGGCTTTAAAGCTGCATAGGACAACTTCTTCAGCAAAGCAAACAGGCAATGGCTGCAAGAGGCAGCTTCTTTGCTTTCTTCGTATGTTTACTTTACTGGCATTAATGGAGTTACAGAATCCCTAGTGAGGGCTCTTCGCTGATGTGTAACATGAAAGATACGTAAGTTTTATTTTTGTGGCCTCTTTTGGAGTTCGTTCTTCTTTCAGCCAGTCTTCATGGATTATCTTCAGATGACCAATATGGTCTTAGTTTGCTTTTAACTCATACATTTCCTTATGAGATCTACTTCCTACATACTAGGAACCACTAACAGCAGGGTGCATTCAGTCTTCGTAAGGCAAGACACTGGTACAACCTAGGACAGACACCTGCTTGTTTGAAGGAGCTGTTTCTGACAGTCTACTGACTTACTGCTTGCCTTTAATGCCCCTTATATCAGAAAGGGTACAGAAGATAAACTTAAAAACCCACAAAAATCCAAGAAATTTCCCCCTTGGTCTCTGGAGAGGACCAGATCTCGTGCGGGGTAAAAATCAGGATGAATTGCTATAATTGACTTCTGCGGGATTGTCTGGGGTGGGCATCCCTCTTCACACTCTGTGGCTGTGATTGGGGTAAGACAGAAATGTTCCAGCATGCGAATGAGCATCATACTGCTTGATAGTCCTGTCTAGGACATCCCTGAGAAAAGCCTTGCTTCAAAAAAGTCAGRCCAGAACGTGGAACCATGAGGCAGCATGGGTGGCAATCTGCACGAGATCCTAATCTTCTTAAGTTTCATGGAAAGATTAACTTCAGCAGGAGCTGGGCTGTGTTYTAAGTGAATGCTGTCCCACAGTCATCCATGAAACCCTTCGTTCCCTTAGCGAGGAGGTGATCAATTCCTCAGCAGTTCGGCGAGYCTGGCCGTCGAAGACAGCTGTCACTCTGTAGGTGACGGCGGTCTCTCGGTAGCAGCGTGAAGCAATGCCATTGATCTTCTGTTCTGTGCACCTGCTGGAAAAAGTGGGCTCAAAAGGGTTGTGGAAAGGTGCAGCCCGCAGCGAGCGCAGCTGGGACGCCTGGCTAAGGCAGCAGCGTGGGAGTARGCGCCGGTATCTCACAGGGGTGTTCCCCACGCCCCAGCTTGTCTGGCTACCATAGTCCACCTCAGCACAAAAAAATCAACCGTGGGTTTGTGCTAATTTGTATCCCCCAGTAAGGGGGTCCCCAAGGCCACCCCAGCAGCCGGGAGGTGACTAAGCCTGCAATGCTGCTCCTTGCCCAGCTGCTGGGCAGTGGGGATGACTCGGGACCTGCACCTAAAATGTTTTCTGAGAAAATCCTGCAACACCAGGCAGCGTTCCCCTCCATCAGTTAGGTGGGTTTTTATCTTGTGTTTCAAGCATCCAGGGTTTAACAGAGGGCAAACAGAAGGTTTAGGAGACTCAGAGGGGATTAGGGATGAAATCAAAGCAAAAGCAAGGGCTGCTCTGGGTGTGCGAGGTGGTATCACACGGGAGGACGCAGAGGCTGGGGAGAGAGGAGCCCCGATGGCTGCTTAACTCCTTCCTCTGGTTTCCACGGTACTGAGCAGGGTGTCCTCAGCACCTGCAAGAAGAGAAGCTGCTCCGCCTGAATTAGCATTATTTCTGGCTCACTACTGGACCAAATCTTTAGCTGCTGCCAAACTGCGAGGATTTGTGCCAGCTGGTGGCCTGTCCCCAGCGCAGTGGCGGCTCACACGAAGCAGGACTGTGCATTCCCACAGCGCTCGTTTGGCGTGGGAGAGCTGCTGCAAATCCCCTGGGAGGAAAAGGCCGTTCTGCTCGCAGCAAAGCAGAGTCCTGGGACCAGTCCTGAGCTGCCACCCGCTGTCACAGCCCCAAGAGGTCCTCGGGCATTTGGTCTCTTAGGGATTACTGCAAGAGGAGCAAAGCCCTTGGGAAGGCAGGATTGAGAGGTTTTTTTCCAGGTTATTTTCTTTAAAGCCTTTTTCATCTCTGAGGACTCAAGGGGCCCGATTCTGTAGTCCTGCTGTCAGCATTACATGGCCAAACCAAGACATGAGGTTGGTTGTTTCAGGAGAGCACCGAAACACAGAGCRTTTGCAGAGGAGAGGCGTCGGGAGGTGCGCATGTGAAAACAGCGTCCARTCCCACAGCTGCCTTGGGGTAATCGGTGTTATTTTCCTATTCGTTTACTGCCTCAATGACAAGGCAAACATGGGGAAAAAAGAGCTAGAGGGCTGAATCTCTTGCTTCCTTTGATTTTGTCCTTTCACAGATCAAAATCCTTTTATGCAACTCCCAAGCTGGGAAAGCAAATGTGTTGGACTGAAACACGGTGCGAGAGTGAACTCCATCAAGAAGGGGGGGGGGGGGAAACAGAGTAGAAATCTTTTGGGCACAGGCAAACAGGTGGGGGGAGCGTCTGGTCTGCGAAGGCAGGGTGTCTGCAATCTTTGTAGCTATTAGATTTAATGGGACAGAAACGTTTCTCTCCTTCATGTCCCCTCCTCCTCTCAGCCCGAGGGGGAGAAAGGAGGGAGGTGGTGATGGGGAGGTGGCGGGGGGAGAGAAGATTTGAAAGAGTCTTTGACGTCAGCCCTGCCCTATAAAAAGCTGGCAAGGAGCTGGAAAGCAGAGATCAGAGCTCGTGGAAGAGCAAAGATGCCAACCCCGAACATCTCCACCTCTGCAGCCAAAGGCTTCCGCAGGGCGGTGTCGGAGCTGGACTCCAAGCAAGCCGAGGCCATCATGGTAAGACAACCCTACCCCACTTCTTTCCCTCCCCCTTCAAAAACCGCAGCCTCTCCTGTAGCCATAGGCAGAGGCAGGCAGGGATAGATGGACCAACACTGGCTTTGTGGGAGTTCCCCCACATGGGCACCTCTGGGCTCCAGGCTGGCAAAGGGAAATTACCCAAACAGTTCTCTCTACATACTGGTACATGTGAAATGCAAACATTTAGGGGGATGAAAGGTTGAACTAATGCAACACCCCCCCCCCCCCAACCAAAAGCAAGGTAGGTAACTGATAGACCTAAGGCAGGAATAACAAGGAATCCCCAACGTGAAAGGCAATTCAAAAATCTTAATGCTCTCCTGATTTCAAGGCAATAAACTGCAGAGATTTCACCTGTTCCAGCATAATGAAAAAGTGTGGCTGTTAGTTCAGACAACATAACGAGGCACAGGCAATTTAATCAGTTTGTTCGCTGCTGCTGCGTCTGCAGTTTTGCTTTCTCCCAGCACATCCTTCCTCCGTTTCTGTTCCCAGCCCTCCCTTGATGTGGTCTCAGCCCTGGGTTTAGCCTGGGGAATGCTTCTGCACACACCAGATCTGTAGGTGCCAGGGAAAGGAGAGGAAAACTTCCTGCTGAGCTGTCAAGTGCCTTTAGAAAGCCACGTCTGGCCAACCCATTGGACTGGCTGTAGGGACAGGGACATTTCACCTGCCAGGGCAGGCAGGAGGAGCCCGGAGACTCTCGGCACGGGACAGTCCTGTGGGTGAGAGATGTGGCCAGGCTGTGGGCGACCCTGGAGGAGCCAGAGCAGCCAGTGGCAGCGGGTGCACCGGGAGGGGACCCCCTTGGGATGCTCGGCAGGAGAAAACCCGGGAATCGAGCCAGGTTAGGGAGCAGATGTGTTTGGCAGATGTCTGCAGGGTGACTCCAGCAGGTCAGTTATAGAGGTCCCCGTTTCCCTCCCCTACGCTCACCGCCTTTTTCACCCACTCTCCTCTTAACCCTGTGTGATGCTCTGACTCGGTAAAATCAGCCACTACATAGGCAGCGAGAGGTGTTTTGGAGAGTGGAGTGTGCTGGAAAGGAAGGGAAACATTTAGGAAACAAGGAGGTAAGCTTGCTTTCTCTAATAAATGGAAATCAGGGAAGCCTTCCCTCCCACACAACCATTTTCATTCTGGCAAAATAATGAACACTTAAGTGGTTCTTGAAAACCCGGTGTTTTCCAGGCTGCTCATCAAATCAGTACTTGAGAYGCTTGTTGCTGTCTGGAGAAGGGGCGAGTGTTTGGTTATTACACACTCTGGCGTGCTGCTTCATGTTTGATGGGAAACGGGCCACTGAACGCAGGGGCCAGCGGAATTCGGGTTCACCAGGTGTGCTGGCGGGAGCGTGGCAGCCTGCTTGGGGTGAGCGGCTCCTCCAGCCTGGGGCGGACATAAAACCTCAGCCCGTCTTTGCATCCCTTCTTTGAATGGAAATTCTCAGAAATATATAAAAAAAAATAGAACTTAGCCCGGTTAGGGTCACTCTGAGAGCAGGCTGCGTGAAAGACTTGGACCTTTGGTCTCACCATAGGAGCTCTCCTCAGTCCCGTCACTTATTTTGCTGGCTTGTACCAGACAAGAGGCATGACTCTGCATTTGTATGTGACATTGYGTGTCCCCAGCCCTCGTGGTGTTGGCGTGACCATGGGCGATCGGCCACCCAGCCCCTGCCCACCATTGCACCAGCTCCGGCAGGTCTGAGGTGTTTCCTTGCCATTAACCCCCAGGGACCAGCAYCCAGCTGCCGGGGAAACTGTGCAAACTGGGGAAAAAAAAAGACCTTTGCAATCCCAGGACTCATCTACACCAACAGGTATCTTACATGTCAGCTGGGCCAGCCAAACATCAAACTCACACCGTGGAAAAATCTTTTGTTATATATTTAGTTTTTCTGCTGCTAACAGTTTTCACAAGACACCCTGGGACCGTAGCTGGAGCAGGGTTTGGTTACAGAGCACACAAGCGGAGCCAGGCAGGAGACAGCAGTTGGAGGCAAACCAGCAGGAAGGAGCGCCCAGGGAAGCAGGGTTGGGAYGTTACTGTCCCCGCGCTGCAGGGAGGGAAATAGTCTTTACAATCCTTCCTTCTTGCTGCAAATAATGAGCCAGGAAAAAAAAGCCAAAGTACTTTAAATTAGAGCACAGTATTTTTAATGACACTGCTTAGGCAGGGCACTCTGAGCTGCAGCAAATTCAAAGAAGGAAGAATGAACTAACCCTTCATAAGAGGTGAATGACTGTATCAAACTCAGGCCCCAGTTAGGCAAATAAATGCTTTGCAAAATCAAATTAAACTTCTCACTGTAGCTAGATATGCACTCAGGGAGATAGTCTGCAAGGCAATTCGGAAATACCGTGTAACAGTGCCTTCCGAAGAAAGGAAGGCATTTATCATGAGAGATCAGTTTGGTTAGTTTATATGCCAGATTCCTAATTTCCAGCAAAAGGAGGTAATACCCCAATGAGCATAAACGTGAGGGGCGGAGGAGGGGCGATGAGATGGGGAGCGCGCGGCCAGGCCGCCTCTACCCGGCAGAGGAGGCAGCAGGCAGGCAGACCCCTCCCAGCGCTCTTCTCCCAAGCAAAACTCAGCCTTTTATTTTTTTTTTTTAAATTTACCCACCCAAAACATGGCAGCATGGAGCTAAGCAGCTTCCAAGACCCTTCGACAGGGTCCGAAACCCCCAGCTCYTGCCTGCCAGGGGCCACCCGGTCCCAGCACGTGGGTCTGACCGGTTGTGGCTGCCTCTCCCGGTGCGGCTTTCCGCTCACTCAGGTCTTCTCGCTATTTAAACTCCTTCCAGTTGGATTTTAACTTGATTTATAGCCTAAACGTGGGGGTCTAATTTCCCCGGCTCCACCCCAGAAGTAAAATCCTGCTGCACCTCTGCGCCTCGGGGCACGGCGTGATAAAACATCCTTAGCTAAAGCACTGCCCGGCTTGGGACCACCGCAGAGCTCGGGTGCTGTGGCTAGCACAAGGCTGTTTGCCCTGCTTATTGCAAGCACTTTAAAGTAAACACCGGCTTAGCTTTAAACACGCTAGCGATATAAAACACACGCTTAAAGCTGAGCACATGCTCACAAGCTTTTAAAAGTTATGCCTCAGGATACTTATTACATGTCTTCTCTCTTTGGGCATGAATACCATCAATTTAGACAAGCAGCAATATGTGCTTATTTGTTAGAAGGTGTTTTTCTGTGCCACAAGGAATAAAGGGGTTGAGGATCAGCAAATATCATTTCAGAGGTGTATCTTTATTGAAAAAGGACCGGATAGAAGTGCGTGGGCTGGCGCCTAGATGTGCTGCATTTTTCAGGCTGCATTTGAAATGTCAGCTTTACACCGCTAAAGCATCCAAGAGGATTTTCACAGGAAAAATTAGTTACTGATGGTGGACTTTGAAAATCAGAGAGAAAATGGGCTTAGCAGTCGAGGAGGCTGTCTTTTTAAAAGGAAAAYATTCTCCAAATTTTCGCAAGGTAGGGAAGGCGCTGCTTGGTTAGCATCTATCTCTTCCCCAGGTATTTTCCATATAATCAGACGGAAAACTGCAACCAGTCCGGCTCTATATGCGGGTGCTGGATGGCTTTATGTGCTGCTYCTTCTTCAGTGCTGCCCAAGTTTCTTTTAGCAAGTTCTGAGGGTTTGCCATCTGGTTTGGTTATTGAACACAGAAAATTGGAACCAGATGAGCTGCCTCTAAATGGAAAACTGGTTGTAAAAAGACCAAGAACAAATAAGTTAGTATATGAGCTATTTGTATAACAAAAGAAACAGCAGTGATGGAAATAGTTTGTAGCTCACTATAAATATAAACGAGTGACCTAACATGACCCCAGGCACAGAGATGCAACATTTTAGGTGCAATTCCAAGTAACAGAAATCTGCAGGATTTTGTTAGGACAAAACAAATCTGTAGATCAGCGGGAGGAATTTATTTTCTGGGGTGTATGGATGTGGTTCCAATTACACTTCAATGGGCAAGCATCCACTTAATGTCCATTTTGGACATTAAGAAATGTCCATTGGATCCTGGGAGCAGTTTAGCTAAGCTGCCCTGCTAATACACCTGCAAACAGTTCATGTTTCCTGGCCAGGCCACAGCTGTGGGCTTCAGATGTCCCTCATAGCGTAGCTTTTCTCAGATGACTTCATGTTTATGTAACACCTCTCCACTTGAGTTCATCAGACACCTGAAAACTGCGTAAGATTTTTTCTGATTTTCATTTTTTGAAGGATATTGAAAACTGTTGCTAGGGAAGGTGAGGGGAGAAGCCCACTCTCTAGTCGTGCTACAAGGATATTTTACACAGATTTTTCCTAAAGCTCCATATTTCTGAAAGTTCAATTCTAAAACCTCAGTCCTCATCACCAGGTCTTCCTCTACAAAGCCAGGCAAGTCAGTCCAACCTTCCTTCTTCCTCTGCTGAGACACATCGGTCACACCTCATCCAGCTACCAGGGATGCCTCTGATCTCCCCTACAGCTCTATCAGAACTGTTTTTTGTTTCTGTTCCGCCTTCAGTCTCCGCGGTTCATTGGTAGACGTCAAAGCCTCATTGAAGATGCCAGGAAGGAAAGAGAGGCTGCAGCTGCAGCCACTGATGCTGCAGAGTCTACAGAGACCATTGTCTTCGAGGAGAAGGATGGGAGAGCCATGCTGAACCTTTTCTTTATGCTCAAGGGATCCAAGACTTCACCACTGTCCCGTGCACTTAAGGTATTTGAGGTGAGTACCTAACCCGTTGTATGGGACTCAAGGAACACACTACAAGTTTCACGGCTGTTCTGTGAGAAATATCACTTGAGTCTACTAAAGAAGACTCAGACTAGGTCTGCCTACTGCAAATTRTTAGTTAATTGTCTGGTGTCCCCACAGTCATGCTTTGCTCTTACCCTAGCATGCCCTCACTTTCCATCACTAAGAATGAGCCATACCTCTGTCTGGTAGTGCTGTTAAGCCCTGGGCTTAACTTTGCTTAATTGCTGGATCCAACCACACTATTTCACACCTACAGTCCACACCCTTGTGGCTCGTCGCATACTCTGGCGGCTCCCTCCACTGCTTAGCACTTCAACTTCATGCGCAGGGCTCTGATGCCACAGTCAAAGCAAGCCATGTGCCCTGCATGGCCACAGACCGAACGCGCCTCACTTGTGGGTCAAGGCTTTGGCACTGTCTGAATGGCATTGCCATATTAGTCCTTGGTCAAAGAGTTACAGGAACAACTTCACCCTGGGTGTAAAACTGGTATATTGATTTCAAAATTACCTCCCTAATTCAGGGATGAATTTGATTCACATGTTAAAGGTTCTGTTGGTTCCCCCCAGAGATGTGCCCTGTGTATGGCTTTAATAGCAGGGAAAATTGGTAACTAATTGAGCTCTTTCCCTCTAGCCAGCAATATAGTGTTGCATTATCTAGGATCTCAGTACCATGAAGGGAAAGGCTGAGATAAGTGTTGCCTATTTAAACAGTAATCAAACCACGACAACTTGCATTTATGTAGTACATTTTCATCCAGAAGGATTCAAAAGTGTTTTGCAAACTGGGGTTCTGAGATATGTTTTATCTACAGTAGTTTAATTTCATTGACTTCAGCAGTGAGAGGAGAGGACAATTTGTTCCTGTTAATCAGTCACGTGGGTTGTACAGAGCCTCCAGAGCTCTCTAGTCCAACCTCCTGCTCAGAGCAGGTCCAGTCACAGCAGGTTGCTCAGGGCTGTGCTTGTTGCATTTTGAATATCACCAAGGTAGAGATCCCACAGTCTCCTTGGACCCTTGAGCAGTGTTTGACTGCCTTCATGGTAAAAAGCTTTTTCTCTTTTCTTTTTCTTTTTAATGTCCTTGCTTCCAGCTTGTGCCCGTTGCCTCTTGTCCTTCCATTGTGTACTTTTCAGATGAGTCTGGCTCTGTGTTCTTTACACCCTCCCACCAGGTACTAGTAGACAGTGAACCAATCTCCCCTACCCCTTCACTTCTTAAGGCTGAACAAATCCAATTCCCTCAGTCTTTCTTCATATAACATTGTGCTCCAGCCCCCTGAGCACCTTGGCAGCCCTCCACTATATCTGCTACAGCACATCAATGTCCTTCTTCTAAGGGCCATGGTACTCCAGATGTGGTCTCCCTCATCCCAGACAGAGAGGAGGAATCACTTCCTTTGACCTGTTGTCTACAGTCTTGCTACTACAATTCAGTATGTGATTGGCCTTTCTCGTCACAAGGGCATGCTGCTAGCTCATGTATTAATGCACATGATAATTATATAACACCTTCTTCCCCATGAAATGCAACCACTTCTGGGGTAAAAACAGATCAGAAGCAACACTATACAGCAAAACCACTACCTAACAGCTGTAAACATACAAAAATCATGTTTGGGGGATAAATATTGCCCTGAAATTGTAGGGCATTCTAGCTATTCTTTGCCCATGCAGTACTATCTCTGATACTATCTCTGATAATCTTATGAAAAGTGTTTAAGATCTTCAGCAATTACAAAACATCTTGCATCTCCTCTAAGAGGACTGTTGCAAGAAAAGCTATTTTCTGGGTAACATATGGTTATTGTCTCAAGGCTGAAAGAATCTCTAAGACAAGCTTGTCAGACAAAAGCCTTAGTATTGCCATGGTTGGGGTCGCCTTCCTAGAAGTGCACAGCTGCCAGATAAGGCATGAAAAATCCTTCAGTGTAACATTTCAAATGCAACAGACTGCTTAGCAGGTATGGAGCATAGAAGTGTAGGCTCTTGTACTTGGTAGATTTTATGTTACACTGCATTTAAAGTCTATAATTTAAACAATTTTTAAAACATCAAGCAAGAAGCAGGGGCAGCTTATGTTCAAATATTATTTGTTTCTTCCTGGAGCAATTTACTTGCTGCATCAAGAGCTTTCCTAGTAAAAAAGCTCTTTGAGCTTGTTGCAGAGAGAGCTTTAAATATAATAAAAAGACAAGCATGTCAGGCCACAACAGAGGAAGATTCATTTCCCAGATCCCTCTGGCAATGCAGGTACAAGATATGAAAGCAGACAGGCATAATGACATTTGCCTCATCATGAACTAGGCTGCAGGGAAGCTGGTTTCACTCTTCTGTATGTGTTACATGCAGCCAAAGCATAGGTAATGCAATCACAGCTGTCAGATTAATGCAAAGGTATTGATTGTTGAGGGGACAATGTAATAGTGAAGTTGGTAGGTACATTAAAAAACACGATCCTAAATTTAATTTACCTGTGGCATTGCATCTGTTCCTTCTCATCTTTCTGTCTCTGATTAACAAAAGAAATCATGTCCCTTCCTCTACCAAAGATCTTGCAGAGACTTTGGAAAGGTTGGGTCATTGCCCAGGGACTTGGGCTTGTACTGCCCGTCTTCACTGAGCTCAAGAAAACATCCACAAATCTACCAGGGCCCTGYGGAAGTCTATAGACTCCATCTTGTCTCCTTCTTATTCTCTGGGGGTGGCCAGTTCCGATAATGAGCCCAAATGGTGTCAGCTCCGATAGCGAGTCCCAAATCAGCGCTGCCGCCGGCCGGGCAGGGCTCCGCCCCGCCGGTTCAGCACCACGGCCAGCGCCGCGCCCACGCCCGGCCAGGCCCCGCCCCTGCACGTCATCGCCACCCCCTTCCCCCCAAACCAGCACAGAAGCACCTTTGCCTGGGGTGGGAGATTAAAGGCGGGGGGGGTCATAGGAGGTGGCATTTTGCCACATCGATTTCCCCTCTTGATACGATCTTCCTGGCCACTGTGGAAGTTTTCTGTGGATAGTTATTGACCAGCCCCACTGGYTGTCTGTCCAGAAGGAAAAACTGTGGAATTAATGGATGTGTGTTTATCCCAGTGGGGCGAAAAAAAGCAGAAAAAAAGGACAACGGCGAGTCACTCCCAAATATATCCATATGGACATCTTTGGGAAGTACCAGCAGGTGTTTCARGTGTTGTTTAATGTTTTTGTTCTCCTTTTCCATGTCCCAAAAGACATTTGAAGCTAAAATTCACCATCTGGAGACCAGGCTTAGCCGAAAGCCCCGTGAAGGGACCGCTGAACTGGAGTACTTTGTGCGCTGTGAAGTCCACAGCTCTGACCTCAATACTTTCATTAGCTCCATCAAGAGGGTAGCAGAAGACGTGAGGACCACTAAGGAAGACAAATGTAAGGAACTTACAAACCGTTTCACTTTTGTGGAGAGACTGAGCTGTAGAAACGGGGTGGAGACTTTGTTATTCCCAGAAAAGGGGAAGGGCTACTGTGTGCTGAATTTGAGCAAACCAGAAAAGACTGCCTCTACGACACCTGAGTCCTGAAAGGCACTTCCCTCCTTGCCCATTTCTCAACAGACTCCAGAGTCCATGGCCCATTCTTCTGGTGCCAGATTGAAAAAATAGAAATAGGAGATGAAATTTCACGCTTTGTTCACACCTCTCCTACAGAGCTCTCCATCCCTACTCCAGTGTTTTATATTATAAATGTAAAGTAGTTTCCTACCTCGGTGTCAGGAACTCTGTATAGATTCAGCACTAAACTACAAGACAGTGGTTCTTATTGTAAAATATCCCTAGAGATCTGCAGTGGTCGCTCTACAACCAGTGGGACCTCTAGATTTGTTTTTAATGTGAAGTCTAGAATCTTTAAGTAAAATCGAATTTTCATCTTCTTGTTTACTTCTGTCACAAAACACTCTGCTGAGAGATGGGCAGGGAAGTCACGAGAGGCAGATCATGGCATTAGACCTGGCTGTAGGACAAGAGCATTGAGGGTGTGGGACTACTGCCTGGAAGGCACAGCTGTGTYGTGTGCTGTTTGTTGTGCGTGTGCATTTGGTGCACCAGGTCAGATGTATTTTACTCAACCTCACAACCCCTTCTCAGCAGGGGATGCTCCATCTTCACCTCCACAGCCAGTTTTTCTCTTTTTCTCTCCCCACAGTTCACTGGTTTCCCAGAAAAATCTGTGAATTGGACAAGTGCCACCATTTGGTCACCAAGTTTGACCCTGACTTGGATCTGGATCACCCGGTGAGTTAGTCTGTGTGGGCACATCCTCACGCTGGAGTCCTGAGCCTTCCCTCAGAAGCAGGGAGCTGGAGAACATGTATTACTGCAGCCGATCAGGGAACTGTAGTGCAATCACCACCATGAGAGAAGTTTCTCCGGCCAGTGATGAACTTTCTTGGGTGAGAAATTTTAGTAACTGATTAGAAATCCTGTCTCTGTTTCTATTTGTCATCACAGGGCTACTCTGACCAAGTATATCGCCAGAGAAGGAAATCGATAGCAGAAATTGCTTTTCACTATAAGCAGTAAGTCTCTTTCCTAATATCCATGCAGGGATAATGCCATGTCARTGCAACCTTTTGGGAAGTCATTGTGCTACCTGCATGAGACTTCTCKTCTTCTATGTTTTGTGTCCCTATTCAGCCTTGCCAGCTCTTTTTGTATCCCTCTTCTTTTTATGTATTCCAGTCTCTTCTTAATTAAAAAATGTCTGTGGTCATTAATTYATACATTGATAAAGCCAGAATAAACCTCCTGCATAACAAAAGCCACGTATAATTCCATCAGACCTCAAACTTCATTTTGAAATGTAGCATCTCTTTTAGAATGACATCTAGTTTTGACTTTAGTGTTTCAAGTACTGAAAAAGCTACCACGTGCCCAGAAAACTTGTTCCAATGGTTCATTATCCTGGCTGTGAAAAAATGTGGGTTTTATTTCTAAACTGAACTTCAGTAGCTTTAGCTTTCACCCAATGGATCATACATGCCTTTCATCTGCTAGATTGAATTCTGCTATCAGATTTTTTTTGCTATGAGGRTATTTATAGACTAAATGGTTCACCTCCTAACTCTCTCTGATAAATTAAATAGATTCCAGTAATGGTCTCATCATTGTCTTATATTGATTTAAGACTATCTCTTGTACTCCTACTTAATACTCCTGTCCTGATATATGCAGTGATAGCACTCGGCCTCTTCACTACAACATCAAACAGAGCTCTAATAWTCAGTTGGGTTTGTAAAATATTCCCTAGATCCTATTCAGTAACACTTCCTTCCACCGTAGCGTCTCCCTCTCCAAGCAGGACTTTAAATGTAGATTTCTGTAACGAGCTGTGCTGAAAACAGGCTATGGAAATTATATGGGTCACCTTCTCGAGCTACCCCTGCAAGCAGTGTGATCCCAGCATGGCTTTCTGCACTGTTAGCTTTCATGTACTTCGCAGATTTGAAGCCCAGAATACAGACATTGATGTTTTTATCCTGTTCTAATACTAAATGCACAGAAAGTCACTGTGCCAGCAAGACAGTCCTGAGGGACGCAGGAAGAAATGCTGTCCTAAGATGACGCACCCATTTAAGATGTCTTCTCTCACATCTCATCTGCAGGTTAGCGTTTATGAGATGCTGTGTAGCATCCCTTCGGGCTGTTAATAGAAAAGGAACTGTGCTTTGTCGCTGTAATATATGAATATCTCATTTGTTCAAATACAGAACAGAAGGATTTAGGAAATACAATTGCTAATTATGATGCAGAAAAGGCAAAWGTGTCAGTCTTCTTTAGTTCCCACTTACATCAATGTTAAGATTTTCTTGCCGTTCTTAATCTTACTGACARTATATTTTTCTGCAGTTCAAATGCGTTTAGTTTTCCTTATTAGCTGCTTTTATTTCCCAGCTACTGATTCATTCTTGGAGCCATCAGTCCCCTGAAGTTCAGGCACATGAAATTAATTTATTTTCACACAAAGTTTCAATTTTTTCCAGTGAAAACCATTTCTTTTTTTCTGGAAAACATTATGCCTGCTAAGCTTTTGCTCATCCCTTGTTCATTTATAACCTCTGTCTAGACTAATGCTTTTCTCTATGTCTATGTGGTYGTTGCACCTGTACAAATGACCCAGTACTAAGGCTTTGCCTTTCCTGCCACCCCCTTGTTTGGTTTAAAGAAGATTGATCAACRTCATGCGGAGCTTCTCCAAAGTGCTTCCTCCTCAAAGGGAAGGGAAGCCTGCCTTGTGCTCTGCTGCTGACAGTAACGGTGCGTTTGCCTTGCAGCGGGGACCCGATCCCCCATGTCGACTACACGGCGGAGGAGATCGCTACCTGGTGAGCGCTGATTTAATCTGTGACCTTTATTGGCTTCACCACTAGAAGCTGGGAATCAAAACCTAAACAGTTAGGGCATGACCTCTTGAAAAATGTATCAGGAGTCCAAGCATCCTACTTAATGGCTTGTTATAAAAAACAGTAACTCGTTGCATGGCGTTTTATGGTAGGGACTGCATTTGGGAGAGCAAGCTACCTCCAAAACAGTGATGCTCTGTCTCCTCCTCTCCTGGGGCTACACTGAGAGCACTTTCACACGGCAGCTCCCAGGAGTTTCCTCCAAAGGAGCCTCCCCAGAGAGCGAGGTAGACAATTTGGAGTCCCATTTCTCTAAGGGGACCTGGCTTAGTAGCAGCCTCCAAACAAAGGGCAGTTATCGTAGCTGCAGAAAGAAGTTTGAGGCCCGTGGTGAATATCTGCGTGGTACCTCGCTGGCCTCACTAGGAAAATGCTTCCTTTGAACATGATTATTTCCAGGAGTGTCGCTGCAGGAGTGTCATTGAAAACAAGGCCAGTTCATACGAGCTGAACACACAGGCTCCTAAACAAGATCATCTCCTGGTTATATTGACTGTTTTCAGAGTGCAACTTCAGGAGCTAACCTACAGGGAATATTTTAATTCCAGTTAATACCTTTTATACAATCTTCTGACCTTCAAGGTCAGAAATAGGCCTGTGCGGATACAACTGCTGACTTTGCAGGCTCATTTGGATGGGTGTCTGCATGTTTACATACCCCTATCAATGCGCACAGTCATGGACTTAGTGGTGGAGAAAGGCAAAAGGACAAGAAACCTAGAGGTGTGAGTCCTTGGTAGTGTATAACCAAGGAGAGGACTAGACACATCAAGCCACTGAATGTCTGCCACTTCTCGCCCTGAAGGAAGGAGGTGTACAGCACCCTGAAGAGCCTGTACCCCACCCACGCCTGCAAGGAGTACCTCGAAGCTTTCAATCTACTGGAGAAATTCTGCGGCTACAACGAGAACAACATCCCTCAGCTGGAGGAGGTCTCCCGCTTCCTGAAAGGTGGGTACGAGCCTGGGGGACCCAGGCCCAGGGTCTGCCAGGGCTCCAGCACGGTGGTGGCAGCTACAGCTGGGAAACCTGAACCCGAGGGAGGAGTGTGAGCTGAGATTTGGGAGGAGAGCTGGTGGAGGCTTGTGCATTGCCCACAGAGGACGGGGGTAGACCCCAGGCGGTGGGGACCGCAACTAAACACAGTGGACTGCAACTGAAGGTCAAGCCCGTAGTCAAATGATCCCAGTGATGCTGGGATCCCAGTCAAATGATCCCAGATGCTGCTCCCTAGTAGGAGCAAAAAGACTAGGCTTGGCGCAGCAGAAGCCCTTTAGTTTCCAGCGCTGATGCTTTTGCTGTCTGTGCTGGGAACACGGGACATCAGCACAGCCCGTGGGCCACGCACCCCCGCAGAGACGGTAYGCACTGTTTCAGAGAGGACCGGCTTCCAGCTCCGGCCGGTGGCCGGCTTGCTGTCRGCGCGGGACTTCCTCGCCAGCCTGGCCTTCCGCGTCTTCCAGTGCACCCAGTACATCCGCCACGCGTCCTCGCCCATGCACTCCCCTGAGCCGTGAGTATTGCCCGACCCCGATGGCCTCCCCTGCCCGGACATCCCACCTGGCCAACAATTAACCTTGCTCCCTAACGGACAAACTCTGTCCACTGCTGACTGCTTGTTCCTCCTTTCCCCCTGGGCATCGGCAGGGATTGCTGTCACGAGCTGCTGGGGCACGTCCCGATGCTGGCCGACAAGACGTTTGCCCAGTTCTCTCAGGTAAGGTGGTGGTCTGCTTCCTYGCCCCCAGGAGGGTAGGGCACGAGGTGGGAACCCAAACCGAGCCCAGTCTCGCCACCTAAACCCTCCTTGTTCTAGGATTTAGTTGTATTAAACGTGATGTTCAGGAGCCCTAGTGATGGACGGAGAACCCTAATACAGAGTAAAAATATCAGACTCTGCAGCAAAGTGTTTTTAGTCAGAGCACGATGAAGCCCCAGCAGATGCATGGCAGTGCAGGGCAACAATATCTGTTGTCTCGAGGCGATAAAACAGAGCAATCCACGTGTAAGGCCCTCAGACCAAATCTGTCCTGACTTTTGCCCCTTCCCTTCTCTTCCCAGGACATTGGGCTGGCGTCTCTGGGAGCAACTGATGAAGAAATTGAGAAACTCGCAACGGTAAGTTTTCCTCTTTGCTGGATGGGGCCCCGACCCCTCCAGCAGCACTTCTGCGGTATCGGGGGGACTGGTCCAGCCCGATCTCCCCAGATTTGCAGGCTCAGAGCCCCTACCCGAGCTGCCCCAGCCCTGCTCTTTCACGATGACTGTGCAGAGCGGAGATCAGTTAAACAGCAGAGCTTGCTTGCACATTAACACAATTTTCTCGGGCACCAGAGTATCATCAAGCATCGTATTTCTAACGACAGCACTGCTAGGACTGGGATTAAATGACATCCGCATCCTTTGGCTCTCCCCCGGTAAGGTGACCCGTCCTGCTCCAAGGGCACCGCAGGGCAGCACCGCKCAGCAGCTGGGCGCGCGGGGGACCAGCCCAGGGACACAGTTTCCATCTGTCCCGGCGTGGCAGCAGCTTAGTTTAGCACTTTGCTCTGGCAGCGATGGGTGCAGGGTAAGGAGAGGGGACAAAGTGCCAGGCGCCCGTTCATTTAAACAACCCCAGATCCCGGCCGCGATGCAAGGGCTCAGAAGTGACAGGGAGATGAAGATGAGGAGCTGTGTCCCCTATRCATTTTTCTTTCTCCTTTCACAGCTTTACTGGTTTACGGTGGAGTTTGGGCTCTGCAGACAGAACGGGATAGTCAAAGCCTACGGAGCCGGGCTCCTGTCTTCCTACGGGGAGCTCATAGTAAGTCCCAGCATAACTTGCCTCTCTGCTCTAGACCCTATACAGCAAAAAACCTTCTTCCCCTGCACAGCTCCAATGACTTTACGCGATCTGTTCTCCACCTCTGTCTATCACATATGTGCTCTCTGATCCTCTTAACTTCATGCCGGCATTTTTCTGCTCTGTCCATAGCACTCCTTGTCAGATGAACCAGAGGTGCGGGACTTCGACCCCGATGCTGCTGCCGTTCAGCCCTACCAGGACCAGAACTACCAGCCCGTATATTTTGTGTCCGAGAGCTTCAGCGATGCCAAAAGTAAACTGAGGTAGGACTGGGCAGTGAGGGAGACCCAAACAGAAGGAAATGAAGCTATAATCTATTGAAACAGGGCTTGACACCATGGCTGCTTTCAGTTCAAGGTCTCAGAAGTACTCTGGAAACTGTTGTCAGGTCTTTCAAAGTAAAGTTTCTCCAGTTCCTAGAGGGTCCAACTTCAGTCCCTTGGATTCGCCCAAGAGTCCCCCAAAAATATGCTGGACTCAAGGGGATGCGTGTGGAGGAGTGGGACGGAGTGGGAGGCACTCTTGGAGACAAGTCTGAGGGAGTGAGAGAAGGGACAAATCTAGCTCATCTGCCTAGTTCTCATAGGAAGGAGTTACAGACTATCTCCAGTTCCCAGGGGAGGCCAAGCAACATAACAGAGGGCTGGTGGTCCAGAAATTAGGGACCTGAACCACCCACCAGGACCCCCTCTTCTTCCTTGCTGCAGAAGGACCAAGTGATACAGGTCAGGTACTGGCTGTCCCTCACGGGAGCATCTCACCAGCATGTGTCCTTCTGAAACATGGGCTTCTGCGTCATGTGGGGGAAAGTTTTAGGAGGGAGGTGAAGAGCTTTTCAAAACGGTGGCGTTCTCTGAATTTAGGACGCAGAAAGATGTTTGTCTTTCTCAGCAGCTGCTGGGCAACTTAGCCATTTATCATCCAACCAGCAAAAAAACCCCAGGCATCATTAGTAGCTCGTACATAAATAAAAAATATTTGCTTGACGGGGATAGATTTATCCGTGGGAAAAGAGGAACTTTTGCTTCCTAGGCTGGTTAACATGGGTTAGCAGACCCCAGACAGCAACCCACCAGTGTAATTGGGTTTCCCCATCCCATGGGACTGCAATCGGGATGGAGAGGGGCAGCTCTACTCACGGACATCTGTTCAGAAGACCATTTTCTTAGCCATACCCAGAATTGCCCAWAGGAGGAAAGCTCAGTCCTTTAACATTTGACTGACAGAGGAAAACTTCGCCTATACCATTTTATCTTAGCTTAGGAAAGGGATAGGATGAGACAAAATATTACACAATGTGCATGACTTTGCAGTTCCTGCGAGTGGGGTATTTCATATAAATAATGTGGTGAGGACTGCTATATTTCAACTTCTGCTTTTATTACTCTCACTTGCACCATTCATACAACCCAGAGTCTAACTGCTCAAAAGCAAGCACCTGGGGAGCCTGTCTTCTCACACACACTAGGCTGCTTTAAAAAAAACCCAACTGTTGCCTAATGAGTCATTTCCTTGCATTTAAAAATGAAAAATACACCACATACATAGCCAAGATTAGGCTAGAGGGTTTTGACAGTGACAAGCACTGTAAATTATCCTCTTTAAAGAGCTCAGAGACCACACAGATGTTACTCTATGAGAYGAAAACATTAAAACATCTATATTTTTTGCATTACTGGCAGCTGCCACCATGGACCTGATTATCAGTGTTATCCCTCAAGAARAGCCTCTTTTCCCAGAAAGAAAACTTTCCACCAGTTTTCTAGGGTGGACACCTCCTACTTCCCACCTCCCAATGCCCTTCCAGGCACCCATGTGGTACTTGTATGCTTCAAAACGGTGTCAAGTGAACACAGCCGTGTTGGAGGGCAAGTTTCTAACCGTTAGCAGCTGTGCTCCGAGGCATCGCTGTGGCTGACAGCATTAATAAGCGAGGTGGGCTGGCCTTTGCCTGGAAGAGCTGGGAGTACTGAGATAGGCTGCATCTTTTAGGAGGTGGACAATGTGAGTATGCAGAAAACTCCTCTGTTTGCTCTTGTTTTTGTTTCCCTGCAAGCGTGGCAGCTCCCCGCAAGCACCAGCATGCGGCTTTGGCCATGTTGCTGCTTGGCCCTGTCTGGAGATGGTGGTGTTTTCCCCAAACCCTGGTGATTTAGGATTAGGCTTCCCCACGGCATGCAGTACCAGCCGGAGGAGCACCTGAGAAAGGGATGTGCTTCCCCGAGCCCTGTGCCAGAGCAGACCCACGGTAGCCACAAGAGGGTACCCTAAGCTAAGCAATTCAGGAGCGAAAGGGTGATGCTTCAGCAGAGGCGAGGAGTATGCCTGTTGCTACTGCTGTTTGTCCCTTCACCTTCCCAGGCCTTTCCAGCATGAGATTGTAGCCATGAGTACCTAAATATAGATTCCCAGCTCCATATTTACACAGCCACTAAAGAAAAAAAACCCCTAACTTGTCAAATGTACAAATCTTAGTGTTGGAGGTGAACATGAGCAACTTTGAGGAAAYCTTACCCTTGATTTGTTTTCACTTGACCATATACTTCTCCATTAGAAAGGTAGCAACAAGGTCTTGCTCTTGAGAGGTATCAGGCTCATCACTGAGATCTAGACTGTAGTTGGCTTTGGGTACAATAGTGCAATATTGCTCAGCCACATGGTTCCAGTGATGTTCTTATCCCCTTGCCCAAGCCTAAGCCACTGCCTGTCAAATTTATCCTTAATACAGCTTGCAGCTAGTTCCCCCCTCCCCAAGCAGAGATTAGTCAATAAATGAATGTCAGAAAGGATTTAGGAATATAATACTATAATACCACAGGCTTTTCCTGCAATTAGCTTCAATCTCCTTGGCATTTTTGAAAAAGAAAAAAAGAAATTGAAGTAGAGGATGCCTGGTGATGGCCACAGAGGTGATCAGTTCAGTGCACCCTCCTGTCTGATGCAAGCCCATGTGTTCAGCCCACGGAGACCTGCAGTCGAACTCATGGTCTTCCTTGCTGAACAGGAGCGATCTCAACTACTGCTATAGCCCTGTGGAGCTGGAAGGGTGGGAAACCAGAGCTTTTGTGCTAACCTAGAAACGCTGCCTAAAGGAGGCATTAGCCTGTTGTGATCTGGGTGAATGGTGATGGGTAGGAGGCAGACTCAGGACCCATCTCTTGTACCAAGCCCTCTGCACCCTTTCCTTGCAGGAGCTACGCGGCACACATCAAGCGGCCCTTCTCGGTGAAGTACGAGCCCTACACCCACAGCATCGAGCTCCTGGACAGCCCTCAGACGATCTGTCACTCGCTGGAGAGTGTAAGGGATGAGCTTCACTCGCTGATTAACGCGCTCAATGTTATCAGTTAATACGAGAWCTGGGCTCTTTCCTTCCCCTCTTCCCTCGCAGCCCCAAAGCCTCCCGCTCTGCCCTCGCCTAGTTCCCAGCTGATAACTCCTACCTGTCTTCTCCAAACATTTGCACTGCTGCCTGTCACCATGCAACCCCAACAGCTTTCCACTTTTGTATGAGGGCCAGCTCGGAGGAGGGCAGAGGGACAGACCCTGCTGGCGTTTTGGGTAGCTTTTCTATTGACTGCTGGAAGAGGCTTAGCACAGACCAAAAGCATGGCCAAGCTACAAAGTTGAAGTCAGGAGCTGTGTGCTAGGCTCCTGGGTGCAAGGAAGAGGAGAAAAGCTTCTTTATTAAACAAAAAAAAAAAAAAAAAGAGATAAAAATCTATTTTTTGCAGTTTGAAAGAATAAATTAATCTGCTTTTTTAGCCCCAAAGCAACTCCTATAGCAACTTCATGAGGGACCCTCAGTCCCCACCATCTCCTGCCTCTTACAGCCTTGTACATTCAGAGCTGCTCTGGAGGCTTTTCTGCCTGAACCAACCCTCTGAGCTTTGAAATTTCAGCTCCCAGCTTCCCCTCAGCTTCTCACACAGGGGGATGCTTAGGCAGGAACCCCTGATCTGCACCACCTCACCGGGCTGCGGCAAGCATCGTAGCTCCCCTGAACCTCTAAACTGACCTAAGCCAGGAGTTGCCTGTCTGGCATAGAGCAGCCCTGATCCACCGGCATCCTCCGCAGCACAAGCACCACAGAAAAAGCCCTGGCCACCCCCAGACCAGAGCATGGGTACCCCCTTCAAGCCCTCTTTTAAAAGCTGCCACAGCAGGGAGTGCTCAAGAGCCGGGCTGCCATCCTTCACAGCAGATAGCAGTCACAGCTATTGAGGTTCCTGCGTGCTGGTGGCCTCGGCAGCCTCTTGGTGTCCTGAGTTTATTGGTTATGGTTATTGCAGACTAAGTGGGGCCACTGGTGTCCTGAGTTTGCCAGTCCTTGGGAAAATTTCACACCCTTTCACTTTTCCGGTCTATTACACAGGTACAGCATCGTCTTGTTCATAGATATCCCAATATCACTGTCACCTGAGGTAGCTCAGGTGTGTGACTAATGCTATTGCTGGCATTTCTGAGCAAGGTAACATACGGTTAGGATGCTCAAACCCAGTTTYATCCAGCTTTCACTGTAGATATTAATGGCTTGATCTGACCCAAAGCTCTCAGTTTTCCTCCCCCTGCTTTTGCCCTTCTTATCTTCTTGCAGGCTGTCTCATAACTTAGAGGTTTGCTCAGAAGTTTGGCCCAAGGTTATGCAGCTGTGCAGTATCAGAGCTGGGCTTGGGATGTGTGGAGGCAGCTAAACAGCTGTGGGGGACAGCGAAGGGGAGAATTACACATAGCTGTTTGCATGGTCAGTTATAATATTTCTGTATAGACTTTTACCATCCTTATCCACTATATATGATTTTTATAATTTCCTCTTTAAAGAAATGCAAGGCTTAGCAGTCAAGTTTTGGCTATTAGTTGTAAGTATCCTCCAATATTTATATATACCATCGCTCTCCAGTGTTACTTCTACTGTGGCTCAGTCATAATAGTTTACAATCCATTACACTTTATCCCATTTCAGACCTTCACATATATATGCTTAACCCCTGGTTCTCTCAAATTTTAACTACTTAGCTACTGACAGCACTTAGTCTCCCACCTGCTTCAATCCCTCCTTTCTGTTTCCTTTCTTATTTGACCCCCCTCCTAAATTCCTCCTAAATTGCTTAAARGGCCATTACTGAAATCAGCAGTTCAACACTAGGGCTAGCTGCTTCTCCTCAAGTTGTTCCTCCTCAGAGGATTGTCCCGTAAATGAATAAAACTACTGAGTTCATTCAGTTATTGTAACTTTAGAGCACTTTTTCCAAAGCTTCAGCTATGATTTCCCAATCTGGGTGGATCCAGATCTTGAGCTGTAACTCTCAAGGCTCCCTTAAGAGCTGTAACAATTTTTAATTTGGGGTCTTAAGTTATTACTATTGGATTAAGTAGCTGGAGCAAGCTATACAAGACTAAGGCAGGTTAGGTCATAGGTTAGCTATCTAGCCATGAAAATCTTATTGGTGACTCCAGCAAAACAGACTAAAACAAAGTTCCAAACAGGCCAGATGTAACAATGAAGCCTGTATAGTTAATGCACAGCTTACGGCCGTGTTAGCAATAGCAATGCCACGTTACTGGCCTGCAGGTCGCTCTTCCTCCTCGACTTTGGTAGTCTCCAGCTCCTGCGTTACTGCCCGCGAGCGCAGCAAGGATGCTGAAAACCCTGCAGCAACGCCAGGCTCCTGATCAGGACCGAGCAGGGAGTCTGCCTCAAGGTGTTCGCTTTCTGGTCTGGCCTTGAAACCCRTAAAGGTCTGAAGGTGCTCGCCTCCAGTTCTCCAAAGCACTTCACAGTCATTATCTGCCTTGTTAAATGCCTAAGATTAATGCARTTTATAAAAAGACCAAAGCTATTAATATGGAGTGAAAAGCCAAGTTAAAAATCCTTGCAACTGCAGGAGCCCTCAACTCCTCCGCCTTGCCTCGGAGTTTGCATTGCTGCCCTGTGACTCTGTCAGCTGTTGCTTGTTTGAGGAGCTGTAGTAAGGTCTGTTGCCCTATGAAAATAGAAAATAAGCAAAACCTGAAGCAGAAACCAACCCTGTTAGTATGCAAGCATATAAACAGATCTACTGCACCCCCGTGGGCGGTAAACACCGCGTGGGCTGCACCCCYTTGCTTCCGAGAGAGGAGGTTGTGCTGCGGCGTGCTGCGAGTGAGTGAGTGAGTGCGGGGGCTCCGGCTGAACAGGTGCCCGAGGTCCCTCTTTGGGGCATTTTCTCCTGACAAATAGATTCCAGAATTATTTGGCCCCTTAGGGGGACATCTGAGAAACTTGAACCCAGTTGTATTTACCATTGCCCTCATCTATTTAATATCTTAGAAGACTTATCCTATTAGTAWCATAATGGGTCCCCTTCCATTTTGTCTCTAAGGCTTCTTCCTTTTAATCTGATTTCAAATACATTACTTGSCCCCTTATTTCATAAGCCAATATGAACTGGATTCTTCCTTTCTCATTTCACCTATTTTTCTCATGTTGCTGCTTCTACCCAAGCCTTGTTTTCTTCTTTATCCTGCCATAATATTTTATGGTCTTGGACGTGGGACCACCAAGGAACGGGATATCCAAACAAAATATGGTGGRGTTGTAAGTCAGTCCCTAATCTGTCACTGCTTCTTAAAGCTACTAATATCGAGGTTAACTTTTCAGGCCATCATTTTGGATATTGTCCTACAATTTTCTTTAGTCTATTTTTAATAGTCTGACTCATTTCTTTCTACCAGTCTGGAGGATTGCAGGTGGTAGGGTATATGCAGTCCTTGCTTAATCCCCAGGTTACTCATTAAAGCTTGAGTTACTTCACTTACGAAGCCCCCTCCTCCACCTCATCCTACGTCAGCTGATGTTCCATATCTGTGGACAGTTTCCTTTAACTGCATTTTTACAGTTCCAGCGGTTGTATTCCTTTTAGGTGGAAGAGCCTCAACCCATCCAAGAAAGATATTCATGGTGACAAAGAGATACTGATACCCTTCTTTAGTGTGTGACAGTTTATCTGGATGATCCCTTTGCAGTATTTGCCAAGGTCCTTGGTTTAGCCAGTACAGTAGAGTTGGCAGCTTTTTTTTACCAGTTTACTTTTGCATCATTGCACACCTTATGCARTTTTTATTTATGTCCTCTATATCTGGCTTCATTTGGGGCCAAATATGAATTCTTTGCACTTTTTTTAGAGTACCTTGTAGTCCTTTATGTAACTTATTATGACAGTCTAAGATGACTTCCTTCCATTCAGCCGGCCACAGTATCCATCCCATCTTCTCTTCCTGGTTGGGSCTGCAGTAAACAAACTCTGAGTCAATTTACTTACTTGCTCACTAAATTGTTTCTCAGTATTTCTTTCAGTCTTCCCATGTACTTTAACATCCTCTACATATATTTTATTCCCACTGTGCCTCTAAGCTTGTAAAAGAAACCTCCTGTTTTCTTCATGGGTGTCCCGTTATGTGCTTGCCACCGCCTTTCTCCCTATCATGCATCCAGTATTTTATTCTATTATCAGCATAACGGCTATGTGTAGAGAGATATTGTGCAGAGGGGTTTATGTCTTTTACTGACAGCCTGTAAGCTCCTTGGCATGATCCTTTCTCTAGTTTCCCCAATATTTGTTCCCTCATTTCACTAATAGCAGTATCTTGGATTATTTTTCCTCCTTGTTCAAATTTAGCCCTCCCATGGGTGCACAATACCTTTGGTTTGTTACTGGTTTCCTTTAAAAGGATATCCACATTAATATCCATTTCTTCTCTTTGTGCTTAAGAGCAGAGCATCAGTAGACTGGGGCATGACTGGGCTATTGAGGGTGAAAGCCTCAAAGACCATCACAGCCCAGACTGCCTCTAACCAGGCTTTCTCATGGCCAGGGAAATTTTGGTCCAGCCCCTGGGGAGGACTCACATGCTACTAGTATCCATTTTCCTTCACTACTTTTCTGTAACAGTACTGCTCCCACAGAATCAGCTCATGTTGAAATTCTTATTATGAATAACTTTGACTGGGAATTTTAGTGCAGGAGCTTCTCAAGCAGCTTCTTTCACGTTAGATAAAGCATCGTCTTGCTCTTTGCTCCAGCTCCCTCCCTGATTCTTTTTCCGTCATTTCCATAATGCTCTGCTGGTACTAGTAAAGATGGATAYGCTGCCATAAGATACTAGCACAGTTATAGATATGCTGCCATAGAAATTAAATCCTCCCAGCACTCTTCAGAGTTGGGACTGATTAGTGGGAGTCTTTATTTCACAGAAAGCTTAACCTTTCTAGCATCTATCCATCTTGTTGTTTCGCCAGTTCCAATTCACAAGCAGTTAGCCTGGGGTTGCAKTAATTGTGCCGTATTCAAATTGACTTTAAATCCCATTTAGTTTATTAATTTTAAAACTCATCTACTTCTCTCTTGTACCTCTTCTTCTGTAGCTGCAGTCCCCCARATATCATCCACATAAGACAGTTTCTTTTCTTTGTCCCCCAGATACCATCATTCAGACACTTYCCTAACACAGGCATGTGCAGCAGGGCAGGTGCTTGGCCCTGTGGGATGCAGGTAGAAGTGTATTGTTTCTCTCTTAATGTGAAAGCGACTCTCTRAATTGCTGCTTCCCCTGCGTTTTGCCATATGGGAGTTTGCTGTGAATCGTGTGTTTGTGCCACTAGCTCTCCTAATTCATCCGCTGTCCAAGGAGCCGGACTCAGCTTCGGGGCTGCCAGGGGCAATGGAGATACCTGTGCTCTGTTGGGAGTGGGTGGCTGGTACATGGTATCATGTCCTGCTGACATCTGAGCAGCTCCCCATCAGTTCCTTAAAGACTCTCCATCTTCCTCAAGCTTCTGGACTGATGTTAATGCTGCCAATTGCAACCTTGTCTTACCATTCTGCTGGGCAATTTGATTAAATGCCCATGATGGCATAATTAAATGCTCATCAAGGAGGTGCCCAACGGGCAATGAATAAAAGCTGGTGCAGCACATGCTCTAATCAACTTACCACTTAATTCCCATTTAATTCAACATCTGAAGCAGTTTCTCTAGGTCCTACACTCCACTCTACTGTTGTGCTTTCTTTCAGTGGCTTCATATCTGTAGCTACCTGCCTTGGGGTCACTTTTTTCCATCATAACAGCTACGGCAGTTTGATCTGCCGTAYCTGTCTGCCCCAGGACGGCACTTGTAGTCTTTGTGGGATACGCTGCTATTCTCAACTTCTCTTTCTTTTCCCATTTGCCCATATCATCCTTGAAATCATCTTCCTCTGATGGCTCCCGATCCACTTCTCTCCACCACTTCCTGCAGCTACAGCAGTTATTTTTAATTTTTGCATCCCAATCTCCTTTTGCGTCTAATTTTAGCTTTGCATTTACTATGATCAGGTCCCTTTTGAGCTCTTCCTTGCTCCAGGGTGAATCACTGCACTATATATGTTAATCTCTCTCCTTACTTCTGCAGTTTTTCCTTTTCTTTTTCTAAATTCATCTGATTCTCTAATTGCCATTGCACCTCCTTATTGCCTTTTTGGGCCACTAGATGGTATTCCTTTTCTAAAGACAAACTTATTTCAAGTCACTTGATAGACTTTCTTAAAACACAATTTTCCCATTGAAGCAGCTGATATCCTGGTGTTGCCTTGGCTCAGTCGGCRCGGATTATTGCTGCTTCCCATACCAGCCCCACTAAGAGAGGCAGTGTATCCTTGAGTCTCCCTTCATCCGCTCTCCCGTATCGGGGAACATTTGGTCTCTATCACCCATCGGCTTCCTGTGGGCTGGAGAGGCGCCCACAGCCCCTGCCGTAATCTCTGATATTGTTGGGATTTCCTGTAGCCCTCCASTATTCCTGTTTTTAGGCTTTTCCCTGAGTCTTTTTAGATTTTTCCCATGCTTTCAATTTTGTCTTAAGGTATCCCTTAAGTATTGTGCACAAGGCYGGTCAGATTTGTGGAGTTGCCTTGAACGAGATCGCTCAGAGGAAAAGACTTTGAGGATCTACCCAGTCACACCCTCCACCAAAAGATGTTATAAATTCCCTTTTCCTGACAGTGGAGCRGATTTGTAGGATTATGTGGCTGCTTAGAGCTAAGCATGAGCTCACGTCCTTTGGGTGGGTCATGGGAGCCTTCATGCCATTTCCCCAGACCTCACCAAATSTGGCTGCAAGCTCTATAAAAAGTGACCTAGAGAAAGCCAAGGGGATGGGTCAGCCCAGGTTAAATCCTCCCGTAGATGGACCATGGGCTGGCAAGGGAGGAAGAAAGGAGAAAAGCCTTCCTCTGAGCCAGGTGCCACTGTACCCTCTGGTATCCGCATGTCCCAGTGCCTCACTGAGCGGTCTCTCGCTGTTGTCGCTGCTGCTGCTGCTGTGGGTGGATCTGTCTGTCTGTCTCTCTGTGTGAAGAAATACGAAACAAGAGTTATTTTTCATTTTGGAATCACGCTGCTGCTGACATGATATTAAGAATAAAAAAAAAATATATTTCTGGTCTAGCATCCTGAGTTTGGCTCTTGCATCCTTCTGCTGTCCAGATTCAAGTCGGCTGTCCTGCCTGCAGGCAGTACGCAAAATCCAACCTGGGGCCTGTTGCGGCAGGGGATCCGCAACTGGCGCTCGGGCAAAACGTTAACTCGGAGGTGGAAAATGGCCCCTTGTTTGCAGACGAGCTGATCTAAGCCTTTCTTTGCCAGGATATTACCAATTGCACAATTATGCATGGAACAGTAGTTGGGAGGTCTCTTTTAAATAGTAACACACCAGGGGGCTTGCCTTCCCTACGTGCTTTCTCTCCAAGCATTTCTCACTATTTCTGCTCAGTTCCAGTAACGCTGGCCATGTAGGAACGCTGGCGTACGCACTGTGCCTGGTAATGTAGTCTGGTTTGTGTAACCAGGCCATGCAACCCCAATCCTAAATGTGTTGAACACCATTCTAAGAGTAATTAGGGGTGGATCCYGCTTGCTTAAGCGTAGGGACTATTTTAGATGACCTAAGGCGTCTGCTGCATCCATGTGGGAGTGGTGGATGGGATACTCCTGCCCAGGAACTGGAATGCGCCCCTGGAGACCTGAAGAGATGCTCAAGGCCACATAAGTGTTTCCTACTCTAGAGTTATACTTACGTTTAAGGAAACTAATTCCAGTCACTGCTGCAAGCTTGGCTTTAATGTGAAAGCCAAACTCTCTCCCTGGCTAAATCCTTTCCAGAATCACAGACAGAGGTGGATTAATGTATTGCCGGCACAGGTCTGGACCATGCATCCAGGCACCCCAGCGCTGTCTGAGAGGGAGTTTCCTAATTTAGGACTTGYAAGGATACCCTGTATCTTCATAGTGCTCGTTAAAGTGTTACAGCTGTAATGAATTCATCTTCATTACACGCTTGGGAGGTAGAGGAGTACTCTTGTCCCTGTAAAAGGCTGACAGATAAAAGGAGGCAGAGAATCAGAGAGACTCAGACCAGGCACAGAGCCTGAAAAGTAATTACATGCCTAAGCAGCTTTGGGAAGAAGCGTCTAAGTGGCAGATCTGGGGCTTGAACCTCTGTCAGCCCCCTCGGGACCAAATCTTTCTTCTTATGCTGTGATGGTACGGATCAGAAGAACTCAATTATTTACAAATCCTATAGCCGCAGGTATGCGCGCACACACGCACCGCCCCTCCGGAGACGGGAATTGATTCGGATAAGGCTGCGGCTGACCTGAGCTGTCATTCGTACTGCTAATCCAGCTCAAATCAGACTTGTTTCTTTCCCCAGGGACCAGAAAAGGTACTGCACTTTCCACTGCAAAGAATTTGTTTTCAGTTTTCCTACAGTTGTTCATTACAATGTTTGGGAAAATGCTAGGTTTTCTAGGGGAAAGACGATCTCTTGACRTTTTTCTGGCATGGCTGAAAGAAGAAAGTATCTGAAATGTCTTGAAAACTGATCAGGAGATTATTTTTTTATTATTATTATTTTTTTAAAAACTGAACAGAGAGGTTTACAAAGATTAGGTAAGGGATTTAAAACCCCATGTGACTGCACCTCAGAGGTGCTACCAGAGCTTTGCAGCACTCTCATTGTGCCCCTGGTACCGTTGGCGGTGGCAGGTCAATAAAATGAGCGTTTGGAGATCAGACATTTTTCAGACTTGCTAGTGCTGTGCTTCAAATGAACGAGGGTTTCTTCACGTCTCTGTTAACGAATTCACTTTGACYATCTTGTACAGGGTGTGTATCACCCGGGAGCAGCTGGAGCACGTGCACATGTTGACTTCTGTACTGCAAGCATCCCAAAACCACATAGGTCCCAGCAGGGATGGGACCCACCCAGACTCCTCGTGCATCCCCCAAATCCTCTCCCCCAGAACTGTGGAGGGTTTGGGTCCCGATCTAAATTCCCAGTACACAGACCCCAACTCCAAAATACTCCCTCCAGCTCCAACCAGCCACTATCAYGTGTTTCTGTGTGCGATGTTCGGAGGTTTAGCTTGCGATGGAGCAACTGGTTTTGAAACTCATCTGAAACACAGTTTTGAATTAGACCTGAACCACAGCGATGCAAGACCGGACTGGCTCAGCGGTGAGCTCCAGCACCTGACGGGGTCATGGCCYATCCTCATTGATTTTCCTGGAGGGATAATGATGCAAAATCCATTTTTTTACTCCTGACATAAGTTCTACTCAGTCTCTTTGCGATTATTTTCTCTGGGCGCAGCAGGGTGAATTGATCTACAAAATATTTACAGGGATGGTAGAGGATTAAGTATCTCACACAGATAGTTCAATGCAACAGTTGTTACCCAGGACAGCAGAGAGAAAAACAGGGTGGGGTAAGGGAGTTGTTAATTTTTCTTCCACTAAGGTCAGCCTTCAATAACTTTCCCACCTCCCTCGGAGGCCGAGACAAGATAATAAGGACAAAAATGTCAGAGCAAAGCATGGGGCCCCTCTATTTACAGCAAAGGCCAAATCGCTAACCAACAGATTGGAGCTTGCTTTCTAAACACCGATAAGCGGCAACTTTGAATTAGCAGCCCCGGTTCCTCCACTGCTGTAAATCAGCCTGACCCCGACGGCCCGCGGCACCCCAGTGCCTCCCCCCGGCCAGGGGCTCCCCGGCAGGAGGAGGGGGCTGCAGTGGCGGGCTCACCCCTCCCAGCCCCCGGAGATCCCTGTGCCWGGCTCCAAACACCCCCCTGCCTCCCCCTCCCCAGCCCCCTAACACTAACAAGCCTTATCAGCAGGATTTACACCTCCTTGTCTAGGAACCCGTAGGCAAGTCAATGGACCAGTTACCGGTGTGCATCCAAATCCTTAAAGTAGCTTTAAGTGCTCAAAATGATCCACTTATCCAGCGATAATTAATGATATCGGACCTGGGAGTCCCCGTGCCTTGGCAGGGGAGATCAGAGCACTCTACAGCGGCGTCCGGCCGACCGCGAGCAGGGAGGGGGTCAGCCCTTCTGCAAGTCCTTGGCACCTCCCAGCCCTGCCGGAGCATCCCGGGAGCCAGGAAAAACCAGCGTAGCTGGCGATAACACCAGGGAGATGGGTGCCTGGGAGCATCCGCTGCTCGGAAGAGCAATGGTGGGTCGGGTTTTATTCGCCGCCAGATGCCGTGTTAGGAAAGGTCCTGTGGCGCAGAGCTGTGCCGGTCCCATGCGGGTGATGCTGTGGGAGTGAGGGGGAAGGAGGAAGAAATCACAGCTCCTGTCTTGGGTCCCAACCCAGCTGGAGGCATCTGAAGTGCTAAAGCTCGGAGCACCCTACGAAGGCAAAAAAGCGAGTAGCACCTCCAGATGGCAAGCCACGTCTCGTGGAGAAAAGCAGGGCCTCAGGGCAGCGGCATCAGGACAGCATTAACTGAAATCCCCAAGAGTTCCCTAATAGCAAAACAAGGGCTTTTAAAGTAAAGTTTATTCTAGAAAATGGAGTCTCAAAGCTTCATATTTAAACTCAGCAAAAAGTGCAGTGCGAGAATGAGTATGTTGTTCCTCAATGTCCTCTTACAGTATCACTTGCAGCCCCCAATTTTATCATCGGGGAAACCGTGGCAGATGTCCATGGTGCACCCACAGGTGCAAAGATGAGCAGYGGCAGAAAATACAGAAGTATATGACATGATCATTTATTTTCAATCCATGAGACCACTTTACAGCAGGGGACAAATCCAGTCTGAGCCAGCAGAAACCATTCCTTCATTTTTTTGCATTTTTCTCTTTATCCCCTTGCTGCCTCGGCTGCTTTCTGGTGGCCTGCCCATGCTTTCCAACATCATGGCCAAGAACCAGGTTTTCTTCTTCTCTGTTTTACCAAAGGCTTCTCCAGGTCATCCATGCCTTCGCTTTCCAAGTGATGCCTGTGATGCCACCTGCTGTGGAAGCCATGGTGGTGGCACCATGAGACTTTACTGCCTACAGTTGTGGACACTGGAGAAAACTCCCTGATGGACTCAATGGCCCCTTTCATGGTTGTTTCCTGAGGACCAGGTCAAGATCCTCTTTGGTTGTTCTCATGGACTTGCATGACATGAAGGAGGACAGATGTGGTATCAGTGCTGAAAATGTGTATTTTTGGATTGGTGCTGATCAGGCTACTTTTCCAGCGCTTCTCCACTCTGTGAAAGTTATTTGTTACTTTTGCTGTTCATTACTTGTCCTCTAGCAGAGTGTCATCACCTCTTCTAATGTTTCTCTATCTACGCCAAGGATTACTTTTGGGCCATTAATAGCCACAGATTTCATCTTCTCCTCATTGATAAACAARCTAATTTGTTCTGCTGCATCTGCTAATAGCTGTGTCTAGGAACTATTAGCAGCTCTTAGGTGCTATTTTCTCCTCTACCTTCTCAAAAAAATATGTGGCCAGTAATATTTGAATGGGGTTAAAAGGAGCATACCTGTTTTTTCCATCTATATTTATAACCTTGCATATACTCTTCCCAAGGTAGATGGGAAAGGTTTTGGGAGAYTTACTCTAGAGATCATTAAATTTGGTCTATTTTGCTTGGGTAGCTGTACTTGTGTAAAGGTTTGAGCCTGCAGAGGCCAGGGGGGCTTGAGCGAGGTGCAGCCAAATCACTTTGCAGGTGCCATGGTCCCAGGTGAGCTGGGCTGGCCAAAGGTCAGCATTTCCCTGCCAAGAGGCACGATGTGCTCAGGAGGGATGGCCAGAGGGTTTGGGTGGCAGGAGGCCATTCTCAGAGCCACAGCACACCTGGGGAACTCCCTCGTCCTCTAATGAAAGCTACTGGCTCTTTGGAATTGCTCCCTGGAGCATCTTCTACTGGTGAGCTGTATCTCCAGAGGTGCAGATGTACTCACAACCCTCTCTACTGTTAGCAGCTAACCCAAAGGTGATGGACACTGATGGGTAGACCCAGTTGGTTACACTGGGCTTTGGGTTGCACCCTCCRTTTTATGAATCAACCCTTTGTGCTCTAAGCGACAAGACAATGTCCCTGGCCTGGAAGAGCCTGGAAAATTGTGAAATCTGGAGTCTGGCAGGAGCCGTCTCCCTTGGGCCCAGCAGCCAGCAGGGCGATGGGGACAGCTCACATGCCCTGCACCCAGGCGGCCGCCCGGATTAGTTTATAGAAGCAGCTGAGATTACTTGTATTCCAGCGAGTGGCCCGCTTCTCTGCTTGCGCAATGCCCCTTTTGAAGCAAGGGCATCCCTCATTGTGTGGGTCCAGATAAGCGGCAGAGCCTYGCCCTTTTCTATAGCAGCCCCCTCTCCCCGCCGAGCCCACGGCGGCTGCCCCACCTGCCCCGTATCTCTGCAGGCATCGCAGGATTTGGTTGCAAGCGTTCCCATGATTAAGAACCYTCTTCGGTGCCAAGTTCAGCTCCCCACCCTCCGTCTCGTGCCACTGCCGCTGGCGGGACGATGGCACGCTGCCGCTCCACGGGTGCTTGGACACGCCAGCGGGAGCACAGCTGCTGGAAACCACACGGAGACAAGGAGCACCGAGGATGCCGGCTTCCCCGCTCCGCGCCATGCTGCCGGCTGCTGCTGCGCCCCGCACGGGGAGCGGAGCAAAGCCTGGAGGGGGCAACCACTGGGCCCCGGGGGGGTCCCCATTTCCCCTTGCCGAGCAAAAAGTTACACCTCTGTAGCTCAAACGGCCCATGTGCTTGAATGCATTGCCCCAACTACACATCCCCAGCTACCAGTAGCCATGCTGGGGCACCTCTCAGGGGCTGGCGACCCCCAAAAGCTGCTCTTGGGGGTGCAGACCCCTCTGGATGCCTGGGGGCCATGTTTCGGCAGGCTGCTGGCGCAGCAGAGGGTTGCATTGGCAGGCAGCGCCTCCTCCGAGGCTATTTGTTTCACAAGCCGCCGAATTCACCCTCCAGGGAAAAGGAGGCATGCAGCCACCGCCGTGTTGCTCTCTGCTCCACTTTTGGGGCAACACACACCCGGGGATGGGCAGAGCAGCCCCGGCGGTGGCTGCCAAGCGTGAGAGCAGCGGCGGGGACATGGGYGGCATTTTGGGGTCCCCAGGTGCTCTCCGAGAACTCGCTCGCCTCCAGACCTGACCTTTGCTGTCAGTAAAACTTGCACAAACTTGTAATTGTTAACTAGTTCCCCCATAGCGGGCTTGTTATTTTTTCAGGACAGGGTTAGAAAATGCTAGACATCTACAGTAGTAAAGATTTTATTGTGCTGGCAACGGACTGTAAAACTTGATTACATGACACTGGGGATTGCCTAAACCTCGTTCCCACTGATGCAACTGCTCAGGGTCGGGGGGATGTGAGCGAGGGAGGTGGCTTCGAGTCACGTCTGGAGGTGGTTTAGCACGAAGGGCAGGATCCAGGAGCAGCCCACTCTCACCCAGCTGCTCCCACCCTTTGGCCAAGTGAGCCCAATGTGGAGCTGAGGATCTGGGGTCATGGGAGGCACGTGTAGCTGAAACGATGGATGAGCATTTGGCCCGTTGCTGCCTAATCACATGAAAATCATGGGGAAGCCCAACCTAGAAGGAATGAGCTGAGATTTTTCTGTAGAAAAAGCTTTTCTGTCAAGAAATGGGCTTCCCTGTTGGCCCCCTCTCTCAGTTCGCTGCTGACATGGGAGTTTTCCCTCTAAGACAAAACTTTCTGCAGTTTATATCCGTTTTATATCCATTTCTATCACTGCTAGCATTTTTCATATTCCAAAGGACCATTTATGGTAAGAAAATATGGTTTCCAATAAGTAATCAAAGTGATCATATTTTGGAAGGGGAAAAAAAAAATCGTAGTAGGAAACTTTTGCAAAAAAAATTGGCCTGTGCTGAACTTTGAGCCAGCGTGATATCTTTTTTCCTTCCAATAAATCTTCTGGCTTATTTCTGCACCCAAACTACAGTGAGCCAAGAGGGATTCCTGAACGCTTGGGTACAGTCAGCCCTTCCCCTGCTGGGGCATGCTGCAGAAATGCCACGAGCTTTTCGAAGCTACCTCCAGGATTTGGTTAGCCAAGAGTAAGAGAAGCAATAGACTAATAATGTGGTACTTCCAACACAAAATAAAATAGCTTTTTTTGCTACATCAGTGGGGTAAGCTCCGGAGAAGGGGGAAGCCCAGCAGGGAAGCTACCCAGAAGGGAGAAGGTAGTGGACAGAGGAGCCTCCTTACAAAGTCCCACTGGCGATAAAACATGAGTTCAGGTAAGCTCAGGTAACGTTCAAAAGTGCAAGAAGGARAACCCTAAATGGCAAATCTCAGCATGTGATTAACCTGGGGAACACCCTGCTCTGGAGCCTTCCCAAGGCGACCACTGGACTGAGGTCCATCGGACCCCACGCASTGTGGTGACGGCAGGAAAATGACTGCTGAGGGGATCTGTAATTTTGCAAGTTGTCCTCTTCGTGTGAGATGCTGGGTGGGGGATCCCTGCTCTGGAGGAAGTGTGAGTGGCACAAGGCTTCTGTTCCTGGCTTTGACAACCTACTTCAGATTGGGTAAAATGCCAGGTTTTATCCTGTGTCTTTTATCCCCATCTTCTCCCAGTAGAAAGAAGGTCTGAGTAAGTGAATTCCGTGTACTCATATCTTGTTGAAACCTGAGACCCTCTTCATGGGTATACCACTAGGTCATTCAAGTACATCCAGTCTCTTTTTTGAGGGGAAGGGAGGCAGAGATAATGTTACACATTGTGCAGAGATGCTATTAACTGTAGTTGAGCATCACAACTTGGATTTATTAGCAGGAGGCCGAAAGACCTACATGGCAGGGGATGTAACTGATAACCTTGTCTCGCATCCACGCATTTGAGCAAATGAGTCCCCTCCCTGTACGGTCATCAGAGATTTAGCACTTCTCACGAGCCTTTCTGCAGTCACAGTCATTTAGAAAACATATGATACTTCACACTTAAAGCCATGACAGGGGCATAYGGGACTTCCTACCTCCTAGATGTCGATGGATGGAATTGCTTTGGCTACTCAAGAAATCAAGGGTCTGGTTTGAGTCTCAAGGCATTCTGCTGATTTCRGTGAACTTCCTTCTGATTTATACTGTGTGAGGATAATCAGGCTTATTCTAAGTTAAACAAGCAGCAGAGTTCAAAYAGAGAAAACGTTTCCTTTTCAGTGGTGCTGGGCACTTGTAGACTCACAATTTAGAGCAATGGGAAGTTTGAAGATTGTTCCATCCCCAGCATTTAAAATGGGCCTTTTCAGGCAGAAAAAAAAAAAAGTATACTTTAAGCAGAAAAAGGTACAAGCATGCTATTGGTGGCAGAAAAGTTGAGCACAGAGGTATCCTAAAAAATGGGGTGATGTTGTGAAAGAGAGRGAGAGTTAGATCTGTTGCCAAAATCAGACCCATGAAAGCCAGTGGACCACCCCTGGCTTGTCATGTCCTATTAAAAGCGAACTTACCAGCCAGAATGGAGATAATCAGCCATCTCCTGGTTTTCACTGGGATTTACCAGAAATRTTTCTTGGTGTCAGAGACACCATTTTGGGCAGAGCCCCAGAGAGAAGAGCTGAGGTGCTCAGAGCTCTCACCTGCAAACTGCAGACACTGGGTCTCTGCTCTGCTTAATCCCAAACAGGAATTTGAAGGGGCACCTTCATATGAAGGAAGGGACCTGCCTTTCAGTGGGCGAAGGGGGAAAGGCTTATTTTTTCACATACAAAATTTCRAATGCTCTAACTCTGGCCCCGCACTGAGCTAAAACGACCACCCAAGGTCTCCTGCAAAATGCGGATGAKGTTCCTCCCCCCGCGCCAGCCGCAGACGCGTCTCTCGCCGTGCGCCGCGTGGCCAGCGAGCGGGGCCACGGACAGCCTCCGCRCAGTAATGTGTTTTCCTTCCTCTAACACCTGACAGCAGCATGGTCTCACCAACAACTTGGTCCCATTGCTGCATACTTTCCAAGGTGATATTAATCAAACAGATTAACATGTTTGCCTTTAATTTTACATTTTAGAAACAGCTGTTGAGCCACCTCAATGCCAGCAGTGCCTATTGCCAGCATTAGTGTCATTAGTAATCATTGCAGCTGTAATAGCACCATTATCTCCTGCTAAAAGGGTCACTGATGGCTCAGGACAGAGCTTCAGGGAAGCAAAAACAGGTTGGATGAAATGAGATGGAAACTGCAAACTGTTGCTTCTATCTTAACTTGCATAAAGACCTGTTGATGCTACGTAGAGGGAAATTAATTTGCACAAGCAGCAAAAATTTTGGCTAGAGTGTCATCGAGGAGGTGGGGCTCGTGCTAGCTCTTGTGTCACTTGGGCTAATGTAAAGCATATAAATATGGGAAAGAGAGAATGGGGATATTACTACCAACCAAACAGTCTTCATCTCTCAGAGCAAACTTCTCTCCATTTCTTGCTGCCACTTCTTTGGTAAGTGTGATTGCTGCCCTTTTAGTTTCTACCTGTTTTGCAGAGGTGTTTTCTTAAGTTGATGTAGCTGGTGGTGACAAGTGCTGGCTCACTAGTCCAAGAAAATGAGGTCTCCTCAGGTCTTTGAGCACATGGTGTTGTTTTTGGGCCATCATCATAAATAACAGCCCCTTCTGACCTGGAAGAGAGGGTTTTTCCTCTGAAGGTGTCTGCTGATCTTGGGTCTCCTGGGCACATATGCTACAGGGCTCAGTGGGATGGCTCTTCCAGTCTAGTTTGGCCTTTTTGGGGAAGACAGCAGGGAGGCCAGGACTGATGTGAGCATGTGGATGGAGATGGACTTCTGGTTATAATCATCAGTCATTTACTGTGACTCGTAAAGCCTGATGCAGAAAGCTCTCCTTCTCTCTCAAGCTAGGGCATCTTTAGAAGGTCCACCTGCTACTTTGGTCTCATTTTCCTGCCAAAGGAGCTGAAGGACATAAGATGCTTGATGACAACCTATTTCTCCCTCCTAGACCTCCCTGTGTCTCCTCTGCCTCTTAACCCTAGGCCTCACCCTGCTCACCATGGCTCTCTGGATCCGATCGCTGCCTCTCCTGGCCCTTCTTGCTCTTTCTGGCCCCGGGACCAGCCATGCGGCTGCCAACCAGCACCTCTGCGGCTCCCACTTGGTGGAGGCTCTCTACCTGGTGTGTGGAGAGCGGGGTTTCTTCTACTCCCCCAAAGCCCGTCGGGACATCGAGCAGCCTCTAGGTAAGTCGGGCTGACCTTGAACGCAGTCGTATGCTATGCGATGCAAAAGGCAACAACTGCCTATCTTTGACGGTGACACCAGGAGTGTCCTTGATGGGGAATACCAGGAATACCTTTAACATACCAACAGCATCACATTGCCAATGAAAAGCTCTTCAGGTTAAAAAGGCAGATGAGAGGGCAGGCAGGGAAAGAGGATTTATGAGGCAAAAGGAATTGTGGCTGAAGGCTCAAACTTGTCTATTTCTTTGTGTGGCCATTACACCAGCCTGGGAGTGTTCATAGAAAATAAAGGTGGAAGGAACCCAGGAAGCCTCCTTCTGCCCCAAGACAGGATCAGTTGTCCCCATCCTGTTCCTGACCCATGCTTAYCTAGTGCGTTCATAAAAACCTCCAGCGAGGAAGCTTCTTCTGCCTTCTGAAACTGCCCTTTCCCATGCTTAACTGTCCTTCTTCTTGAGTATTTCTTTCCAATATCTAACCTGAACATCCCTTGCTGTAAATTATTTCTTGTCTTCTCCATAGTGGACATGGGGAAGAGTCTAATGCTTTCTTCTTTATGGCTGTTTTTCAAAATATTTGAAGACTGTTCCCATATCTAGTTTTAACCTGCTCTCAGCTAAATCCCCTTTCCCTCCGGTTCTCTTCCCATCACACACTGGTTTCATTTGCATCCGATTCCTTCTCCTGCGTATGCAACCAGCCCGTGAAACAGACTTAGAGGTCTTCGGAATGTGAATCAAGSTAATGTCATAGCAGAGGGTTTGCCATGATTTGTTCTGAATGGCCAGCTGGGCTGTTAGTTGCTCCCTTCTCTGACGATTTGTTTCTAAAGACCACCACGAATKGGTTGGAAGTTCTGTTAGCCAATTCCCTAAATAATGTATTGAGAATTTCATCAGGGCCAACCAGTTTGAAAGTATCTGAAGACTTTCTACCTCTTGTTCCAGGATTTTTGCCTGAGCCACCACCTCTTTGTCATACAAGCTGGTTGTGTTTACAGTCTGCTCACAGCTGGCTTGAAGGATGAAGACAAGTAAATCACAAAACTTTGACTAGCTATTTCCTCTTCTACTTAATATCGGACTAAACCCTTCCTAAATTTTCCTCCTAGCACACTAGCATAATGATTTCTTGTTACTCTTGTGCCTCGTTCATTGCGTCATGCTTTGGGTGCTTGGGGATTTTRCATCTTGTGCTGTACTTTCATATTGCCCTAGAAACCTCATCTCATTCTCACTTTCCAGGCATTTTCTTTTTGTTGKTAGGGCCTCTTTTCTTCCTACAGAAAAAATCACTGGTTTATTAGCCATTTTCTATATTTTCATTGGGCAACTAAAACCTGAACAGTTCTGTCCACAAGTTTTCGTGTTCCCACCAGCAAACGAGACATTCTGTTGAGTTTTGTCTGTGTCCAAATACGCCAATTCATCATTCCTTCTAAAAACTTGTCCCCGGCTGTGAACACGGACACACACAAACACTTTTGCCATCGGCTCGAGGCTACATCCAGGCAGCCAACAGGAGCAGGCTGTTCAGGACCAGCTGGGAAATACATCCAGCCCCAGGACTGGACCATCCTTGCAATCCCACGGACATCCCGGTTGTTTGTCCAGGTTCCCAGAAGAGTGGGTAACTGCCCGAGGGGGGCTGCAGTTCCAAGCAACTCATCTCTCTGGAGCAGACCARCCCATTTTATCATCTTATTTACTAGCTGCTCACCCAGGGAGGGTGCAGGGTTTCTCTTCTTCTCCACGTGCCCGCCTCAATAAAGCCCCYGTGTCTCCTTGTCCCTCACACTGCTGATATCCACTCAGCTTGGCTCCTAAATACCATAGGATTATTTTGGGAGAGGAAACACAGAGCCTGAAGGTGCTACAAGCAGCATCAACCTGGGGAAACATTTGCAACTTCCTCCCCATTTTCCAGCCAACTCTGGCTTAAAAATCTGGTGTCTGCATAGGGGGTCTCCGCGGGGCTCAACAGCCAGGGCTGATGCTGTGTGATGTCCCATGGCTTATCTTTTTCTTCCCTGGCAGTGAGCGGTCCCTTGCACGGTGAGGTAGGAGAGCTGCCCTTCCAGCAGGAGGAGTTTGAGAAAGTGAAGCGAGGGATCGTGGAGCAATGCTGCCACAACACCTGCTCCCTCTACCAACTGGAAAACTACTGCAACTAGCGGCGAGGCCAGCGGCGGGGAGCTCGTGGGCCGCAGGCAGAAACACGCACTTACGCTACTGCACCTTCAAAGCAATTGAATAAATGTTGTGGATCTATTCGAAGGACTGTGCTGGTTCRTGGGTCCACGTCTTGGGGAGGCGGCACTGACGTTTACTTTAGGGTGTCATTGTCTGTGCTCCGGTAAGGCGGTTTTAAAAGGTCCTGGAGCCACCCATCACGTCACACTATCCTTCTGCTCTCCAAATGAACTCCCTGGGTGGGAGGGAGGAGGATTATGCAGTGCCGGAGCGGGTATGCAGAGCACCTGGTACCCCCGCTGCCCGGAGGTGAGGACAAGAGGTCAGAGAGGTTTGAATGAAATTTCTCTTTCTAGGGAAACGTTACAGGGGAATATCTGTTGCAATACCATGCTGATCAACTTCCTGCGGTTCACAGCCCAAATATAGCGAGGCAGCTGGGAGACCGAACTTCCTCAGCTGCATAATGGAAACAGCTCAGATTAAGCAAAGAATTAAGTCACCTATTAATTGTACCCAGAAAAATCGTGGACGACCGCCATGACCAATTTAGAAAGTGTGTCCGGTTCCCCCTTCTGCTTGTGGGAGGCCCAGGCAGAGTCCCTGCTGTGGGACGTGCTTGTCGTTCACAAGCATTTGACAAGTCATGTGCAGAAAGCGGGTKTCATCCAAAAGGAGTTTTGAGTGTATTGGCCAAGAGCTGAGCATTTCAGGGTTGGCAGACCTCTTTCAAGTATCTGGCCCCAAAATCGCCACTTTCTGGGAGGAAAAGCTGCCACAGCAATGCCAGCTGGTGGGGGTGGCAGAGAGTGTGGGGAAGGGTYGTGTCCCCTCTGCCGAGGGACTCCCATGCCAGTGTAGTGGAAGCCATGCAGGAGGTGCCCATGGAACGGGCACAGCCTGGCAGAGGTGGCAGCAGTGGCTGGGGCTGCATTTTGCTGGTGGCAGATTTTGAAAGCTGGTSTGAGAGAAGGCTGTGGTTTTAACAGCCTGTTTTCCCAAACCAGATCCTATTGCCTCCATCGGAGCCATGCAGATGGAAGCTGCCATCTCATCCCTGCCAGGATGTGTTGCTCCTGCTCCTACCATGAGCACAAAACTGGCAAAACCACTGCAAACTGAAGGGCTGGAAGAGCAGCCGGAGGACCTGCTGAGAAGAAGACACAGCCATAAAATAGGAAATCAGAAAGCACCAGCGATTCCCCGTGGTGACCCTCTATACGGGCTCTCTTGATGCATCCAAAAGCCAGTGACAGGGGCCCCCTCCTGCAGCCACTACACCAGTGATGCTCCCCCCGACCACCCTTCCATCCCCCTCCATCGCCCCTTTCTCTGGGCCCCGCTGAATATTCCCAGCAGCAGAGCTTGCAACTGTGACAGGCAGCCTTGGGCCAAAAACTTGTGGTTATGAAAGCATGGCAAGACACTTGCTATTTCTGAGCTACTTGGCTCCCACCAAACCTCACAGCATATAGCTCTGGTGGTTTCTAAAGGGGACTCCCTAGAAGCAATTCTCCTACCTGTCCTGGTGCCCCATGAGATCAGGACTGGTGTTACTGCAGTAAAAATAGCAGAGCTGTTGCTCATGGTAAGGCCACCATCATATTCAGGCACGCAAAGGAGTTCCAGCAATCCCATACATCCATCCGCCCCAAGGASATGCCACCCTGATCCCAAAGGCAGAGCGAAGGGTCCGCTTGCATGGTCTGGAGGGAAAGCACATCCAAGAGAAGTGCTCCCCTCCACAGCTGAAAACCCAAGACTTGTTGGAGTCACCTGGACTTGTCCTGCATCACCTAGGACCGAGATCCTGCACTCAGCGTCAGGGGTCCGTGGAAAGCATGTGAGCAGAGAGGCTCTTCTGAGACAAGACTGAGACTCTCTAGTGCAAATCTGAGATTTCCATCTGACAAAATTGTACAGGTCTGCTAATGGGAAGGGTTGGAAGTATGAATACCGGAAGAGAAAGAGGTGGTGTAGGAAGAGCCTTGAGTGTCTGACTGTCAGACTAGTACTAGCACTTCTCCAAGTGCTGCATAGTGGTGATGGAAGCAGCTGGGAGAAGAGGGATATAGCCAAGTCTGTGGAGATACCTCTGCCTTCTCTAGGAATGGGGCACATGGGTCATGCCGAGGACAGACGCAGACCAGAGCTGTCTAGAGCCCTCACTCTTAATATCAGAGCTGCATCTTTCATTACAGAGATAGCCTACAAGTGTCCAGCACCAAAGGGACCAGCAGTCACTTGCAGCAAGGTCAAGCTCCTGCAACCAACAGAGCATGGTGGTTCCTGCGTCCACCCCAGAGCTGTTTATCTGCTGGCGCTTCTGCCCTGGCAGCAATGTTCGGGTGAGGACAGCTCTTCGGACATGCCCGCTTGTTTCCTGCCCTCTGCCATTGTTTGGTTTGCTCGTTTGTTTGTTTGCTTTTTCTGAATGCTCTCAATTAGGACTGGTTGGGAAATTGCAAATGCCACGTTTTTTGCTGGAAAATGTTGATTCATCAAAATCAGCACTTCCCGCAGGACCGGACTGGTTTCAGCAAGGCAGGATTCGAAGGGATGAAGGGACGCGGGAGGTTCAGGTGCCCGCTCTGCAGGCATCAGAGCGGGGATTTCATCCTTTGCGCCAGATTGCCCAAGACCACATGCTAACCGCCAGGCTCTGGGCTACCCCGGGGTGGACTCGACTCCTTCTGCTGAAAAATTCCAGGAGGTTTCAGCAAACGCAGAGTGGGAGTTGTTTTGAAATCTTAAGATGGGGCAGGACCATCCTCTCCTACCCAGCTCAAGATGCAGCCTGATATTTTCTCAGCAGGTTTGGATGTTAGATGAGATGGGGGTCTGGACACACTGGGGGCCCGGCTGGTCATTACCCAGGGCTGGAGCAGAAGAGAGAAAGATGAGGAGCAGAAAGGGGCCGTGATGGACATTCCTCACCATTCCCCTGCCTTTGGGCTTCCTGGGAAAAGGAGTCAGCAGGTCCCTTGGCGGAGAAGGGAAGAGGAGGGGGTGGCGACCACCTAGGGTCGGGGAGGGAGGGATGGCCCTGTGCCCGCTTTGGGGACCCAGGCAGAGCACATGCAGCTGCCCTTGCTCCCTTCCTCCCTAAAGCAAGAGCTGTCCTGGAGGCATACGGCATACAGTGAGCTACACTGCTCTCCGGGAGGTGCAGGAGAAAATACGTCATCAATTTAAAAGCTGTAGAAAACCTGAAGGAAAAAAAAGAAGTCCTTATGAATACACTTTGTTTTCCAGAACTGAAAATAACATAGCGGGCCAGCTCTTCACTTTTTAAAAGCTGCAGAAAGGTGAAGGTGAAAGGAGAACAAAGATAATTTTTCCCCTTTTTTCTGGGACTCCGGAGAGGGAAGCCTGAAGGCAACCCTACACACTTTCCATACTGGAGCACACGGCTCCTCGGCTTGCAAACGTGATGCTGCCGCTCGCTGACCCCGCACTGTGGCAGGGCGGGCAGCTTTAGCCCCCTACCCCACCCAAACCTGAGGATGGGCCACAGCCCGGAGTGTCCTTAACTGTGGTCCAGGATGGGATTACTTTATAAAGCCCCCCTCAAACCCCCGTGCCCTCATCCAGGCCATTCCCTGCTCTTAGATGTGCTTGGGAGATGCCAGATCTTATAAATTCCTGCAGGAGAAGTGACTCAGGGACAGGGAATGCTGCATCCATTGACCTCCCTCCCCGCTCCTCCTCCTGCAGGGCTTTGCATTGTGATCTTTGGGAAGCAAATGCATCCAGCCCCCTTTATTCTGACTCAGCAGTTGCTTTGAAGTGATTTTTGCGGTAGCGGTGGGGCATCATGCCCGGCTAAAATATCTTGGCTCTGCTACTCTCGCAACAAGCTTCCAAAGGTCTCATGCTAGCGGTGGAGGGCAATTTGAAGAGAATGCAAATAAAGGCTTCGGTTCATTCATGCTGCTTGAATAGAGAATTGAAAGCTGAGCCACAGAGGGGATTGCAAGACAAATTCTTTGGGCTGCCGAGTTGTTAACACTGCCTAGAAAAGAAAGGACCAAAGTTGCCCCTGTTTCCCGCGCGCGTGAACCCTTACCCAAAAGGGCTCCAGCTCCAGTTTTGAGGGAACGGGAGCGATGCGCACAGAAACGGGAATGGAGGGGAGCCGCTGTGGGGCACCGACYGGCGGGGTCCCCGGTAGCCGGGTCACAGACCATGTCCTCTGGCTTGCTGGATGGGCTGCGCTGCTCCGGCTTATCTGGAGAGGAAGGGAAGGCTGCCACTTTCCCGGAGCTAATCCGAGTGTATTATTTCCTTTTCCGGGAAGCCACRGATAGAGGAAAGTTGTCTATTACCCTGGGAGCTCACGGATTCACTTTATATAAGAACTAGCCAGACTATATCCTGGGATTTATTTTTTTTTAACCATCTTATCAGCTTTTTAGGAAATTTTAAACCTGCTTACAGACTCTCTCCTTATGTGCAGCGTGATTCCTCAATAACTGACTTGCAGCGATGACTTSAGTTGGAAAGCACTGAGCAGATTCAGTGTTAACACCCCAAATTCCCTCTGATTTAGCCTGACCTCCCCAAAGACACCTATTTTGAACAAAAAAATAGCCTTTCTTCCTTCTCCTTTCACCCTGGGCAGGAAGAAAGCTTTAGGTCAGGCTATAAATTGATCTGGAAAGTCATTGCCAGCGCATTGTCTCGGGGTGAATTATTCCTGCATGCAGCGGGGAGGAAGGAGGCCGTTTGTTTCCGAGCCCAATGCCAGGCTGGCTCTCGCGTCCCCCTGGTCCTGTTGGGCAGAGCAGGCGGGAGCAGATCCGGGACAATAACGGGAAGCGAAGCAAACCCGTAGGAGCGCACAAGGAAATGATCCGAGCCTTAATCCTTTCCCTCCATCCCCAGCCGGCTTCAGGACTGGTGGCAGGAGGTGGACGAAGCATTTGGGCTCCTCCGAGCTCCTTTCTGTTACTGAAAGAGCCAGCCAAAATCTGGCTGCTTTTTTTTTTTTCTGCCTGGTAAATGCCAGGATTTCCAGGATGCACATGGTTGCTCACACTGAAATTTCCCACAAAATGTTTTCAGATTTTGGAAGAAAATGGATAACGGAAATAAATTTGGCTTTTGATTTCCAGGCTGTTGTCGTTTGGGCTTTGTAATGCTGGATTTTGGGGGTGGGGGTGTTTTACAGAACTGCCAACTTCTGAAATGTAACTTTTTGTAGGAAAATAATGCAGCTTCCTCTTTTCTAATCAGAAGACGGAAATCAAATATAAATGACACCACCCACCCTACATTGACGATAAACCATTCTGTGGAAGTTTCAACGGAAAAAATTTCTACCCTTTTTCCCACTTATCAGAAACCTCCTCCACTTTGGAGGCTGGGACCCAGCAGGGTCCTGGCTCTGCAGACGTGCCTGCGGGCAGCTCTTGTACACCCAAGTTTCCAGCTTTTCCTTCCTGGTATGGGAACGTCTGGGGGGATTTTTAAAGCTTCTCCCCAATAAATGCTGTCTTGGCCCCTGGGCTTCCACTGATTTCAGTGGCGAGAGAGAAATCACAATGAAACAGCTCGAGATCTGACCCACGCCTAGTAAAAGCACACCCAGGGTGCAAACCGCAGCATGCTGCTCTTCTGCCTCTGAAATTGCTTTTTCAGTCACTTTTTAAATGTCTGCAAGCTAAACCTGGCCACATGCTGACACCTTGTCCTGAAATAATGAGTTCCAACCCCAAACAAGGAAAAACTTGACCCCACAAAATTCTGATGAAATGTAGACAGGTTATTTTTCAGACCTAGTCCCAGCGCAGGTGTCCCAAGGCAGGTGTCCAAAGYGCCTCCCTGTGCACCCATGTGCATTTTGGCCGACCGAAGCGCGGGTGCTTCTCGGCGGTGAGGACGCGGTGGCGGGGAGGGGACGAGGTCGCCCTCCCGCTCATGCAGCCAGGGTGGGGGGGGGGCATCTGGCTCAGCCTGGCTTACGCCAGGGAGCCGGGAGGACCCCCAAAGGCTGAAGCCCCTCTCAGAAAGCTCTCCTCCAGCAGCTCCTTCGCTCCTGCAAGATCRCTGACTTCACCCTGGGGACACCGACTGCTGACATCATGCCCGTTTTTCCTTTATCGTTTTGACTACAGAGCCCTGATGTCGTTCTCGAGATGCTTTCCCTTAATATTCACCCTGTGGAGCCATTGCTTTGACTGCCCTGTTTTGCTGTCCATCGTATTTAAGAACATAGGACTGGGAGTGACTTTCAAACCATTCACCTTGGCCCTTGCTAACCTCACATCACTGTGCCTTTTTCATCTCCAAAAAGGCTTTTTACGTCCCGATTTCTTCCTTTAGCCTGTGTGCAGCTTTAGTTTCTGGAACCTTTCCTGAGGAATTCATCCTCTCCTGTTGGGTTTCACAGTCCTCACAACCTGGAAAAGATCCTGAAGTTTCACATATCTGTTCAGAGCAAAGCAATTATCCGTGGCTCTGTCACCGAAATAGGGCACCACAAAAATGCTGGGAATCTGTTAAAGCCAGATTCCTGCGACGGCTTTCCCTTCTCCTGCAGTCCCAGCTGCTGCCAGGGGATGGAGCGCAGGGCAGCCCACAGCTGGATCCGGCAGCCCTGCCTGCAGCTGCCTGGCAGCACCAGCTAGGGCAGGGCAGGGTGGCATGGGCACCAGGGACCCCCCAAAATAGGGTGGAAACATTAATGAATACAGACCATGCCAGGTGTTGGAGGAAAACTCGCTGGAGATGTGATGCTGGAGTAAGACTTTGMACCAAGGCCATGGGACTAACAGAGCCAGGGCAGCAAGGAGACCCAGGGGCTGCTCCCGGCGGCGATGCCAGCCCTCACCGGCACGGCCAGTGACCTGCAGTGATGACGAGCTGGGTTGCTGCTGCYGCTATTGCTCTGATCTTTGTTTAAAGGTGGTATTTCTCCAAGGAGGATTTTGATTGTGATTCTGAACCTCCAGGCTCTTGAAGCCGGGACCGCCAGCCTGGCTCTCACACCCTGGAGCACCCTCACCGCCGGTTCACTTGCCACCCTGCAGCACACCTCTCTGCTGTAGGCTCTGGGGAAACTTTACCTGCCCAGTATTTCCTTGGRTGCATCACATACCTATGGAGTGCTTTGGGTCAGATGGGCATGTGTTTTTGAGCCAGAAATCCCCTTTTGAACAGACCTAGGTTTAGGTCCACAATAACCTCCTGCCCCATAAAGCCTGTGCTGTGCAACAAAACCCTGGGCTCTTCTGGCTCACCCTGGCACTGAAGGACTGCCAGAGCACAGATATATATCCTGAGTATAAACATTAAAGTTTCAAACAAAGATGGGATGTCTCCCCACCCAGCATTACCACTGGGCTGGTGCTCAAATCCTTACTCCTGCTTGCTCACGAGGCATTCCATGGCATCATGGTCCTCCACCTCAGCCATGACACAGCTTTGATCAGCCCTTCTGCTGTTGAGGATAGCCATTACGCCAGCCGGCATCGCTTCTCGGTGGGGATGAGGTCCTAACGAGGGGTTATGAAATGATATTGTAGCCAGCAGAGGGAGCGCTCCGAGCTTCAGCCACGCACCGGGATGGCTTGGGAAGTGCCGGGAAAATGTATTAAACCCTGCCCGGAGCGATAGGGCGCTGAACCAAAGGTTTGCCCTGGCTMAGCCAGCAGCCTGGCGGTGCTAAGCTGTGAGAGGATGGGGGAATGGATCTGCCACRAACACCCCTGGAGACCTCGGGTAGCGAGTGAGCCGATGAGATGAGCATCCCCAGGGAGGGACATGCTCGAGCCTCTTAGACTTGGGTCATTTTGCAGTGCCTGCTCCAAGCCATCAAGTGAAATTCCCCCATTAATTCAGTTCTAGGTTTGGGCTCTTACAATTGCTTTCCAACTCAAGTCATTGCTGTAACTCAATTATCAAGGAATCATTCCTATAACATCTTATTTCCAAAGCAATTCGTACCTCCATCCCAGCACCAGCTAAGTCCTTGTGCCTCACGTCGACTCCGGAGCCAGGAGGGACTTGGCGGGCTGGGAGCTGTGGGAAGCTTGGGTGTTTTAGGCAGAGCTTCATTTGAATTTAGGCCAAACAGAGCAACACACAGCTAATTTGTATTACTTCAGTGAATTAAAGACTTAACATCTGGCAGTATCTATAACAGACTCTTATCTTAGGAAAAGGGTCTAAATTATTCTCCATGAAATGCCTCAGTGGTGGGGGGACCTCTCCACTCACATACAATAATAGAAATATAATTAGTTACCCAAATGCACATTGGCAAAGACTCGTGCCTGGTCCTCTCCTAACTGTGCGGATCCCCCAGGTTTTTAAACGAAGGTTCTTCAAACACCAATGGGCAATTTTGCAACTTGTCTGTACGCAGATCAGTAACTAGAGAGAGTAATGTAACTAAGTCAGGTGTCTCTGGGATTGAGTTAGGACAAGCCCACAAGGGGATCCTGATGTGGATGAGATAAATATGTCATTAAATCACTTGCAGAGTGAGGTTATGTAGGGAAAGCGGAGCGCTGAGTGTTAGGAAGATGTTGTGTATGGKAAGCACAACCACAAGCTGATTAACACCCCTTGCGAGCCTGATAAAAGACAATGGGCCACATTTTCACCGCTAAATACATCAGGGTTGAAAGCGAGCTGGAGGAAGAAGCAGAAGAGAGCAGCAGGAATGACCTAACCTGCCTGAAACCTGCAAGGAAGCTTGCTGTACTTATCCAAAAAAAGGTTGAGAGAGACTTGGTCGCAACCGAGACAGTGGGTGTGAGAAGAGTCTTCATGGTGAACAGCGGCCAAACACCTTGCGAGATTTAATGTCTGGAAGGTGAAGTTAAGTCCGTCTGGACTGGAGTGGTGTTTGGTGGGCAAGAGGCAACTACTCAGTGGGACAGTTCAGCTGTCAACACAAAAGATTTGCATCGCTTGAATCAATGGAAGATGAAGCTTGTTCAATGGGACCTGGTTGCTCACCCCAACATCAGGTGCTTGCTCTGGGAGCAGCTGGGTACAATTCTCTGGCCATGGCATGTAGAAAATCCTCATTTCTCCACTCAAAACCTGTGTTTGAGGCTTCCCATGTGCCTGATGTTCTCGCTGCTGCCTCAGACCCATTGCCCCTCTTTCTGCTTCGTCCCCTTAGAAGAAGGTGGGGGTGGCAGTGAGTATTTACTTACACCCTACAAAGRGGGGGTGTGGGAGCCGCCGGGGAGTGATGCTATTGCTGCAGAGGGCTCCTCTSCAGGGCAAAGCAATATACGGATGAGGGCAGAGCCATGGGCAGTGAAGATCTCTGCTGGAAAACAACCCTGTTTTGCAGCCCGTACCGCCTCACAGCCGAGATGTGGCAGTGAACCCTGCCACCAGCCCAGGCAGCCTGCTGATGTTACTGTTCCCTTTCCAAAGCCAGGATCAGACGAGGAGAATAAATCGCCGGGGAGGAAAAGAGAGGTCCTTGTTCCCTCCTCCCTGTACTTGCTCTCCAATTAATCTTCCTCCTGCATCAGGAGAAATCTCATGCAGCTCTGCAGCAGAAGACACTCTCTGCCTCACCGACTATGTCATGTTCTGTTAGCTGGTCCTACCTTTTAGGTGGCAATGCCTTGACCCAAGACGGCCTGGTATTTCCAGTTTATAGCTACTCAAAATAAAATCTGAGAGGAGAGCCAGCACTTGCTTGTGATGTGGGTGACTCCTTCAAATCCTGAGCCTGYCTTGCTCACAGCAAGCCGGGACTGGCAGGCCTTCAGAAAGGTGGGGTGGCAAAAGCTGCGATGGGTTCAGTGAAGGAATAGGGAAAAAAAATCAGTGCAAAATGGCTCAGTCAGTGATTTGTTTGGACTTTTGTTATGGTTAGCTCCAAATCAGCAAGCACAACCAAGCTGTCAGCAAATCCCTTTTAGATATGAGCAGCCCTCTAAAATTTCCATCAGTCTCAGTCTATAATATTCTCCACACATGGAAATACAAATTCCCTTTTTGACAACACCCGATGCCTGATTCAGAAGCAAGAGAAGACTTCATACCCCAGGGCGGTGGGAGCTCTGGGGCGATGCCTTTCCCSTTGGCTACCACACCGTGCCTCTGTAACAAAACCCGCGCTGCAAACCATTTTATCTGACTATTCCTGATCACCAAAGCGCGTATCCTCCAGACAGCCCAGCAGAGATGTGGGCACCAGGACACGCGCCCTGCTCGGGCACTCGCCGGGGCACAGCGAGGTTCAACGCAGCGGCGAAGGTCCTGCAGGAAACCTCTCGCGGCAGCAGCAGCGCCAGGGCTGCAGGTCCCCYGACTTCATCGCAGGGCTGTCCTTCCCCGCTCTGTCCGGGATCCCGGCTTGCACTCTTTGCWTTCCCTCCCCGACAAAGGCGCAAACCGCAGCAGGGTGGCTGCAGAGCCTGGGAACAGCCCCTGGGAGGAAGCCCCAGGGGAAAGTGGTTGTCTGGCAGAGAGCCCCAGAGCAGCTCGTATGATAAAAAAAAAAGGCTGTGGTTGGGAGGCTGGCTCCCCACAGCCTGCGCCGTGGCAAAGCCAGAGGAGGAAGGTGAGGAAGTAGCCGGTGTTTGGGYAGACATGTGGCAGCGATGCCTGCCCAGCCAGGCGCCCAACGCCGAAGCCGGCTGGAGCATGGCCAGGTTAAACCGAGCGAARTGCTCACACCCCGTGGCCCATTGTGTCCGGTCTGAGTGGCTCTTGCAGCCTCGCGTGGGTATCTTCCACCTCCCACCCCACAGCTGTGGGAGTCCCCGTGCCCAGGGCAGCCAGGTCTGGGATGCAGGGATGCTGCTGCCTGCAGGGGAGCTCCATCCTCCCTCTGTGCCTAAGAGCTCGCAATGCTCTCACACCTAGCAGATGGTCTCTTAAAAGCATCACAGGATCAGTCCTGGTGCTGGAAACTGGTGGGCAGAGAGAGGTAGGTCACAGGGGCTGGCACGTTTGGTAACCAGAGGCCACGTGCCGGTGGCAGGGAGAAGAGCAGCCCAGAAGGTGGGAACCACTGCCAAAATCCTCCAAGCGTGGTGGAAATTACTTCCATTGCCCCAGACTTCCGAGGTGGCCTCGTGCAAATCATCCAGCCTGCTTGCAAACCAGCTCCGTTTCCTGGCTCTTGCCTTCCCGTGAATTACCCATCAGACGGAGCAGACCCTCCAAAGCAATTACTGAAGCTCAAGGGCTGGTTTCCCACTTTATTGAGGGGACCTGGGGCTGTTTTGACTCCCAAGACCAGAACCTGGCTCCGGCTGTTGCTATCCTGGCAGAATCGTGCCCAGGAAAGCACRCTTAGTTTAAAAGCCAAGTGCCAACATCCCAAGCCGGTTGTTTAGACTAAATGAAAGGTTTTCAGAAAAAAAATTAGTCTGACTTAAATTCCACCCCCCTTTCCCAGGAGATCACTCCCTATCTGGTTGTCTCCAGAAGGTGGGAGCAAAGGCTTCTCAGTGAGTCATCTTTTACTTTGTATACCCCGACAGTGCTATTACTGCTTTCATGTGGGTCTCTGGCAACGGCGAGGGTGGTGGTGGGTGGCAGAAAGCGGCCGTGAAACAGGCATCCGCCCCGGTGATTTTGTGCCCCAATTGCGTTGCTGTGTGTGGGGAGACCMGTGAGGCCTCCCCAGAAATATTGCCCTCCCCAAGACGGTTCTGGCTTGGGGTAGGACCTGTTGCCCTACACGAGTGGGGTCTCAATTGGGATGGGATGCTCTTGAAACACCCCAGTTACTCGGACAAATACGAGACGATGCTCATGTAAGTTAATTAGGGAGCGAGGGCAGTACTCAGCCTGCCCAAATGAGCCTGAAGCCCCTGGGCTGACTCACTGGAAACAGGGAGGTTCGCCCCGAAAGGGATACCGAGGCAGCTGGTAAGAAACAGCAGCTGCAGGCAGTCATCGCCTCCGATGGCGGGAGCCCTGGAGTGGGACCCAGCRGGTCTGGCCTGAAGTCATTCCCCAGCTCCGACATTAAGGTTTCTTGGAGGGAAAGCAACTTTCCTCTAAAAGTCCCTTTTAGGGATGCCTGCTATCCGTTGCTAGATTCTTCTCTCTCCTTATATCACACACAGAGACAAAGGAATTCATTCTATCTGGAAAACATCTTTTTCTTTTTTTCCCCTTTGGATTAGGTTAGTGGAGAAGAGGTTGTTCCAGTCTGGCACCTCTTGTGGTTACTGTGCTTGTTTTGACTAAAAAACACCCTTGTGATCTGTACATATTTGAAATGGTTGCCTTTAATGCAAAAAAATCTAAACAAAAATCTATGCAACTTACTTCCAGGCAAAAAAAAARTCATCATATGCGTGAAGATCTACCTGGTGGACTGAGATGGCTCAGCAAGAAACCCACCTGGAAAAATAAAGGGAGGAGTGGCAGGCAGATTTGAACCAGGGATGCAATTTCCATTGCTGTAATTACACTTGCTAATCATTAATCACGTCCAGGTATTTGCATAGCTACAGAGGCTCACTGCAGCCACCTCTCATAACTAGGGATGCCCTAAACTGGGGACTGCTGAAGTCGAGAACATTATTTCCACTAATTTTTGTGYTGTCTATTGAACATTTGTTCCTGCAGGTGTTATAACTACTCTCTGGCTACCGCGGCGTGAGCAGCACGTCCTTGCACKCGCCTCAGATAAAGGCAGAGGGACCACTGCCGGGTGAGGGAGGGCCACGCATTGCACACAGGCAATGTCACAGGGATGGAGGAGCCACCTTCAGCTCGTATGGGTCAAGGCATTAGGGGGTTGATCGTAGGGGCTTCATCCCATGACCTTCATCAGGAGCAAACTCACCGAGGGTTAGAAGCCCAGCACCACGGGAGGTGGCTGACAGTACGTATATCCACGTATGGATTATGCAGGGAAAGGTTCGTGGGGGGTCTCCCTTGGCTGTAGCGATATCTTGCATTGCAGTTTTCTTTAAACTGTGGGGAAGTTGGATTAGGTGAGGAATTCCACAATTTCTTAGCTTTTCAAATAACATGTCTGCGATATCACCCAGTCTGACTCGCGCTCCCACCTGCCTTGGGAATTCGATTAACCCTTTGCCTGTTGACTTCGGGGTTTGCACCGAGGCTTCATGGAGGGCCTTTCTGGAAATTGTTATCTTCGGCTGATGAAGAGACGGGGACTCAAGTGGCACCGCCAAAGTGGTGCCAGAAATAGGGGGTAGCATCTGAATCACCTGCCATTTGGCTCTACCTACTTAGCCAAGCACTCACTTCCCCCTCAGCACAAAAATACATGTGTGCACACACACGCACGCCTGCACGTGCTATCCAAGCATACCACCTGCTGTTTTGAAAAGCTACATGTATTTTTTTTGGTGGGGGTTACCTTCCTAGTAATTAGTAATTAGCTTAGCAGTCCCAAGGGTCCTACCCTGTGAGGTCTCCTGCTCCAGAAGCACCAGGATCTCTACCAAACCCTTGCTTCTCCCACCAGAGCCTTTCTGGAGCACAACCGGCACCATAAAAAAGCTTCCCCCCCCATCRCACAGGATTGCATTATACCTATTTGACCTGCGACACTACTTGGAGATGCCAACCTCGTCTATACAGATGTCCTTGAAGGTTAAACAGCCCCGATGGCCAACAGGAGACAGCAGAGATGAGGCTTTCGAGGGTGCAGGGTCCTAGGTGAAACCGTGCGTAGGAAGCCCAAAGCTGTCCCCGTGCACTTTCCCCCATCCGTCCACCCCCTGTCCCCATGTGAGAGACCCTGGGAGCTTCCTGCCAGGATGAGCTGGTGACATCCCCAAGCCCACCCTGGCTGGGACCTGGCTCGGGGCACAATCCCCWCCTTGGCTGCTTCTGCTCTGCCAGCACCGTGCCACACTATCGCCTTGTTCAGTGGATTTTTCAGCGGCGGAGTATAAACATTTCTAGTGAAGTGCACTTAGTGTAAGTTGCTTTGCCAAGTGCTGTTGCCTCCCCTCCTTCGTTATGATTATGAGAGAGCGTTTTGTTTAAGCGAGAAAACAAATTGCCCACACCTCCTACCTCCCTGTGGGCGTCCATCACCCGCGGCAAGGGCAGCGTGGTCTGGAGGGGATGCTGGCAGCACAGGTGGGCACAGGGTGACCCTCTGTCACCTGCTTCAGGAGTGGGAGCAAGGGGAGGGTGCAAGCAGTGGGGACCTTATTGCAAACTCCTGTACGCCTGCTGCCAGCTGTAGGTATCAAAAGTCCCAGCCCCTAAGGGAACGAGGCAACGGGGGACAGATTTATTCCTGCCCTGAGCTGATGGATGGGGATGCAAACCAGAGGGAAATTAAGTGACTTGCCCAAGGTGATGTGTGGTGCAGTGGCGGAGGAAGGCTGCATTCGGGGTGCGGGAGCCCTGTGTGAGCCCCGCGCTGACCCTTCTCCCCACATCCACCGTTTCCTGCCCATGGGACCCCAGCCCCATGTCCCTCCTTTGGGGTCTTCACTGCTCAGCTCAGACCTGAGGGCACCAGTGGCTGGGCCCCGCAGCCCATTTATCCTGCCCAAAAAGCCCCCGGCCCGAAGGAGTGATGGGGTGGCCCCCACCGGGGCTGGCACTCAGAGGTGGAGATGGGGGTCCCTGATAAGGGGTGAAACCCTGGCCTGGGGAGATGCTGCCACCCAACCCTCTGCCCGAAGACAATGAGAGCTGCAAACAAAGACCCGCACTGAAGCACAGCAGCAATGCAAAAAGAAAAAAAAAAAAAAAAAACAGAGGAAGAAACGCCTGAAAGATACATAGCTGGGATTCCTGAACCCCTCAGAGGTATTCGGGCTTAGCCAACAGGCTCAGGGTTTTTTTTCAAAGCCATTAATTACACAACAGAGACGTATCTGCACCACTCCACTTCTCCATGGCAAATAAGGGCCCCGTGTATATTCCCTAAAATGCATCACCCTCTGCGCTCAGTGCCATCGCCTCTCTCAGGCACTTGGAAAAATAACCCATCGCAGGGTGATATTTCCAGCTGGCTTCCGTGTCTGATTTTCTGCGGAGTATTGAACAGGCGCTCAAAGCACGTGCCTCCAAAGGGCGCATCTGAAATACATGAGCTGCATCAGTAGCGAATGCCGGAGGACRTGGCAGAGGGTTGGAAATCCTAACCCGCTCACCTGGGCAGCTCTGCTGAGTGAGCTGACTGCTTGACGAGGCCAAGGGAAAGCTCTCCAAGAAGCTGCACCAAGGAAAAATCAGAGCAAGGACTGCATCCACCCCTGGCATGGCCCATTGCAGGCATTGCCACTGGTCACTCAGCGACGGCTGCTCTGTTGAAGCTGCTGGAGAGGACCTCAGCAACAACTGCTGTGTCTCTTTTTGAGGAAGAAGAGTTTATTAAGAGCTCAATTGCATTCACTCATAAGTCCAGCAACACGCAGCCAGACTGACCAGTTCATACTGATGCTCCCGGGAGCAGGATAAAACATTTTTAAGGGTGAACCCTGAGCTTTCCAAGTGAGGACAGAGTGAAGCGGTGTGTGTGARGGTGCTGTGCTGGGGGGTGAGACACAGACACCCTTAGAGGGCACGGYGTGGTCCTGCTCGGAGGTGGGTGGCATCCCCGCAGCCCACCTTCCTGCGGCTCAGCTCCTCCCCGGGGACACGAGGATGCCCGACACTAGCGCTGCCTTCCCAGAGCACCCTCGTCAGGCTGTCCCTGCAGGGACACAGCTGTGGGGTGCAGCCTTCACCCCAAAGAGCTTCTAGTCCAAAAGGTTTCCCACYGCCTCCCGCAACGCGTTTCACTCGCAAGCTGTTTTGACTCAGAGCTTGCTCCATAGACAGACCCATATTTGCACAATGGTWTAAAGAGCCAACTTCATCCCCTGGTGCTTGGAAGAACTAATTGTACCTGCTSGAGCTTTTATTGGTCCCTAAATGAGCTTGGACCTCTTCTTCCCCRTGACATTCCAGTGAGTATTTTCATGGAAATGCTTTAAAAAAAAAAATAAGGAAAACRTGAAATGGTGATGTGCTTAGCTGTTAATATAGGCACAGACCCATCTTCCTGCTCTGCTACTGTATTTGTTGCACATTTTTGACACAAATAATCAGCCAAAACTTGGAGCCTTCCAGGCTCCCTCTACAATGAAAAGAAGCTGGGGAGAGGGCGGGCATTTCTCCTTATCTACCCTATTCCACCCTTCTCGGAAATCCCTTTTGGGAAGCCGTTAGCTGAGCCGGAGTCCACTTTCGCAACCAGGAATGACCAAGAGATGTTTGCTGTTCCACAGATGATGGGGAGAAAGGAGACACTTCTCTCCCTTTCTGGGATCATCTGACCCTGGGGCCCTTTGGCCTCCTTCTTGTGGGCCAYGCTGCAGACGGCACCCCCCCAAGCAGACCCACCGAGCTTCACTTGCTGAATGTCATTCACGCTTTTTCAATTCCTACCTTGTACTTGGCCACCGTGACACCTCCCCACCGCGCGTCCTCCTTCCTGCAGCCTCTTGAGCCAAGCGAGGCTGCTCAGGCTGGAGCTTTTCTCTAATCACCGGGGGCGTTGAATTTTAAAAGATGCTACAGGAATACCAAGTCTGTCCAGCCCACAAAAAATGCATAGTTTGTCCTCCATATAAACAGGGGTGAAAACACTCGTGCCTTTTACCGCTGTCACAAATTCCTCTGGCACAGTGCAATAACTTACCTTGGAATAACTTCATTTTTGCTACGCTCAGCACACTCCAGGTCCCCAGGATGCGTCTGCCACGCCCCTCCTGAACATCTAAGTCCAATGAGTGCTCCACGGCATCGGTAGACCTGGGCAGGAGTTGCTACAAGAGTCCCTCTTTCGCTCTGAATATGCCAAAAAAACGTCCTCTGCTGATGCCTAAGGGCATCCCGCTTTTCCTCTGCCCATATAACAATCCTGCAGCAGCAATCCTCTGGGCTGGGAGCATGGCCCGAAATGCTCTCTCCACCCAGGGCTGCCAGAAGCCCTGAGCAGACCTGCCCAGCCTCTGCTCTTGTTTGCTCCTTGTTGACCAGGGGCCCCAGGTGAATTATTTCTCCAACTCTTAGTTCTTTTACTTCAGTTCCACGCAAGGGACCTTCCATATATCACATCCCCTTTCACCAATGAATCTTTCCTGTTCCAACAGTTTAGTGTGCCCCAGGATCAATATATTTTAGCAGCATACAAGGACACGGTGTTATTGCCAGGTTCCTGGGTTGTACAAAACAAAAGGTATCGCTTTCTTAAAGCCACTGAAAAACGCTCTGGGCCAAGTACGATTATTCCTCTGCCATTAAACAGCTGTGTATAGGACTCTGGCTAATCACTCTTTGTTCTCACTAGGGATGACTTTTTCTCCTAGTCTTCAATGACAGGAGACCCAAAGCTATGGCCCACCCTCACCCTCCGTTTGTCTCGTCTTGGATATTTCAACCTGCAGTGCCCAGATCTGTTGGGCATGTCAGTAAAGCAGTCTGATTTCTCCTGGTTGTCCCCACTCTTGACATATGCGAATATAAGGTGCTTTACAAACTGGGGTACCTTTGTAATGCTGTAGGCATTACACCTGTAGCACCTGGACCAAGCACCTCAAATCCCTGTTCTGCTCACCTTGTCATTTGTGATATAATTGTGAAATAAGCCAAACGAGCATCACAGGGTGTCTCGGTTGGGCTGGGATTAGGTTACCTCTCCCCTCTTTGGATTATAGGTGGAGGGGAAGGGAAAAGTCATGTAAATGTCCCCTTCCCTGAAGGTATCTGCTTGGCTCAACTCACCGGCAGCATCGCTAACCCTGGCCCGTGACCACTGCATTTCTGCAGCTATTTACATTCCTCTGYCTTTGCTGAAGCTCACATCCCTGCCTGCAAGGTCCAGGCTGGCCCAAGCTTTCCTGTTCTTCCCCCTTTCCCTGGAAAGCTTTCTGGCCCATCGCCACATGTTGGTGGCCACCCACGAGCTGCTTTGATCAGCTCAGATGGGCAGCGCCTTCAGGGGGCTTTGCAGCCTGCCCAGACGCTTCCACAGCCACTGCAGCAGCAGAGGTTTTCTCTCCGAGTCCCGGGCATCCCCTGGTYGTTTCAGGGCACCTTTCAGATGTCGCTTTTATTCCAACTCCTGCTTTAGATTCATTTAGTTTCAGCTCGCTTTGGCTGACTTTGCTTTGCGAACGCTGCCCTTGCTCCTTGCGAATTTAACGGGGACCCATGACCGTGATTTCTCTCCCGAACCGCGCCGATGAACATGRAGGTCAGACAAATGCAAGATGCGGTGGGGTATTTTTATTGCATTTCCAACGGGTTCAGGTGATGCTTTGCTGCAGCCCCATCCACTTTCAAACCAAAATGCTTCCTGGGATGCCGTGTTTTTGTGGGCCCCTCGGCGGTCAGCGCTGTGGTCCCGAGGCCCTCCTCTCCCTCTCTTTCTGCCTCCCTGTCCTCAGGTTAGCCACGTCCTTGGCTTTACTGGTCCTCCTCCTGCTCTCCTTTGCAGGCCCTCCTTGCAGGCAATGCCAGGGGCTGGAGTTTGGGGTGGAGGCAGCTATTGTTCCAGTTATCTGCAGTGTAATGTTCCTTATGACTGTATTAAATGAAGGGCGGAGGTCACACATCCCTAGTTTAAATTAGGTTTAGGCTGACCTTTAACAATATTACACTCGTGGATCCTCTCATAACTCACTGAATAAACTCCCAGAGGGTTTTACCACCTCCCTCTTTTCTTCCTACTGTAAGGATGCCCGGGGCTTAATGTGCTTCTCTCCAATTTCGCTTTGATTTCTAATCCTATCCCCTTCTCCCCCTTCTCCCCCACCCCTCCCCAAATACAGATATATTCACTCCTTTAAAGGTGGGGGGAAAGAACCTGTTCCTTTTCTCTTCTGGGCGACAGCTCTTTCTTTTGTGTCTCTTTCTTCCCTTCCCCGCCCCCCTCCTCTTTCTTGACACAATGCACTATTTATTTGCACTGAAGGATAACTAAGAAGCAATTAAAAGATCAAAAGGCACAAACACAAGTAGATCCAGTGGCAACTTGTGGGGTTTATTTTGCTGCTGCTGCTGCTGCTGAAGCTTCACCAAACTGCTGCCTTGTTTTTCCCCCAGCCGGAGAGACACCTCTCTTACTGGGTCGCCTCTTCCTCCGAGCAGACTTTTTTATGATCGCTATTTTTCACCCCCATTGTTTGCTATTGCAGTTGTTTACTGGAAAATCACTTGTTTTTCTCAGGGAGATTAACCCTCCAAGCTTTCTTTTGTCTACTCTCAGGAGGTCCTTGTGGTGAGCTGGGGGAAGGGAAGGGAGCTGGGCTCCTTCAGCTATTAACAGTAGCTTACAGCCCTGCTTACCCCCCTGCCAAGGTTGGGTCCTTTCCTTTGATGGGGTTTTGCTTTTGCAGTGAGGAAAGGTGGTTGCTTTTTGTTAAGGAGACCAGCTCTGCTGAGTGGTTTGCAAGGACCCACGATTGGGATTTACTAAGTCCTAGCCATCTAGGAGAAACTCCTAAAGCCAAAGGTAAGCATCGATGGAGATGCCTCTTTTTGGGAGAAGTCTGGAGCCCYGACACATACCGGCAGATGCTCAGTCTCTTTGATGGCCAGGCCACTTCTTTACATGCTTAAATATCAATGTAGGAGCTGAGATTTGATGCCTGTGAGTCTGGTGTGCACAGAACCGCTTTCTCAGCATCACCTCTCTCTTCCAGGTGTGCCGGTTGAAGCCCACAGCCCTGATACCAGGTCTGCTGGGTGGGATACACAGCGACACATCCCAGAGAAGCGTAGCCCAGAGGACAACCCAGAGAACAGAAGGATGCTGGGGAGGGAAGGATGTCCAAAGCCTAGTGAGAAAGGACCAGTCCTGCTCACATTGTCTTGGGCGTGTTGAAGGCAATTCCGACTGTCCAGAGCTGCACCAAGCCCCCCACCCTTGAAAGAAAAAAGTGCAAACTCGAAAAAAAGAGAAAAAAAAAGTTTTCTTTATTGCATGTTGGGGTGAGGGCTGCTGCATCCTTGCCCTTTCATGCCACTACCTATGGCAAGCGCTGCCTGAGATGGACCAACCTGCTGCCCGATCTCAGGCAGCTCTGCTCCTCTCCGCTCCGAGGAGGGTGCGTGCCCGTGGCACAACCTGGACGCCCCTGCAAGGGGGCACCCACCCAGGCAGCGGTGAGGGTGCGGGCASCTGGGGGCTGGCCGGGGCTGCCTTTGCCGCTGGTGGAAAGCGAGCGAGGTCCCTTCTCTTGGGGCAGTCGCTTCCCTGGCGGGGCAGACTTGGTGGGCAGGTCTTTGGGAGAAGGCGAGTTTTGCTTCATGCAGCACACCACGACTGCCATGCAGCACCGGCGGAGCAGCGGGAGCGCGTTCAGCCCGCGCCGCTGTACACGCACGGYGAAGCCTGGGAAAAGTCCCTTTGGCTTAAAGGCAGCTGTGCTCCCTTGCAGAAGCCCGCGGGAAGCAGAAGCGACCTAGTGAGCAGGAACCGCTCCGGGAAGGTGCTCTGCGGGGTGTAAAATCTGAGTGCCGCTGCCCTGTGGAGGGGGAGCGTCCATGTTGTCCACACGGACGTGCACGGGTGGACGCGGGGGCTCCCTTCTGCTGAGGTGGGGGCTTGGCTGCCCGCACTGGGGCGCGTAACACGGGGGAGGGCTCCGGGGCAGGCGTGCGAGCCCGGGGGGCTGTGCGGCCAGCACCCCTGAATGCCCGTGCCTTCGCCGGGGAGCCCTTCGGAGCAGTTTGGGGGCCGGCGCGGGGCAGGACAGACGGGGCGGACACCTGTGCCCTGTGCGCACCTAGAGAGAGCCCCGAGAGCGGGGCGGACAAGGCAACCTCCCGCTGCCCCCTCTCGCCCCCCCCAGGGCTTGGGGCTCGCCATCCGGCAGCCAGAGGCGCTCAGGAGGTGCCCCCCAGCATTTTGGGCAGGGGCTCGGGGCGCGGACCCCCACCTCCTCCCCTCACCTGCGGGGGCGGCGGGGGATGCGCGCAGCCCCCCGCCCCCCCGGAGCCGGCCGGGGTGGGTCAAAGCCCCCACCCGGGAGCAGCCCGCGAAGAAACCGTGCGGCAGAAACTTTCTGTCCCCTCTTCCCTCCCCGAGCTGGACTCCGGAGGGTTACGAGGGAGAAGGAGGGAAGAAAGGAAGGGAGGGAGGGAAGAGAGGGGGTTAGACCGCTCTGCAACATTATTGGCTGCGTGGCCGGGCTGGTGCTCGCTGGGGAAGTCAGAGCATGCCCATTGGGGGGGTATAAAAGGGGGGCAGCCGGAGCGCCCTGCCTGTCTCCTCGCTCGTGGGGCAGCCAGCCGGGAGCAGCGGGCAGTCAGGCAGCCGGCCCCTCCGCCCCGGCCAGGGGGACGCAGTCAGTAAACACAAAAGTGAGAGCCACCCAAGGGGCAGCCAAAGCAGGAGGAGAGAAAGAGAAGGAAAAAAAAAAAAGGGGGGGGGGGGGAGAAAAAAAAAAAAAAAAAAGAAAAAAAAAAAAAAAAAAAAAAAGAAAAGGAAAGCGCTCGCTCGCTCGCTCTCTAGAATAACGAAATACCTGATCGTAACAAAACAACATCCTTCAGACAACATCAAGCAGGGACTTGACATACCAAAAAGGCAAGGCGAGGAGAGCGAGCCAGGGCGCGGGGAAGGCGAGCCAAAGCCGCGATCGCTGCCAGGGCAGGAGAGCAGCATGTCAAGCGCCGGGGCACACACGGATGAGCGCTGCCGGCAGCCTGCCTTCCTCCCCGGCCCGCCGCCGCCGCAAGAAGTTGAGAGTAGCAGCGGCAGCGCCAAGGTAAGCGCCGCTCCGCTCCGCTCCGCGCCGCTCCGCGCCGCCCCTCCGCGGGCAGAGGCAGGAGGGCTCCCCCGCGCCGGGCAGAGCCGTGCCACGCCGCGCTGTGCCATGCCGAGCCGTGCCGCGCCGGTCCCCACGCGTGTCACTAGAGGGACCCCGAGAGCCGGCCCAGCGCGGGCTGGCGGGGCGGCCCGCTGCGGTGGGGTGCGCGGGGTATCCCCGAGGGGGGCGATCCGCGTCCCGGCGGCGGGGGCAGCCCGCCGGCTGCCTGCGGCCCCCCCCGGCAGCTCGCTGGGGGGGATGCTGGCAGCGGGGACGGCTTGCGCGCGGTTTGCGCGCCCGAGCGGCGGCGGGGCGGTCCCGCGTGGGGAGGCGCGGAGGGGCGTGCGGGGCCGGCGGGCGGCAGCACTAGTGTGCGGGCGGCGGCGGGCGTGCGGGGGCCGGGCTGGCCCGGCGGCGGGGCCGGGGCTATGCGAGGTCAGGCGGGGCTGCGCGGCCCCTGGCTGCCCGCGGCGCTGCCTCCGCTCGCGGGGCTGTTTTGGGAGCGGGGAGACGCTCGTAGCGGCGCGGGGAAGGGACAGACAGTTCTCCGGCTTCGGAGACCGGGGAGATTATTAAACTCTCTTCTGCAAAACACTGCGGCGTGTTCGGTCTCGGAGGGATAAAAATACAGAGAGGAAAAACAAGAAAGCGAAGCCAAAATGGAGTGAGAGTTAATGGTTGGCATGCAGCCTTCGACTTGGTGTGATTTTTTTTTTTTTTCCTTCTTCTTCCTTCCCAATTGCTTTTCCCTACAGTAATTGTTTTAAGAGCGCAACTTGGAAAGGTTTTAGCACTCTGTTGAGCAGTARGGAATTGGGGCACATGAGGAAACTCGGATTTAGCGTAACTGTACCAGCAGATGTGGCTGCCTTGCCTGGAGCCAGTGGTACTTCGGCAGGGTTTCTGATATGCCAGGTCTCGCTCAGGCGGCGTGGAGCAGTCAAGTGTAAAAACAAGGTTTGTGTGGGTGGTTTTAAATAGACACCTCGGGAGAACCGCTGCTTTCAACCCTCGAGCTGAGGCTTCCTATACAAAGTCTGTAGTTTTCTTCCAAATGCTGGGATGTGCTTGGGAGGCCAAGGCCTGGTTTTCTTTGGGTTTATTTGTTGTCAGGTTGCGCGCGTGTGTGATTTTTCCTTTTACTTCGCAGAGTTCAGCGTGTTGGGTTTTTTATTCCTCATCTTGCCTTGATTTAGAGTGGAGTGGAGGAGCCCGGGTCGTGGGGTTTTGTGAGGGTTACTTTGTGCTAAGGACATCTGGAGGAATAAAACTGACTGACACTTCTGATTTGAGCTTCACTGAGCTGTTTTGGACCCAGCTTGACAATTTTGGTGGGGGTGAATGGGTCAGAGCTGTAAATCTTGCTCCATGTTGTCGACACCCACACAAGTTCACTCAGCCTTTCAAAGGGGCTATCCCGGCTGCTGTGAAAATTCATTAAGGGATAAAAGATTTGACACCACGGGTCCCCTCCCACCGCCACATGAAATTTGAGAGCCAAAATGTGTTTGCGTGTGTGTCCCAGTGCTTTTTCTGACAGGTGATCCTTTTTGCAGCCCGGCTGGAGGGCTGCCGCTTTGACCAGGCAACCCAGAGGTGTCAGTGCGTGTCTTCCCATTGATTCCTATAGGCTTTGGAGTGAGCCCGGCTTGCCTCATGGAGCACCAGAGAAAATAATTTCTGTACTTTTCTTTTTTTAAATAAAGCAAACACAGCAGGTGAGGTCTTATTTTTAGAGGGACCGAGGAGTTGGTGTGTTTCCAGCAGTGCTTACGAGCACTGTAAGTGGCCCACCCTCTCGCTGCTCGTGTCCTGGGACTGACCTCTCCGATCCTTCTTTGGCTTGTCTTTGCTTTTAAAGGCTGCTGTGTGTCTTAACGGGGCAAAGAGATACCGGGCTCCCTCGACACGTTTGCGTGAGGGGTCAGATTAGGTGGGGGGCACCGGGGGAAGAAATCCGGGCATTGCAGCCCAGCTCTGAAAGGGTTAAAGCTGCTCTGCCAAGACATAAAGCAAGTTCAACGTGTTGTGGGAATATCACTTGCCAGTAGACTCCAGTCACCACAATTTCTGATTTAACAGCTTAACTTGCTGTTAACTTTCCCTGATATACTCCAGGTTTTGGACGGGAATGCAGAAAGGAGAGAGGAACAATAAAGAAAGGAGTTAAGTGAGGCTACTAAAATGGACTTAAATCCCTTCCCTGGGTCCTGCCAGCTGTCTTTAGAAGAGTTAAGCAAGATTGCATTTCCTTTTTTTTATGCAATAAATCAAATGTTTCTGGGCTGCATACCAAAATTTGTGCAATACGTTCTTACTCCCCAGTGGGGTGAGTAAATGGTACTGAATACCCCATTCACCTTTTTCAGCTTGATTTTTCCACAGCTACGGTAGTCCTTGCTGCAGCACGGATAGACGCGGGGTGCAGGCAGCACTCCCCTGCCTGCCCCGGCCCCTGTCCTGCGGGCAGAGGAGGCGGGCGTCCCTCCCCACTCGCAGGATGGGAGGCAGAAAGGTGACCCCCAGCGCGGGGCGGAGTGGGCTGCTGATGGGGATGAGCAGTGAAGACAAAAAAGTGAGGGCTAAAAATAGCAGCAGCATTGCCAACCTCAGCCATATAAATGTCATGCGAGCCAGGTGCCAAGAATCAGGAGGTTTTTATTTTTTTCAAGCGTGAGCTAAACAGCAAAACCCCCGGTCCTCGGTCGGTTTTATTCGCCTGACAGCTCGATGGTCGAAAGTTTTGTGTTTTGAAGCTTGCTTCTTCCAAGCTGCAAGTTGGAAATCTCATCCTTTCTCTTTTAGGTGAAAAGGGAGGCTCTTCTGCAGCACAGCACACGGCGGCTGCCCTCCCTTTGGGTACCGCTGGGCGCCTCATCCCGGTGCCTCTGCCCGAGGTGCAGCCCCAGGGTGGTTTTCGGTTGCCAAGGCACCTGCCTCTCCCCGCCGGCCTCTGCTAGCCCTTTGCTACTTGCCACCTCGGGGCGTTGTGGCCCGGCGCCCTGTGCGAGGTTGCCCGCGGGCCGGGGCGGCACTCGCTTGGCACGTGCGAGGTTGGCACGCGCCTGCGTCCTGCCCCCGCGCTCGAAACCGGGTCAGCTCCCCGCTCTCCTGGGGGTAATGCAGAGAGACGCTCGGCATCTCCGCAGGCTATCGTCGGAGCAGCGGAACATCGGTCCGCCCGCTTTTTTTTGGAGGGGYGGAGGGTGATGGAGGCTGGGATGCGCAAACTGGGGTTTTCCCCTCCTGCACACGCCGCTGGGTTTGGGCCGATGACTTTTCACCATGCTCCCTTTTAAACGCTGYGCTGCTCCACAAAGAAGCGAGATTTTTTTTTTTCTTTTTGCTGTCCAAATCCAAATTTTGCAGACTGGGCCATCTGTCAATTCCCTCCTACGTTGTTCTGTTCATATTAAATTGTAATGAAGGCCAGACTGAAGAAGGAATTAGGTCAGACAGGAGGTTTAGTCTCTGTTTTTGGGGAGATGTTTGTTGCCCAAGAGAGGCACCGTGGTTTGGTTGGCTCAGCACAAGCCTGGATGCAAGGGATGCCTGAGCTGTCCTCCGAGATTTGGCAACAGGGCCTCGTAGCACATTGTGGTCTCTTGGCCCCTGACTCCCCAGCAGCTGGACAGAAATCGTCGATCCAACTGATTCTGCAGCAAATCTTGAAAAAACCCTTTAACGGCCTCGGGCGGGAGGGTGGCTCCGCCGCAGACCTGCCCTTGGGCTGGCTCCCGGCACACCCGGCGTGTCCCCGCTGGCGTGGGGCTGCCAAGAGGTGTTTGGGGGTCCCCAGCCACGGGTGCAGCAGCCTGTGCTGCGAGGGGGGAATACGCAGGAGTCTCAAGGCAGCCGGGAGCATCCCACGTGCAGCAGCTCGTGGCCGAGCTGGCTCCAGGAGCAGCCTGGCTTCGCGCGGGGACCTGGGGATGCGGGAGAGGGACATGAAGGCTGGAGAGCAAAGCAGACCCTCTCCAGGCAAGGGGAGGCCAGCATCGTGTTCTGATGGCTTGTCTGAGCCTCTCCTGCGCCGAGAAGGCTGCTCTCAGGTGCGATTCCCAGGACGGCACAGGGCACCTGTGCAATCAAGAAATTCCTCTTGCATCACCCTCTTGCTCGCCGCATGGGGTCCAAACCATCATTAGGAGGAATTCGGTCCTCAGGTTGTTGGGTACCCAGCGTGTCTCACACTGCCGTTCCCACCGCCCGTGATTAAAACCGCATCCTGAAGCGTTTGAGCTCTTGGCAGGCACCTGAGRGGCAATGGCAGCCGGCACRGCTGACTGGACTYGCTTTGGCAAGAATGAAACTTTGGTGGGTGTAGCCTCTCTCCTARTGRAGATGGGACCTTGTCCTTTAGGAARGGTTACCTGCTTACCCGCTTACCTGTTGCTGCCTTATTCCTGTTACATCTGGCGTGAGAGAGGCTTTCTAATAAAAGCTGAAGGTTTTTCCAGCCGTCAGTGTGAATTTGCTCCTGTCCCACAGCTGAGGGGGCTGTCCCTGCCCTATTGCTTGGACTAGAAACCAAAAGCAGTGSTGTCTCACCTTTTCAGTGGAGAATAAAGGCTCAGGGGGGTTCACAGGGCTTCGACTCACGATGCTGAGTGGGATTTGGCCATGAYAACGGAAGCCACGTGCAGCCTGTGCAGCTGGCATGATGCTTGTGCCAGGTTGTAGGCTGTGGGTACCCAGCCATGCCATGCTGCCCTGTTTTGGGGAGCAGCGCCTGCTCCGGCAGCCGCGGCGGGGCGGGTGCGAGCTCTCCTGCATGGGTGCTGCTCATCCCTGCTAAGGAGGAGCGGGACAGGGGAAGGATCGATTGAAAGGTCATCGGGATGCGCTGAGCCAGTGACGGCACCCTGGGAGCCTGTGTAACCTTTGGGTGAACCCCAGGGGCTTTCCCTCCGCAGGGTCAGTAGGGCCRAAGCGAGAGGGTTGGGTTGGGTGGCGGCTCCATCAAGCTGGAGAGAAACTGCAGCATCGGGTAGTAAATACAGATGCTTTTTGCTTTGCTGCCCGGTTTCTTGTTACACGGCTGCTGGAGGGAGCGGGGAGGTGCCAAGGTGACAGCAGTGGAAAGGGCTGGCGGCTGATGCGTGGGCAAAGGGGGACTTCATCGCATCGCACACCTCCACGTTAGCCCGGCTCTGGATGACGGTGTTGGGGCTGTCCCTGTCCTTGTGTCTTCAGGGGGGGCTTCCTGGCTGGAGTTACSGGGTGTGTGGGCACCCCAAAAGAGCTCGCAGTGGAGGCAGGACGACTGCCAGGGTCCGCCTTGTGCTTGTGGTGTGGGTTGCGCAGGAGCGGGTATTTTCCGAGGAGCACAAGTTTTTTTCCACAGAAGATATCAGGTCTCCCCAGCATCAGATATCGCCCCGCCGACAAAACCTCGCTCTCTCCTTGCTTCAGAGTGTCTCACCCCTTTCTTTAGACTGGAGGAAAAACTGTGTTTGTCACCCGTGCCACCAAGCAAGCCCCTTCTGGGGGGCTGTCTCTGRCTTTGGGGAGGCCGGCACGCAGCCTGCTCGTTAGCCGCAGTACTCGCAACAGCATAAGCTTAATTGGGGACGGGGGATTATTTGGGTGTCCTGAAGTCCCACGTCAGTGTCTTCGACAGCGGCACTGGCTGGCACACATCTGCCGCGCCGGCAATGAGCTGGGCCCCGGGGACACCAGCAATCAGGAGCTGCACATAAAAAAAGAGAAAAAAGGGGAAAAAAAAGAAAGGAAAAGGAGCGGGATCATTGGTCTCTTGTCAGTTGGAGATCGGCTGCCGATGCTGCCACACCAGGGGCATGACTCAAGCAGCGAAGGTGATGCTGCGGTCGTGCTGGGGAGGCCCAGTAAACGCCCGCTGGCCACTTGATAAAAAAATCAAGGTGAAAAGGTGTTGGTGGCAAAACACTGCAGCTTGGCAGCATAGTGCAATCACAGCCCGGTGCCATACCTCTGCTCCTAGTGTAATATAGACCAAAGCCCCCCAGGTGTGCCGAAGGGACTGGTGCTACTGGAAAAGCTGGTCCCGGTCCCATCACATGCTGGTTTGAGCCCAGTTTATTCCCAGGGCTGCTGCCTCTCTTGTCCAGAGCCCCAGAGGGTTTTTTCCAGCCTTGCTAGTCTCTGACAAGACAGGCTGAGCAATACGATGGACATCGAAGCTCATGCTGGGGGGATGCCCCCCTCAGCCCACCCAGACCTTGCAGCCTCCGTTTTGGCTTTTCTTGCTGCTGATCCCTGTCCTCCTGCTGCTCAGAAGAGCTCGCGACTTGTAAGCACGGCGCATTTCTAGCAGCAACGATTGGAGCTACGTGCTAGTAAAAAATTGGTAGCAAGGGTGGCTTTATTGCTGGCAGGACCGTAGTGGGGCCCCGGGGGAGCTGGGCTAATTTCCTGGCTGCGCTGCAGACTTCCCCCGTGACCTTGGGCGAGTCATTTAATCTATCCTGGGCTTCGGCTCCATCTCCGAGCATCCCGGGAGGGTGAGGTAATATTCATTAACTGATATTATTCTCGAGTTGCTCAGATGCTATGGTGATGAAGGCTGGATGTGAAACCCAGCGTCTTGGCTGAGCGTTAGCAGGGAGAGGGGATGCTCCGCTTGAGATCTAGCATCGCCCCACGCTGGCTGCTATTTTGCCACACTTCCCTTCTTCATTTTGAGCTGACCTGTCTGACCACCATCCTTACTTGACTGTATATATGCAGTGATGCTCATCACTGAGGGACTGTAACGCCTGTAACTGTTTTGCCTCATCCAGTGAGGCAATAACACCCTCACTTTACACCTGCAGAAGCTGACACAGAGGTAAAGCTGTTTGCCAGAGCCGAGTCAGGGGAAATCTTTGGGTTAGTTAGCAAATATCCAGGGAGTTTCTTTTTTAATCCTCTGCACCGGCTGATGCCCCCCTTGGCCCTCCTTGGTGATGCCTCAGGCACGTTTCCCATGGGAGCGCTCTGCTCCTGAGGGATGTCTTCTTGGTCCCGGCTCTCGTCAGCAAACACGGCTTGTGTAATCAGCCCCTCGACTGCCYGAGCCTCAGCCGCGCGAGTCTCTCGCATGCCCGGGGCGAAGGCCGCCGCTCCCTGGCAAACCCCAGCTTTCCTCAAAAGCAGCTCTAGGACAGGTTGAAACTTCATTTGTTTCTGCTTTGGGGGAACACGCGTTCAGGTAGGGCATGAAAACCTGCCATCAGAAATGAAAAAAAAAAATCCTCCCGATAATCATTTGAATGATTTCCCATGTAAGAGGGGGGAAAAATAAAAAATCACACTGTTGAAAGAGGAGGGGGAATAAAAGCCTTTCAGAGGTAGGCTGAAGTGGGATTTTCCAATGGAAAAACTGCTTCAATGCAAACCTTGTCTGACCGGAGCGGCTGACTGGTGGGGCGAGCGCAGGGAGCCAGCCTCGCACCAGCGGCCGGCTCAGCGCTGCCGGTCCTTCGCTGCAGCATCCCCACATGTCTGGGCATCAAACTGCGGGGGGGAGGGGGGCATTGCCCCGGGGGAGGTGGCAGAGAGGGGTCTCTCGCGCCGTGTTAACGCTGTGCCTCTGTCCCCAGGTGCAGAGGATGTGTGCGGCGAGGCGGATGCTGCTGCTGCTCCTGGCTTTCCTGGCCTACGCGCTGGATTCGGCCGCGGCGTACGGCACGGCGGAGACCCTCTGCGGCGGGGAGCTGGTGGACACGCTGCAGTTCGTCTGCGGGGACAGGGGCTTCTACTTCAGTAAGTGCCGGGCAGCCGCCGGCAGCGGGCAGGATGCTGCCCCCACCCCACGCCTTGCTTCGGTGGAGCCGGGCTGGGAGGGAAAGAAGGGGTTTTCCAGCCCGGTGCTTTTCATGATTGCCTTGTACATGGCGGTAGGCCAGGAGAGGAGTGGGAAAAACGACGTGCTTAGGGTGACGTGCACCCACCTCACGCCGGTTTTGGGGACCGTCTAGCCCCATGGGGAAACGGAGTCCTGCATTTGATGCTCGGGAAAGTCAAATATCGCTGGGGAGTCACAGGTGGTTGGCTCACCGGCGATGCGGGCAAGTCATTAAAATAACGAGGATGTCTGCAGCCAGCTCTCTGCTGAGCTTGGGCCCTGGCTTATTTTTAAACCTTGCTGCCTAATTGCTGCATCCGGAGAGCAGGCAGGGAGCTGAGCGCTCCCCCTTTCTGGGCAGGCTTTGCTTGGGTATAGCAGCAGCTTCTAGGCTGCTCCCAAAATACGCTTTGTGGCCTCCTGGCTACCTGCTGGTGAACCTGTCGCTGAAGGGTGATGTCTTTGCAGCGCAGCTAGTGCCAAAAAATGCAGCGTTGCTGTTGTCTGCAGAGTGCAGGTGGCTTCAGGACAGTTGGCTGGGCTTTCCACCGGGACGCTTCGGGGGTTTGGACCGCTGGCATTAGCAGTACAATGGCTTAGCTGGTAAACGGGGAGGAGGAGTAGTAAACCAGTAGCGATGGATGCTCAGCAGTCTGTGGGTGGAGGTACCTCAAGTGTGACGCCTTGTTCTGGTGTTTCAGTCCCCTGCTCTGCTTGGGAGAGGGAAGACCCTGTGTCTTGCTGCTCATTGAGGACTGAACTGCAGAGTGACTGACTGCGGGAAAGATGCAAAGCCAAACAGGGGGGAAGAGGATGGAGATGCCAGCTGCACATGGTGCCGTGCATTTGGCAGTCTTGCCTCTACCTTGGGAAAAGGAATTAAAAAGTTGCTTTCAAGTAACAGGGTGTTGTTTGGAGTAGTGGAGTCGAAAGCCAGCCTCCCTCTCCTCCCAATCTGCCTGTGCAGGGAACGGGGCGCTGCAAAGTTGGGAGACGACCCTGGATGTCCCTTCCCAACCTGGATGTCCCTTCCCATCCTGGATGTCCCTTCCCATCCTGGATGCTCAGCCAGACTTGGCTGACGCTGCCTGCTGAGGTTGGGCAGGGAGAGGGGCAGGGATCCCGCATCCAGCAGCAGCCAGGGTTCAGGCTGTGTAATTTTGGGCAGGCGGTTGGGCTGCAGGTGGCTTTGCAGCTACCGAGGGGTGATCGCCCTGCCCCGTCCCAGCTGAGCAGCGGGACGTTTTCACGGCCCCGCAGGTGTTGCGGACAGGCGGAGCTTTTGGGGATGCCCTGGGCACGCTTCCTTCCTCTCACCGAGCTGAGCAGAGGGTTTGCACGTCAGCTGCCCTTCCTCTTCTCATCTCCCCCTTCCACCTTTCCTCCACCGACGAGCCCCGTGCCGGAGCTCGGACGAGGTGGCAGGTCCGGGGCTGGCCTTAACCGGCGCGGAGAGGAGGCGAGCTCCTCTCCCGCTCTCACACCTCTTCCTCTCCCTCTATATATAGAGGAGCATCCGTCTCCCTCCCGTGGTTTCTCGTCCCTCCTCCCCCTCTCTGAGGATGAAAGGGAATGGGGCTTTTGTTTTATGGACAAACTGACCTCCTTTCACCTCAAATAACCCAGCCGCCCAGGCCAAAATAAAAACACTTTTGAAGGCAGACAAGTTGCTTGGTGCCAAGTGGCCAGTCTGGTGCTTGCAAGGGGATTACTGGGGTTTTTTTTGTCCTCTTTCACCCCCCTTTCTTCTTTTCAAATATTTCTGGAGAGCCCAGGTGCTGRGGGATGAAGCAAAGTCCCCCCAGTCCCATATTTTAACCCCTTCAGCATCTGACCAGCCTGAGCCGTGCAAGGCTGAAGACGTTTGGGCGATGGCTCTGGGYTGGGCCATGATGAAGGGTTTGGACATCCCCAGCTTGCCTCATTTTTTCCCTCTATCTCCATCAGTTGGCCTCATAAAGTGATTAATTCTCCTGACCGTATTTATCTTCACTCCTACACCCTCATGGCTATGCTATTGTCACTATAGGCTCGATAGGGCAYGGTTATGTTGCACGATCACGGGTTTACGTCTTGAAACCGGGCCTGGGTTTGTCATCAGCATGGGATGTGTGATCTGATGAGCTGCCTGCGCTAACGCAGTCGTTCGTACGGGAGATAAATGACTTGGGCAGCCTTGTCCCGCAGGTACAKGTGGACCCTGCTTGTTGGACAGGGCTTGTTGCAAGCATCCGACTGGTAATCATGGAAAAAGCAAAAATGRTATGAAAATCCGTTATCTGTTTTCTGCTGCAGTGGTGATTTAAGTACTTAAATGATGCTCTGCATTCTTACAAGGGAGCACTTAGCTACCGAAGCTAGCTCTGAAATACAGCGCTGTTTGGATCCATGCAAGGGGATGCAGCGTACCGATGGTGTTTCATCCCCCTGGCATCTAGTGACGGGGAAATACGCAAAATAGACTGAGGGTGCACCCCCTGGTAACCGGGATGCCCGTCTGTCCGCTGGCGTGGGGAGCGAGCCCCAGCCCCCAGGTGCCCTTGGAGGCGTCGTGGCTGGCGGGTGCTTGGGGCTGAGGATGTTGAAGCTGCCTCCAAGAGCTGGGGCTGCAAAAGAGCTGCACCAACAGGGGCAGGAGCTGGCAGCGCCGGGGTTACCTGGCCACGGGACATGGGGTGGGCACGGCGATGTGCACCATGCCAGCCCCGCACCGCATCCCGGGGATGCCTGGGCGAGCTGCAGCTGGAGCCGTGCATGCTATGCTCTCTGCCTCTGCCGTGATTCCTCCCCTCCGTGACTTCTAAGGCTCTTGGGGCTGGTCCGCAGGTGCCGGCAAGGTGGTGGCATCCTGCCATGGCTCTGCGGCAGGGTCGGGACCCTCTCCCCCTGCTCCCCGGCACCCACCCCGGGGACAGTGGCACGGCCCGCGGAGAGATGCTGAGCGCACCCCYGAGTGAAAAAAGCGGGGCAGGTCGAGAGGAAGCCCCGGCTGCAAAGTTGCTGTCATGCAATGCTGGCAGGGAGGGGAGAAGGGGCTGCAGGGGGAGAGGCGTCCGACTTCTCTGTAAACAACAGCTCCTGTTTCCTCCTTTCCAACAGCTGATAAGAATTTAGCTCTTTGCAGCCGCTTGTGCTGACAGGGCACATTCTTGCGCGCCCGCCGCTCCTCCGAATAATACTAGGAAAAAGCAGGGGGGAAAGTGCGGTGCCGGGGTGGGGGAGGGCCAGGCCGGGGGCACTGGGACGGGGCCCGGTGCTGCACAAAGGCCCCCTTGTTGCTTCCGACATTCCTGCGACAGGGGCGCAGGGACTGTTTACACCCAAAGTCCCCTTCCACTCGGCTTGCCGCCTGATTGACCGGAGGAGAGGGGACCCGGCCAGGGTGGCACCGGCACCGCGCACCCCTCCCCGCGGCATCCGTCCGGTCCTGGTGAGGGTGGGCAGCCCGGAGCAGTGGGGTGGCGATGCCAGGGAAGGGACCCTCCTGTCCCTCCCGTGGCCACAGCGGTGCCACCGCCTCCAGCGCGGAGGCATAGCTGAGCTGCAGGTACGCGGCCTCCGGGTTCTCCCGGGAGCGGGTTTGGCTTTGCATCGCCGCCGGGATGCCCAGCTCTCCCTGTCAGGGTAGCCGGCTGCCAGATGGGAATAACCCCGGGCAGCCAGAGGGCTTTGCATCGCAGGGCTTTGCATCGCTGGGCTTTGCATCGCTGGGCTTTGCAGTGCCGGGCTTTGCATCGCTGGGCTTTGCATCGCTGGGCTTTGCACCGCTGGGCTTTGCACCACTGGGCTCGGCCCCTCAGCAGAGCTGTGGGAGGTGTTGGTGGAGTACAATTTGGGGAAAAAGAGAGCATAGCCATTCATTGAAGGCCGAGAGGAAGCGTGTTTCCTCGGGAGGAGGCGGTCATCCTGCAATGGGAAGCGGCTCGCGCGCCCCGGCGGTGCCGCAGCCCGCTGCCTGCACAGCTCTGCCCTGCGGGCAAGGGACGGAGCGGCAAAACCCTCCCCGGGTTTGGCAGTGATGATGCCACCCATGAGCAAAACTGAGATGCCACCCATGGGCAAAAGCCAGGAAATTCAACCTTTAGTCCGTGTAAATCGTGTTATGGAACAAACGCTTTTCCCAATCCAGGTCAGCAGCGATATTGCTGTTAATCAGCGATGTCCTGGCATTTCTTCCCTAGGTTGTTGTCTCCAGGTACTTTCTGGGACTAAATCACTGTTTGTTATCTTTGCCTAATTTTTTTTCCTAAAGTAACTCTCCCACAGAGGATTGTATTGGCATTTGGCGAGATCCGTACGGACAATTATGTAATGGGAAAGGTGCCCTATCGGACCGTCGCAGCGGAGCTGGCAGCGGCGCCAGCGAGGGGAASGGCACGCAGCAGCTTTATGCGAGAGAGAAGGGGCAGCGCGTCGGGGCCGGGGGCCACGCGTGTGCCCGCCGGCTGGGCAGGGGCAGCGAGCGGGGAGGAGGGGGCCGYGCCGCAGCGGTGATCCCTGCCGGGAGCTCGTCCTGGTGGTGCCACACCTGGGCGTTTGCAAACACGTGCTGCCGTGATCTTCCCACGCGCTCCCGTACCAGAAAGTGCCCTTGATGGCAAGGCGGTGAAAATGGTCCCGCTTTGCTTGTTGGATTTTTCGCCCCCCTCTTCATTCCAAACCAACACATAGCTGCAAGCGGGCGACTTCTGTTTCCGAGAGGAGACATGTAACCTTTCAAAACCTCAACTTCTCCCCAAACTGCGTGTGTCGTCACTTGTGCAACCTTCTGTTCAGCRGGAGTGTGAATGCAGCCCTCTGGGGATGTGCTAGCAAGAGGGGGTGACTTGAATTTTTTCTTTTTTCCTTCCAAACTCTGCTTCTGCCCTTGCTGAGGATGCCTTTCTGGAGCAGCCTAATGCTTCGGCAACTGCTGCACATGCAGGTTTGGGCGCTGGGGTCGATAGGTGCTGAGCAGCGCGGGATGTCGGTGGCAGCACACGTCCCCCATGGACCTCGCTGGGCATCGCATGCATATAGAATACATGTACCTGGCCCCAAGCTGGCTCTTCTCCCGTGTCTCCCTTGGGCATTGCCACCCGGATTGCCTGCACCGGCATCGCTTGTACGGCTGCGGGCACCCAACACACCTGCCCTGCCTTTAAAGGGAGGGCCCAATCCAGCRTGCTCGTTGGCCACAAGCGTTTATAGAGAGAAAATTAAACTCCTAACAAGGCTTCCTTCTCTCAGCCTTTACCAAGAGGGAAACGTCCTTCTCACCTTCCCGCGGGGCTGGCTAAAGGTCAYGCCTGAAATTTTTCCAGAGAAAAACAAAAGGAGGGTGGTGGCGCAAGGGGGACGAGTGTGGAAAATAGAGCGTTTGAAATGACTCCCGAAGGCGGGTTGCATGGCACGAGCCAGCTGCTCCATCGCCCTGTGCCCTGATGCTCCGTTTGCTCTCSCGACCTCCGAGAGTGGTGGCAATGCACCAGAGCAGAGGGCTCCCCGCCGATGGGGGCACAGAGAGCGGGTGCCCTGCTGCCAGGGGCTTCGCTATTGCAGAGCCCACCGCGAGGTGACGGTCATGGGGTTTTGCATGCCAGCATTGCACACACAGGGCTGCGTTGCACATGCAGGGCTGCGTTGCACATGCACGTCTGCATTGCACACGCGGGGCTGCGTTGGACGCACAGGGCTGCATTGCACATGCGTATTTGCATTGCCCACACACGGCTGCATTGCACATGCATGTTTGCGTGGCACATATGGGGCTGCTTTTCACATACGGGGTTGCACTGCATGCACAGGAAACTCCTGCGCTTTGCACTTTGTCCTGAGGCACTTTGGGTGGGCACCCAGATGGGGTACCCCTGGGGAAATTGGTCAGCACCTTGCAAGCCAGGGCCCTTAAATCTTCACCAAGGGCAAATACTTGAGCGCCTGCTTCATCCAGAGTGCGTGGGGGGATCGTGGGTCATGCACGGGGCCAATGTGGACCATTTTGTGTGTTCCCRCAGGCCTGCCGGGAGGTGGGGGCTYGGCCGAGCACGGCACGGTGAGCAGCGTTAGGCATCGCACCTCCACCTCTCGCTCTCAGTTTTTCCTATGCCCAGATTCTCCTGGCTGGGATGCGGTACCGGATCCTGTTTGCAAGCCCTGCTGGTGCCGGCCTCTGCTCTCCTCCCTCGGAGCACCTTGTGCTGGGAAGAGGTGCCTGTGGCAGCGTGCCGAGTCCCTGCTGCAAACCCCGCAACAGCGCAAGCACGTAACATGCCATGTGCAAAGGCCCGGAGAAAATCCTTTCGTTTTGGGCCAGTTTATGTTTTGGAAGTCGCAATTCCCAAGCAAATTTGTTTTGCMTCAGAAGTTCAAATTTGCCCATCTCTTTTATTTCAAGAGGGGGAGGAAAACCAGTAAAACTGATGTAAGCTTTTCCTCTGGAGAGTTTTGGCCATCATTAAGCGGTGACATGAAATGCACTCGGTTGTTGCTGCACCGGACACGGGCTTTCGTATCCAGGCAGAAACGGGAGAGGAACCCTTATTAAAAGATTAAGTTTAATAGCTATTCTTGGCGGGTGCGGGAGCCTGTATTCTTTCTGCAGCTGTCTCAGAGCTGTCCCATCTGGTAAAATTTAGCCGCCTTGGTTCGTTTCACCTGCCTGAGCGTCGACCCGACGGAGGGAGGTTGGCAGCCGCAACGCCGCGCTGCTTCTTTCTAATAAAACTCGCTTGCCAGGATCAACATCGGAGACGGTCGCAGTAATCAGCACAGCGCTGGCGGCCGGGCTGGGCTCGAGCTTCCTCGCTTTAGCTGCGCCCAAAAAGGCCGCCCGCGCCAGAGGTATAGGAGGGGAATAAATCACTGCCATATAAAGCGCCTTTAATTAGCGCCGCGCGCACGCGGGGAGCCCTGTTGGCATCAACAGCATTTGTCTGGGAAAGTCTTAACGTGAATCTCGGCTGGTTTGCGGGTGCATGTCGGCTGGTCTGGGAGAAGCGCTGCTATTTTTGAAGTGTGTGGCACCCACTGGTCTCCGGTGGCTGGTGGAGGGATGCCTGYGAGGGGGGAAGAGGGTCCAGTCCAGGTTGGTGGCTAACGCCAGGGTCTCTGCCGTTGCAGGTAGACCGGTGGGACGAAATAACCGGCGGATCAACCGGGGGATTGTGGAGGAGTGCTGCTTTCGGAGCTGCGACCTGGCTCTGCTGGAAACCTACTGCGCCAAGTCCGTCAAGTCCGAGCGCGACCTCTCCGCCACCTCCCTGGCGGGCCTGCCCGCGCTCAACAAGGTAGGGGGGCTGAGCTGGCGTGGTGGCCCTTCTCCGAAAGAAGTAGCAAGAGAAAAGATGGGAAGGCCGTGGGTGGGAGAGGACAAATCCCAGCTGCAAGGTCTGCTGCTTCTGCAGAGCCTTCAAGGGCTGGCAACCGTTGGCAACTCATGCCAAATACCCTGCAGAAAGTCAGCTTTTAATAAGGTGGAGGACCAGAGGTGGGCTGGATCATAGAATCACAGAATAGTTTGGGTTGGAAGGGACCTTTAAAAGTCATCTARTCCAACCCGTCTGCAATGAGTAGGGACATCTTCAACTAGATTGGGTTKCTCAGAGCCCCGTCCAATGGCCTTGAATGTTTCCAGGGATGGGGCAATGTTTCCAGGGAAGGGGCAATGTTTCCACGGGATGGATGGAGCTGAGAGAGGGGTACCCCCGTCCGGAGGGCGGGCAGGCTTGCGGCGAGGCTGACGTTGCTATCCCGTCCCCTTGCAGGAGAGCTTCCAGAAACCCTCGCACGCCAAGTACTCCAAGTACGACGTGTGGCAGAAGAAGAGCTCCCAGCGGCTGCAGCGGGAGGTGCCCGGCATCCTGCGGGCTCGCCAGTACCGGTGGCAGGCGGAGGGGCTGCAAGCGGCCGAGGAAGCCAGGGCGCTGCACCGTCCCCTCATCTCCCTGCCCAGCCAGAGGCCCCCGGCGGCGCGAGCCTCCCCCGAAACGGCTGGCCCCCAGAAATGAACCCTGACCAGCCGTCTCGATTTTTGATCTCCCGGGGGAGGGCGGGAGGACTGGCGAGACCCGGCCCCCGAGCCCCTCCGTCCCCGGGGCCGCCGAGCCGAGGAGCGGGGCGGCGGGGCACCCTCACGCCGCTCCGGCCCCAACCAAACAACTGACACAGCAAGGAGGGGATGGCGGCGGCGGCGGCGGCGGCGAGCAGCGCCGCTCCCGCGGCATCGTCCTTTCGGGGTGGGGGGGAGGGTTGCTTTGTTTCCCAGGCCTGTTTCGTTCCCCCGCGCCCCCAGTATTTCCAAGCCTGTACTTGCAAAGGGACAGTTTGGCACTTGAACTTTTTGCTGCCGGGCGCTGCGTGACATCCCTGGTGCCAACGCCAGAAGACAAAAGAAAAAGCAAGAGGGAAAAAGGATATGAAGTTAAAATTTTTTTTTAATCTTTTTTTTTTTTTCGAGAAGAAGAAGAGTCCATTCCGTGTCTTTCTTGACAATAAAGTGAAAAAAAAAATAAAATGGGGAGAAATATTGAGGGATATAATGTTTTTGCCTCATTCCCACCCCACTTTTTTCTTCTTTTTTTTTTCTTTTGGTTTTCTTATTTTTATAACTTTCTTTTGCACCTTTAAAARAAAAACGTACCTGAGAAGAAGTTCCGAGGAGCCCCCATCTGCATTTTTGTGTGTGTGCTTCATTACAAGATTCCAAATCGACTTGCACCTTTTTGAAATCATCGAGGACGTGAGAAAGAGAGGAAGAGGAGAGAGAAAGCGAGAAAGAGAGAAGAAAAAGGAAAGGGGAAAGAAGAAAAAAAAAAGAAAAAAGTGAGCTGATGCTCACTTTAAATGGAGGAGGCGTTTGCATTGCACATTTGCCACGGATTTAGTTGATTTATATATATAATATATTATATAACTTTTTTGGCAAAAAAAGCACTATTTTTATGGGACATTTTGTGTAGTATCTGAAGAGGGATTGTAATGTTTAAAATGTGTTATGGTGCTAAAGTAAGTTGGAAGGGAAAAAACCCAGAAATAGCAAGGGAGGGTGGGGAGGGAAGGACAAGATAGTGAATACTGAACTTGAAATTTTAGCTTTTCGTTTTAGGAAAAGTGTGATAAATGTGTTTCTTTTCTCTTCTGAAATATAGCTTGGTCATGACCATATGAGCTAGTTGGCTGTTACTCATGTACACAGATGCACGCACACACCGAAATACATCGACACGCATCCTTTTCTTTTTTAAAAAAAAAACCGAAAAACAAAACCACCGCAGTTTAGACTAAAAGGGAACTGTTCTAGAGACAAACTATTTTGAATGGTGAAGGTGTTGCCAGTTACAACTCGAGGCCCTGCTTCTGCACGGACCCCCGGCGGAGCTTGGCTTCCCGAGCCACGGGGGACCTGCCGCTTCCTCCCCACCCTGACGGCTGGCTCGCGCCCACGCTCCGGCCGGCCGGCGGCCCTGGCCGCCCAGCCCCTGCAGAAGCGCCAGCCCCGCGCCCCACCATCTCCTTTTCCTTCTCTTGCCCTTTGCGTCCTTCTCGCCGGACCCCCGCCCCCGTCCCTGCCCCGCACCCCCCCCGCCATCCTCCCCTCGCCCCCTCCCCGGGGCTGCGGAGGAGGAGGGCTGCACCCGGGGGGCTGCAGGGCTGGGACCGCTGCACGGGACGGGGGGGAAAAGGCAAGTCTCTGGCTTGAGGCTCGGGACTTGGTAAGCGGATGGGTTTGAGAGGTGGGCAGAGGGCTGTAAAATAGGTTGGTTTTAAAATAATATATATTATCTGTCTAGGAACCGTAAAAAGGGGGGAATCAATTACATCTCCCTATGATATACTCTCACTTGCTAATAAAATGGGGACACTCTGTTAACCAGTTCTGTACTTGCTTTGTCTTATATATCCATACATTTAAAACATAAAAAAAAAAAGACTACTTGAATTGTATTCTATTTTGTGGTTTGGAGGGGAGGGCTAGGGGGAGTCTTGAGAGGGGGAGGATTTTAATGTATAATCCTTTTGTTTGTTATTACCTTGCAATGTTGAGCCATGAAGCCTTTGTTTAAAAAAAAAAAAATGGCACTGCAATACACGACAAAGAAAATCCTTTATTTATTTTATTAAATATATATGGAAAAGAATGAAAATCGGTCCAAATTAAGGGGGGGGAAGGGAAGTGGGTGGGGTGGGGAAGGCAGAATAAAAACAGAGCAATTGCAAATAATTGACTTTTTTTTTTTTCCTTTTCATGTGTCTTTTTTTAAAAGAAACCTAGTTTTTATTTTTTAAAAAGAGAAGTAAAAGCTTTCCTGGATGCTTTGTACCAAAAAAGAAAAAATGAAAAAAAAAAAAAAAAAAAAAAAAAAAAAAAAAAAAAAAAAAAAAGAAAATCTGTTAAGCAAATAAATATCCATCCAGAATATGAAGCCTGACTTTTTCTTTTACTTTTCATTTATTTTTGTTCCTGGGGTGAGAGTTGGGTGGGAAGAAGGCCATGCCAAGCGCTACTCTTCATGGAGGAAGAGAGTGCATTGCAGCTCCTCTTTTCGGGCCTCAAACCTGCAAGAGAGGGTGAGGTGCATTTAAACACAACCCTGAAACCTCAATTCTGTGGCAGATGCCCCCCAAACACGCCGAGATAAATACATGTCCAGTGATTCTTGTCGAGATTTGGGGATGTTTCCCAGCAGCTGCTGGGATTTGCTTAGCTTTTACCGGTTTGGGCTGTTCCCAGAGACCTGAAAGCTGGACGGGAGCTGAAGATTCACCAAAGGCAAAAAGGAGAAAAAAAATGTTGTATATCTAGGTTAGGTTTCCTGGTAGATGGTGCTTCTCTGGTTTCTCGGGGTAGATACAGCCTCTCTTTTTAGGGATCCTGATGAGCTGCTTGCTCGGTGCAAATGGGAGGTAAAATACTGCGGTTCCAGTTTGGTAGCAGAGCAACTGCTGGGCAAAACAGTGCCCAAGCATCCCTAGTCCCCCAAATCAGCCAGACACCGCATTGTCTGGGCAGTCCTGCTGGCACGGCCAAGACCTCTGTCTCGCTGTGGGGTAAGGGACTTGAGTAAGGACGTTGCTGAGCCCAACCTCCTGCCCCAGTTCACTTGGGCTGGAGATGACTTTCCACCTCAGAAGTGGAGTTGCTGATTTAGGCACTTAAAAATACATGTTTTAAACCAGTTTCTTTTAAAATTTTGCAGCATGCAGAAAGAAATTAACATTTCTCAGAGAGTTTTTCCTCTTGGGATTTTTGTGGTCGGTCAGGAGGGTTTTTGTACAGATGCAAGGCTGGTTGCTTCCTTTGGACATGTACTTTATTGCAGGTGGAGAAAGGATGTGCCTGCCTTTGTGTCCCCATCCCGCCACACCTGCAGAACTCTGGTTTTCTTTGTGCTAAAAGGTGTCCCTATGAAGGGCGAGGACTGACTTCGTCACGGCTTCTGGTGGCCACTGCTGGAAATTTTGCCTTTGGGAGCTTCGGTCCCTTTCTGATCTTTGCTGTGTAAACCGCTATCATGGGGGACATTTAGAGATGATTAAAAACGAAGCAAAACTTCAGCTAAATCTCCTGCCTGCATCCCCCAGGGAGCAAAGTGGCGATTCTGGAAGCACCACAAGGGTGATGATGGTGTTTCCAAGCACAGCTCATCTTTAACCCTCCTTTCTACCTTATCTCCTCAGGGGTCACCATGGGGCCAGACCAGAGCAGCTCATTTTTTTGGATACCAGGAGACTGTTCAAAATGTGCCATCCTGCCTTTTGGCTTGGCAAGGACTGCCTTCACTTGCAAGGAGGGACCCAAGCAGCCACAGGGACCTCTGAGCCTGGTCCTGGCCAGTGGGTGGGAGACTGAGTGAAACTGGACCTTTGCTTAGGCTCAAGTTTCTTCTGTTGCCTGCAAAGCCTCTTTGCAGGTCAGCAGGTAAATCACAGGGTTAGCTTGGAAATCCCAGGCTGCAGGCTTGAGAACAAACCCAAGATGCCATGTTTGCTCAGACAGATGGGCAGAATTGACTCCGATTTTTGTTATGTTGCCTCTACACACAGATACAGCTCCAAGTGCTTAACTGCTGGATCATGGAAGCATGGGAGGCTGCAGCAGCAACGGGCAGTGATCCCTGGGGAGAGACAAATGGCAGGTCTGAGTACCCAAACCACCTCCATGTCCAGCCCAGCTTGTCCAGGGACCTGCTGCTCTGCTGACAGGCAAGAGGGTGGGGGGGTAAAGGATAACTTCAGCAGAGAAGTCCGGAATGCTGTCTGGTGCCCCAGGAAGGACTGGGAAAGACACCCTCTTGTCCTAGCCCAGTCCCAGCTCTGGCCTCTGGGTCTCAGTATTATCATGTAGCTCTGCAGGAAGCAAAGGGCAAATGGTTTTTGCATAAAGCGTCTCTTCAGAGGGCATTTTCCCAGTGTGATACGCACAGGGATACTGGGAAAGAGGGGACGTGCAACTTGCTGTACAGAAGCGGCCACAGTCTTTGTGAGGTATGTAAGTCAGTGTCTCTGGCTTTGTCTGGCTAGGGGGAGATACAGGGGAAAAAAAACCCACCAACCAACACATGCTTTACCCTTTTTTTCCCCCTTCTACATTATTTCTTAGGTTTTTTATCCAGAAAGCAGCTGAGCTGTTTTCCTAGCTTTCAGTGAGTCGTACTAGTGCCATCCGGATGGACTGACCTTCCAAACTGGTTCCTCTACCTCTGTATCTCATAGCAATTTCGTCCCTTTCGCTCTGCCTGCTCTCAAAAGCTCGGTCTTTCAGTGATGTACCTAGCTGCACTAAATGAAGGGAAGAACTGTGTTGTTTTTTAAAATATACCCGATTTCCTTGTTGCATGTATTATTGTCCACTGATTTTTTACATGGCTGTGGGGAGGCCTGGGAAAGGTGTTGATGTATCACGGATTATTTCTCTTGCGTGCACTCAGTGGTAGGCAAGACTCAGACAGTTTCTGCACCTATTGCACTTCTCATTTGTAATGCAGTATCAAAAAAGCAAAGCAGTTATAACAACCTTCTGGCATCTGATATCTTCCCCCCMCACACACTTTATTTATTTTTTAAAGAGCAGGTGAGCTGTAAAACACCCTGAGGCTGGAGTAGCACAGCAATTCCACGGCTCCCAGTGCAGGTGAATGGGGAACCCCAGTTTGCAAAGACAAACAGACCCCATGTCCTAGGAGGGGTCTGTGGTTGCCACCGAGGGGCTGGGGGTTGCTCTCACCCCCCCAGGGCACTGAAGGATGCCCTGGTTGCTAGCGGGAAGCGCGCTGCGGCAGACGTGACTTCAACCTGCCGGAAAGGCACAGGTCCTCGCAGGAATCTTGGCCCGCTTTGCTGCTGCGCTCCAGCTGTGCACATCCCAAGGAATGCACTTGCTCATTAAAATCATGTCAGCGTTTGCAGAGAGCCCTGCGAGAGCCTCTTTCCCTGCCTTCTCCTTGTATCTGCCAACAGTGGACTGAAAGCTGAGGTTTCCAACCTGCCAGGGTCTGGCTCAGTGACCAGCAATAGCCTGGAGGCAGGAAATTTCTGAACTATGGTGTTTTTTGTCTTGGGAAGCATGGGACGTCAAACTTGACACTCAAAATGGGCCGTTCTGGTCTTAAGCTGGCTGCTCGCAGCTCTGGGTTTGGGTTTCCAGGACAGGCACAGCATGCAGCAGTGATCAGAGGTGAGCACCACGGTAGAGCATCCATCTCTGTGTGTGTTCTCCAAAGAGCAACATGGCAAGCAGCATTGGCTGGAAAGCATAAAGCATAGCACAGTTTCAGGTGGAAAAAAGACACTATTCAAATATCTGAGTAATTCACAGGAGCAGCAGCGACAAGTGCAGAACTCGCATCCTGTCTCCAGCAATAAAACACTTGCTTCACTTTTCAAAATTACTAGTGATAAATTCAGCTTGTACTGACTTTTCGAAGCTCTTGCATCTATTTCATGGACATGTTTGTGCTGCTTTGTTGGCCAGCGTTAGAAAGAGCATAGCTCACAATTTTAGGACAGTGAGATGAAATAATACCAATAATTATAATGTGAAGCAAAGTATTTGCATGCTTTTCCATGGGAGAAGTGCTGGGACAATCTCTTTGCCTCCCTGACCTCCCACCACTTTGTTTAGATGAAGGCCATGCTCCTTCTGTACAAGACCACATCCTTCACCTGTGTCAAACTTGAAAGGAACCGATTTAGGAAGGTAGTCAAGACCCTGGGGTATTGTTGTAAAGCCTGTTATTGCAAACAAACATTATACAAAAATTTAAACCATTTGTTAATAAAGATCTTCCCCCAAAGCACCCAGGTTTCTTGTCTCATTGCCTTTACTGGCAGGCCAGTGGTGTCTTATCACTTCTGCTGGCTAGAAACCATCTCCTAATGACCAGACGAAGCCACCCAGGATGATATCTGTTCTAATAACAGCCCTGTCTTTTGTCTTCTGTTCCTTGGTGCAGGAACCATCTCCTTCATTTCACCAAGGTGCTAACCCAAGCTCTGCCAGCATTTTGGGTACAATTTTCTTAAGATCCATGTGAGGAGCCCAGGGACATCTGAGGGTACCCCTCCAACTTCTAGGACAGAGTATCTCCCCATCATCCCCTCTCACTAAAAAAAATCACCAGGAACAGGAATTTTGGATACTTGATTTTCCTGTCTCAAGCCAGAAGGGCACACTGATAATGGTAATCTTTGTTTTCTTCACAGCTGGGGCATAGCTGCGAAGGGAGGGAGGCGATTAAGAGAATATTAAGACTTCATCTTCCAAGACGTTGTTGCTTCTGTTCCTCCTCCCTCTCCCCTCCGTTCCCCATGCTTAGCAAAGAAAGCGGCAGGAGTATTATTTCTCAAGGCCTACGCTGACGTCAATACGCAGGGTATTTATTTATGAAATTGAATCTAACAGTGGGGGAGAGAGGAGCGGAGGAAGATGGACGCGCAGAGCTAGCAGCTGCCAAGTTATAAGAGCAGCAACCTCCCATTATTTTTCTACCTTCTTTCTGGGGGAGGGGTGCAGTGCCCAGAGCTTCGGAGGCCCAGGGAAAGCGAGACGGAAGAGAGAAATGGAAAAGGCAGGCTTAGCATTGAGAGCGGAGGAAAGGTAGGGTAAGGGGAGGACCTAAACAAGGTAAACAGCCCGTTTCTGGTGCTGGGATATTCAGGTTCAGTCCTTATGCAGCGAGGGTAGCACTGCAGACACTTGCCTTCAGACAGGCTCTGACCGGGCTCTAGCAGCCCTTTCCTTTCAACCTCTTTGGTCTTTACATAGAAAAATCAAAGGGAAATTCCAGCCCAAGAAATAATTTCTCCTTTTGATGCTCCATCCTCACTCCATGTTTCAGTCTCAGGCAGTGAAACGGCTGTCTGGGAAGCCCAGCACCGAAGTTAACATGAAGATTAAGTTGTCCTCTACCATGTGCAGAAGCATAGAAAGATGAAACTCAGAAAGGGAGAGTAGTTTCTTCTCTTTCCCAAGGAGGATACAAGTCCCAGTGTAGAGCATCCCCAGTGGGGAGGAAAGCCCGAGGACCCTGAGGAGCACAGATGACCATGACAACATGGTGCCTTCAGCTTCAACTCTGGCAAGTGTTGGGAGAAGATACCTTTGGCCATCCCTCACCAGCCTGGAAGTCATGCATGGAAATGCACTCCCTCAGGGATGGAAGTAAAGGAGGACGGCTTTTGCCTTTCCCTCAYCAGCCGGTTAGCATAGGATAGGGCTGGCCAGGGGGAGGAGGGAAAGTGAGCATGGAAATCAAATTCCTCCTCTTTATCTCTCTGGGCTCTTCCAGGCTTATTGCTGGAAAGCTTTTGCTGCACAGCTCCTCTCCCAGCCCGAGGGAAGCCCGCTGCACAGCACAAGGTGCAGCTGAAGGAGCCCTGCAGGTCTCCAGGTTTGTTGTTAAAGCCCGTGCCTTTCCCGGGATTCCCCTGCTGACTTCCCATTGCCATGCACAAAGAGGAGGCGATGCCCGGGACGAATCCCTCCCTGCAAAGGCTCAGTTCGTGCCCTTGCAAACAGCGTCAAGGTGTCAGCCAGCCCCGAGCTTATTGTTTCTCCAAAATAAGGGAAGAGACACATGTTCTGGAGATCTGTTTACAAGTCGGACTATCTCCAGTTATATAATGACACAAGCCTGGCTGCCAGCAAATTGTTGCTCTGAGCCGGGGAAGACAATTAGATCGCCTCTCAGGGCGGCCAGCGCGCACAATGCAGGCTTTGTGCCACCCCGCCACCAGCCCCGGCATGTGCGAGCGAGCCCGGCTCACCCGTCGTCTTCGGACGAAGAGGTGGCGGAGGGCAAGGAAAAGCCCCCGGCCGCGGAGAGGCAGCGCCCACACACCTCGGTGGGTGCACCCGCGCCGGGGCCGGGATTGCCGCCGAGGGCTGCGGGGCGCCGGGGATGGAGCCCGTCTGCGAGCGCTTTCCTGTCCCGGCAGCCGAGGGATGACGGTAAACCGGTCGTCGCGCCGCAGGGCAGAGACGGCACTGACCCCCCGCTGAAAATGGGATGGGAAGTTTCGGTGTTTGGCTTCCTGTGCTTCCTGGTGTGCTGACGGACTTAGGCTCTCGCTGAAACTCCTGGCACTGCCTGCAGAGTCAGTGGAAAAAATGTGGTATCTAGAGATGGGAAATACCAAAACCGCTCAGAAATGCGCTCACTTAAAAGGGAAAGGTGGTTTCCGGGTGAACTTGCATTCCTGTCCTCAATGGATGTGGATGGGAGCAGGGCTTTGGAAAATTCAGAGTCTGGACTGCTGCAATGCAACCTGCGATTAACGATAGCCGAATGGCTCAGAAAYGCACCTGGGCCACAACATGCTTCTAGTAGGGTTATACTGCCAAAACTGCACGCCTGGCCAAGGGAGAAGGACCTGCCACTGCTCTCCCCTTGGCGTAGTGGGGCTGGGGCATGCCATGGAGCTGCACGTGAAGAGCATCTCTCAGGTCTCCTACACGCAACAGTGGCCCTGGTTTCAGCAGGCAATGACGCATGGAGAGGAAAGATGGTCTGAAATAAAATACCCGATGTCGTCAACARCCACAGATTAATTCAGTGAAATCGCTCGTTGCTGCAAGGAGTTAGTGAAAGAAAAACACTGGGAAGAGAATGCTATCTCTGTGATGAATAAGGGTACACATAGCTGCGTTTTACAGGGGAAGTGTTGATAAACATCGCTAAACCCTCATGCTTCGGAGGAGCTGAGTGCTGATAGCCCGGGGGGCAGAGGAGACTTCTGCTGGCAGGTTGCTAGGGCATGGCTGCCCACGCTGAGCACTTTTACCTCGTCCTCAGCAGTGTTGCCACCGGCTTCATGGGAAGCTGAGTGTTTAATTAAACACACCACTGCTCTGAACCAATTGGGAGGGTCCTACTTGCCTGGACACAGGTGCCTCGTAGACGTTTTTCTGTCAAGAGCATGGCAAGCATCCTTATGTTAATGACACYGGTTGCAAAAGCTATGTGTAAATCTGCACTGAAGACAAACAGGTGCCTCCTCCACTTGCAGAGCTCCCTCGGTGTTCATGAAGCACACCTGCTCTGCATGCCCATCATACAACTTACTGGATGTCCAACCCATCCACGCAGATGTCAGTAAAGCCCTGATGGCAACCGTRTACTTGCCTAAGACACAATACTACCCTCAGCCCAGCAAAAACAGTTCCCTCTGGAAGTGAGTCATATTTCTTCATCTTTCGAACCACTTCAAGCAATTTGTCTTGCAGACTTTCTGACTACATTTACATAAAATGCATCCTTCCTTTCTTTCTATTCCTGGTTCCACRCATGGGGTTATTTTAGATGGCGTGCTCAGAGGTCACCGTGACACACGCAGACACGCAGAGCAGAGAGCACACTGTGCTTTCGGAAGGTACTCAGCAACGTTTATGCAGGTGGCAGGCGCTTGGTTTCCTTGGGCGCTCGCAACGGATTTACATGCCAGCACAAAGAAAGAAAAGGCTAAGCTGCTGGTCACTGCCAGAAACTCCATGAGTTTGTCTACAAAGTGCAAACTGAAGACACGAATAACCTCACGAGACTCCTGGAAGTGAAGCTGGGAGTATGGGTTACTGGCAAAGTTGGGGAGGTGTAAGGGAGGATGGGAGCATGAAGAGGCTTCCAGGAATGGCTAATGCACACGTACAGCATGGTTAGGAACGGCTCCTCCCTGGGGTTTGAGTGCAGGYTATTATTTATATCCCCATAGCTCTGTCAATGCATGACGCTTGCAGCATTAGAGCTAGAACTTAAGCTCTGAGCGAGCTGGAGGCTTTCATTCAGAACTGCAAGACGCAACAAGACCCTTTGGAGTCTGAGGGCAAATGAGGCCATACATAAAAATAGCTCAAGACCTTCACAAGTTCCACCTTACGGCTTAGTTTCCATACCAACTAAAACAAGTATCTTCAGGTTGGAAAAGAAATGACTGGGAGGTATACGAGAGAGGTTTCTGAGCTTGTGAGTGGCATGGGAGCAGGGATGGGGCAGTCTTTGCTGCCTCTTCCTGTACAAGAGCAGGCAGTGTTACATGAAGTTAGTAGGAACCGGGCTGAAAAACAAACAGAAGGAGATGGCTCTTCATGCAACAGGTAGCAGACCTGTGGATCTTCTTACCAAAGGATGTTGTGGATATGAGAAGTTTACATGGATTCAAGGAGAGTTCACGGAAGAGAAATCCACTGAGAGTTACTAAATACATAGAAACTGTATCTGGCTCAGGAAGTTCCTGAGCTGAAAATAGTTGGAGGCTGGGAGAGCACTGAGGGGAAGTATTGTATATGTTTGCCCTTGTTCTTACTTCTCCCTAGGCTTCCACTCATGGGCTCTGTTGGGGTCCGGATGTTAGGTTAGACAGACCTTTGGTCTGACCCAGTGGAGAGCTGTTTTTATGTCCTTATGTACCTTCATATTCACAAGGGATGGCTTTATCCTGTTCTTGCATGGTTACTTCCCAAAGGTCACTATCTTCAAGCATCCTCACCCACTCTACGTTCACCGCAGCTCAGGCACCGCACACACCTTTAACCAGGTCACAGTTGACTGAGCAGCTTACAATCCTGACTGCTGGTAGACAAATTTGTTGAACAACTTAAGGTTTGTGATGCCTGCCTCATACATCATCCCCAAGTAGTCCATCACTCTCGGGGTTTGATGTTATCAAGTGTTTGGCAATAATATTGATGTCAGACACTGCTAACCTTCTTGCCTCCTTGTTGTCCCATTTGTTCCCACCTCAGCAAACAATGTCAAAACTGTTGTGAACCCAGCTGTTTGCAGTAAACTATAATTCTGCTCTGGTCACCAGTATGCCCACTTGGCTCTGAGTTTGGCTATGGAAATTGAGTCCTTATTGGCATCGGTGTTAAAAAATGTTGAAGCTGCCGAGACAGCACATATCTCAGGTTAACTGCTTTGGAACTTTATTCATCCTACTTGGGATATGTTTTAAAGGGCTTATTTGTAGCAATAACAGTCAGAGCCTTTCTCACCCCCCTCTTCCCGGGAAAATAGTATTTGAAAGATGAGTCTCTGAATAATAACCGAGCAGCCTTGTTAGCCTTCTCTTCACATCTTCCCAGCTGCTCCTTTGAGGTCTCCTGTCCTGGGTCTTTCCCTATGACTTTGCTAAACTGCTGTAAAACAAAAGCGATCAGGATGGCAGTGTCCCCTAAAGGGGAATTAGGAAAAAATGGTCTGGAAAAAAAAAAAGAAAAAAAAGGAGAAAAGATGTATAGCTGGAGCCCATTGAACCTGTTCTCTCTCCCAAACCGTTAGAGAGCAAAGCATGGATGGCTACACCAAGAGCTATCTTCTGAGATAAATACATCAGTTCAAGATGTTGGGGACTTCATAGCAAGCCATCTCTTGTGGAAACAAAACACCTAGCTCTGTCCCAGTTCAAAACGCGCTGGGGTTGATGATGTCTGATTATCAGCATGTTTGCAGTACTGCAGGGATTACTTGATGCAGAACAATTGCCCTAACTTTGCTATTCCTTTTGTCACACCAACTGTGGATCCGATTGAGGAAGCTTCAAAATTAGCCAAGCGCCACCCGGAGGCCTCCAAAAGTGGACTGCTGTCGCGACGGGTGGAGTGGGATTTTTGCCTCCGGTGACATTCACATTGTTGATACTCTTTTTACTTTTTGCTGCTGCTCACATAACGGCAGAAGCTATTCTTAGCCATGGGGAGCCTAATCTTTAAGAAAAAAAAAAAACCACCCCTCTAGTGAGCCATTTCCACAACAATAACTTGTAGCGGGGAGGAAAGAGGTTAGGCCAAAATATGTAGCCCTCTTCACCAAATAAGGACCCTTGTAAAGGCGGCCCCAAGTGCTGCAAAGCTTAGGAAGGACAGGGAGGGCTTTGGAGTGGAAGAGTGAATCAGCACGGCCATCAGGTCACACCCACATGAATAATACCTCTCACTTCCCTTGAATTGTACATTGTGATAAAGAGCTAGCTGCCTTTTTCGGTATTCCAGCGTCTGCCCGAGAAGAGTCAGATGTGAAATTAGGTTTTCTGTACCTTAATAGATTAATTTAGTTTGAAATAAAAATGAAGGCACATGTACTGTCGGGAGCCAAGAGGCCTCAAATGACATATGTCTCCCTTTTAATCCTTTTTTTTTGGTGTGCCTGGTGAGACTAAACATCTATTAAAATGTGTTTTCTCCAAAATTTCTCCAGAAGTTTACCACTACAAGCAACCTCACTGATCGTGTGCAAGTGCACGCAAAACCAAAGATGATGTCCACACTGACATCTGCTTGGCTTCTTGGGACTCCATGGAGGCATTTCTGTACCACTGGAGAAATATTAACTCCTCCTTTTGTTGTCTGTGAAGTTTTCTGTCTTAATATCTGTGCTTGCCCAGAATACATCAGCTCTCCTGACTTCCTTCTGAGCATCTGAAGGAGAACCGCCTGGCTCATGTTATTCTTCCAGTGTGCCTCATGGCAGGAAAGATGCAGACTCTACATCTTATCTGCTAATGGATATTACAGCAGAGATCCTTGGTGAGCACAGGCAAATGAAACCAGGGACAGAACTGTACTTCTAGTAGGGAATCGCAAAATCCTCATGTTGAAATGTTGTGTTTTCCTTCAGACACCCATGACGGGTTTCCATCTCACAGAATGGACGTGGATGGGAATTTCCATGGTGACTGTGAGGACACCATCTTTACCTGAAGGTAACTCAAGATAAACTTTTCCATGGAAACGTTTTCCATGTGACCTGGTGAAGGCTTCTAAGCGTCTTGGACAGTCCTGACTGAACTTTCTTACACTTTTAAGATCTGTGCTGCTAAAAGAAGCATTTGCAGCTTTACCATGAGATTAGCTCTGTCCCTTTAGCATTACAGATATAGGTCTGGCAGGAGACTGCTGTGCCCAGTTAAAAATGAATATGTATTACTGCTCGCTTCACTCAGAGGATACCAACTTGAGCTTTTAGGACAAGACATAGTGAGAAAACCATGAATGAAAGGTTGTATAGATAATAGGGTCACTGAGTGCAGAGTAAAGAGACCGTGCCAAAATCTTCTTCAGGTCCAGATGCCTTATTGCCTTTCCATCTTAAAAGCAACCAGTTCTAGAAAATTTGAAGTCAAAATTGGTGCCAACTCTGATTCATGGATGAGTCTATGGCATGAGGTCTTTCTGGAGTTTCCATACCTCAAAGGATATAGAAACTGGTATCTATGATAGTCTGACGATACCTTCAAATACCACAAGGAGTCATAATGCTTGTCACCAATTTTTCTGCCATCTCCTTTTTCACCTGTAAATTCCTGCCACATTCAGCAGCTCAGTGATATGTTTGGGAATGGACAGAAGGCTCTTTTCCTGCCAAATAGTCTTGAAATCTTACAAATAAAACATAAACCTTGTTTATCCCACCCGCTCTATATTTTGGGAGGTGGCACTGGCTAACACACTGGGTTTATGGCACAGGTTTTTCTGCATTGGTTCTCTGGTTGCAGTCATAAAAACTTCCCTTAAGCCACTCCTGTTACGATCAGTGCCACCAGTCACCCAGTACCACTTACTTAAGCAAATGGCAGAACACCAACTGAGGGTACATCCCAAGTCTTTTCTCAGGGCCATGTGGTACGGTTATGTATTGACATTATCTCCTGAGATGGAGCAAACTCAAACCTAATTTTTAATGAAGTGTTATTTCATGCTGTTAAGAAATGCACCTTCCCCAATGCACTGCCATGCTGTATCAACTTACTGCTTCACCCAATCATAATAAAAGATAAAAAGTCCTAGCTCTTGTACTGCTTGTGGCTTTTGCTGGCCATGGTTATCTCCCCTGGTTTCGTCACCTCTGACCAATATGTTTTTGTGGTCACCCACAAGCTCAGCTGCTAAGCCCACAGGGGCACGGTCCCTCCACCTCTGGAAGCCCTGAGCAGAACAAGCCCTGGGGCCACAGCAGGAGCCCCTGCGTGGTACTAGACTCATTGCCACCACCTCCTCCTCCTAGCCGGCTGGAAGGAGCCGAGAGTTTCCAGCTCTCTTGTCCTTCTTCCTTCTTAAAGTGGAATTTCAAGGAACTGTGTCAAGTCAACAATCTGGGACAAAGACAAAAAAAAAAAAAGCCATCAGGAACACCCTGGAATTTCCTAGTGATTGCTGATAGCAGATGAAAGCCACTGAAGAACAGCATCGATGATTACAATGATTAATGTTTCTTTCCATGTGAATACTACCGAAGGAGGAGAACTTGTGTGCCTTGAGAGAGCAGCATTCCTTTGTCTTGCTCATCTGCCCCTCATGCAGACCTTTTGCTGTTTTTTAAATCCAAAAATGGCTCATAAGAAATTAATTCCTCCAGCCTCACAGCTTGTGTCGCTATTCTAAGCCTGTCCTCTGAAGGCTGGTCAAAGTTAAACCGACAATATTTCAGGTCTTTTCCCTCCCCTTTATTCCCCGCTCCACTAAGGGGACCCCATTTTAATTATTATTTAGGAAAAGACAGCTGCTTCCTGTTTGTATCATTAATTTATTTTGTTTCCTGAAGGGAAGCTTCGGTGAAAAGAATCTGTGGATAGTTGGAACGTCTCACAAAATATCACTGGCTGCACGGGCCAAGGTTAAATACAATAGCTAGGTTTATTTTTAAATGATTATTATTTTTCTAAGTCCATGCCAAAGCAGAGACTAAAATTCTAGCACACATAACTAAGCTTTTACAGTAAATTCTGCCTTTCCTACATAACTCCCCAGAAGGGACAGGCATTCTTAGTTACAACAAAAGCTAAACCACCAATTTCCCTCCAACTATTATGAAAACCAAGGCTGAAGGGAGATGAGGTGCGGTTCCCTTTCTCCAGTTTCTTAAAACCTCACACTCTGGTGAATTTGATATACTGAAATCATGGCTGGCCATCGTGATAGCCTTCTACAATGAGATGGGTGGCTCGGTGGATGAGGGGTGCGCAGTGGATGTTGTTCATGCCAATTTTAACAAGGCTTTCGACACTGTCTCCTAGAACATCCTTATAGACAAACTGATGAAATATGGACAACATTAAGGGACAGTGGGGTGGCTTGAAAGCTGGGATCAAAGGGTTGTGATCAGCGGCATGAAGCCCATCTGGAGGCCAGTCACTAGTTGTGCACACCAGGGGCTGATGCTGGGGCCAGCACTGTTTAAGTCTTCRTTAATAACCTGGATGATGGGACTGAGGACACACTTGACAAGTTTGCAGGTGATACAAAAATGGGAGGAATGGTTGATAGAGCAGATGGTTGTGGTGTCATTCAGAGGGAGTTCAGGAGGCTGGAGGTATGGGTCAACAGGAATCTCACAATGTTTAAAGGGAAATGTGATGCCCTGCATGTGGGGAGGAATAACCTCAGACACCAGTATAAACCAGGGGCTGACCAGCTAGCTGGAAAGCAGCTCTGCAGAAAAGGACCTTAAGGTCCTGGTGCACAACAAGCTGACCATGAACAAGCAATGTGGCCTCATGGCAAAGATGCCAAGAACATCCAGGAAGAGCATTACCAGGAGATAGAGGTAGAGCTGGGTCCAGCACTGGAGAGCTGGGTCCAGTTCTGGGTACCCCAGTACAAAACATGGATGTGCTGGAACGAGTCCAGCAAAGAGCCCCAAAGATGATTAAGGGATTGCAGCATCTGTCATACGAGGAGGGGCTGAGAGAGCAGGGGCTGCTCAGCCTGGAGAAGAGAAGGCTCAGGGGGGATCTTATCACTATGTATAAATATCTGATGATGAGGAGGAAAGATGGAGCCAGACTCTTCCCAGTGATGCCCAGTGGCAGGATGAGAGGCCATGGCACAAGCTGAAAGGAAATTCCATTTAAACATAAAAAAAAATATTTTTTTTGGTTGTGAGAGCGGTTGTACACTGGCACAGGGTGCCCAGAGAGGTTGTGGAGTCTCCATTCTTGGAGATACTCAAACCCCAACTGGTCAGGGTTTTGGACCCACTCTAGCTGACCCTGCTTGAGCTGAGGAGCTGGAGTATATGATCTCACGAGGTGCCTTCCAACCTCAACTGCTCTGTGATCTTGTGAACCCAAGACTGCGACAAGAGGACCAGGAGCAAATGAGGTGCCAGAGCTCTTCCAGACCAGTGGTGAGACACGAGTCATACCGCTGATGCCATCACTGACTACGCGAGGAGCTGCGAGCTCCACCTCGCACGCAGCCAGGTCTGTTTTACAGCATTTTTGAAAGCTATTAACACCATCCATTTTCCAAGCCCTCCACTCAGCTCCCATTCAACGTCTCACTGTTTTGGCAGCCTCGTCCTTTCCATTCATTTCAGCTTAGAGGCGCCCACCGGCCCTGGCAGCCTCGCTGCTGTCCAGTCTTACTGCTGCGAGGAGTTATTTGGCACCAGCACTATTGACCTTTTCACGAGACCAAAGATTATGGGTGGTTTTATTTATTGCACATGAAGTAACCCCTCACCCCCCGCCCTGTTTTTCTTGGTTTCCTTTCTTATGTTTGGTTCTCTCCTTCACTAGGAGCTTCCACATGCCAAGTTGCTTTGATGGAAACCACTACTTGAGAAAGGAAAATTGTACACGCCTTTTCTCATACTCTCTCTTCCTATACTGAGTATAGCTTAAAATTGAATAATGAGTATTTGTTTCTTTAGAAGAGTATTTAACGCTGCAAATTCAGCTATGAGAGGTAGGATATGCTAAGATATACTCCAAAGAATGGGGTTGTAAAGGCTTAATAACAAAGCGGGCAAGGTTTTATACGCAGGGAAAGCTACACATTATTCCTTGCACATCCAATAACTAAAATGACTGAAGGTTTGCTGCACCCTTCCCTTGGAAAATAACTTCATTTTGAAGTGAACACTTAGTTTGGCAAAGTTAAAAACTACTGAAAAGCAACCTTTTAACAAAAGTACCAGATAACTTCTGGTCTAAGCTAACGTTGCTGACAGCAAGCTGGTGCAGGATTTTCATCAGAAAGTGATTGCTGCACATGGGCTTATGTAGAGAAGGAAAGGTAGGGCGAGCAATGCGCTTGAGAAGGCATGTCCTCCTACGCCACAGAAACATGGCACCCTTCAGCTGCACATGATGAGCAGAATGAATGAATGAGTACTGCAACAGCACGCAGAATTAATTTCTGTCATATCCCAGTAAATGGTTCTTTCCCCAGGAAAGAAATAATATTACAATGTGCATTAACGAGCATTCAGTGCAGGCAAGAACCGCTGTTTAAAATTGTGATTGAATTTGAGGTTTGCCCCCCCGGGGCTAACTGCAACCAGCTGAGACGGTTTCCAGCGCTGTCTGCAGCGGGCGCTGGGTCGCGGCTTGCGCCCCACCGGTTAACACACGCAATGCTGCGAAGCCATTTCCCAACAGCGCCYGCGTCGAAGGCTGGGCTCCCACTCCACTGCCGTGGCTGGGTGAGGCAGAGCCCTTGAATTACAAAAAGTCTCAAACTTCCTTTTTATCCGGGAGATGGGTGGGAGTCTTTTGATGGTACTATTTCCTGCTGGAGGGACAGAATAAAGAAGAAAAATAAAACTTTAACCTCTTCACTCAACTATGGAGAAGACAGTCTCGCCATTGGGCAAGGTTTATTCTACTGGGAAGCTCGGGCTATTCCCATCCTGGGTATAACACAAGGTCAACAGCAGCAGTCTCCAGGAATATTAATCTTTCACCCCTCAGACCGTGCCACGGGTAATTAATCACTTGATTGCATAACTTCTTGTAAGACAGGAAAAATAAGCTGCCTTTGCCAGCTTTTTGGACAAGTTATTTCACATACATTTGAACTTTCTTCCAGTACTTGCTGCGTTTTGATTGCAATGAATGAATCGCATCCAAACTCTTTCCCAGCCGCGGAGGAGCCAGACAGCATGGAGGCGTGCGACGTCCCAGTGCAACACTGGGGAGTGGGTCACCGTGCCGCTTTGGGGGGATCCCTCCAGCCTCCCAATGGGTGGGGAAGGTACAGCATCCAACAGAGCAGTTCAGCCCAGGGGGATAGCAGAGCACCATGTTACCCTGCGTTTTACATCTGTATGTAATTGAAAGCAGGATCTGGCCAAGTTGCTGTTGACTCTAGAGAGCTGGAACTTGCTTAAGAGCGAGGAAATCCTGGAGTTTAATCCTAGAAAGTGAAGTTTTGTTTCTCTACAATCACCTGGGACGTACCGCTGTGATGGGCCCAGCTGCAGGAGACCTTCAGGCCCTGGAGATCACGTAAAGCTGCAAGGGGTGTTGAGCCAAGTGCTTTGCTGGAGTGTCTAAGCATCAGCTAACCCCATCTCCCCAACATGCTGTGGGACTCGCTCTTCCTTTCTACAGCTTTATTAAATGGTGGTGAAAAAGCAAGATTTTCTTCAAAAACATTTTAAATCATATGGTAATGAAATGGGAAACAGTGCCCAGAGGCAACCTCGTGCCTCATGCTCACATGGACACCAACCAGCCCTCTTCCAACCCCAAGTCTCCAACTTTGGATGGAGGAGAAGGCATCCCTGTGTGCCTCAACACTGGTGCACCCTTCAGCAGCTTCGAGCGTCTCACCACCCCACTGCTGCCTCCCAAAGCAGGTGATGGCCATTCTTTTTCTCTTTGGATTGCCCCAGCTAAATGTTCGGTGAAGATTCACCCTCACCTTTGAGTGGCTCAGACCACTTTCTCCCTGTTCAGCCTGAGGCTAGTAGTGACACAAAGGGGCTAAACCATGGAAGAAGTCATGAGTTAAGTGTCCTCCTGAGTCCTAAAGTGGAGGGCCCGTGGTGACGCACTGAGAGGGAAGCTGAAAAAAAATTTAGTGGCCACAAGAATCAGAACTGGACCAGGCTGATGGATGAAAGCACTATTCTTTAACAGTTCCTGGAAAAGCAGTCAGGAAGCTTGGTTTGAAAGTGTTCCTGCGAAGATCACTTCATCCTTTGGCTCTAGGTGGCCCTTTGGTAAAAACTGAGAGAAACGTTTCCCTGTATTAAATGTTTTGAGATCCTTGCAGGAAAGATGCTAATAGAGCGGGTGGTTTAGCTATTAAGGGTTACAAGTGTTACGAGTGACACGTGGGGAACTGGCACCGTGAAAAGCAATTTTCCAAAGCCACAATGAGTGGGGACAAGAGAATAGAGCAGAAATCCCATGAACACGCAGGCACCCTGCACCCGCTGCTGTATAGGGTTGTGCTTTCACCTCGTCTGCTTAAGCTAAGGCTTCTTGGGCTCGCCCCGCCACCCCATTGTTCCTAAACGTCTCTGGAAGGAAGGAGGCAGAGAGCAGCTCCTCACCTGGCCAGGGCCGTGGAGACCTCCAAGAAACACTCTATGCCTTTTTAGCTGGTTGCTCTGGCTTATGCTTCGCAGAGTAAAACCATCTATCAAGCGAGCTGCGATGAGAGCTCTGTGACGTCTTCCCGGCCGTGCACATTAACATGTGCTCCTCACCGTGCAATGTGTGGCCGCAAGCGGCTCACGCTCCATCTGGCCATAGTTAAAGGGCTATCAAGAATAGGTCATCCACATGAATTTCCTCCAAATCTGGTATTGCACCAATATAATGACATGACACTGCTGAAATGCAGACAAATTAAAACCAAGGCCAGGCGCAGCTATTCCCCAGGTACCATTCACATGAATAAACAAGATAAAGCCTGAGAAGAAAAGTGCAGGAAATGGTTCTATTTACAGCTTGATCACACATCTTCCAAAAGCAACTGAGCCAGCTGGACAACTTACTATCTTCAACCACTTTCCTGCTGCAGGATGCTGCCCCTCCAGATTGGTTGGCAACGAACTGAAAGTAGCTTAGAAAGCAACCGCCTAGGCAGTTCAGACAGYGTATCAAAAATGATAATAACTTCCAACAGACGATGGTGAGACGCAGGTAAGGACAGAAGAGAGGGGCTGAYGCCTTCAGCCAAAAGGCGAGTAACACAGCAGGCAACTAGCTGATTTTGAGGCAGCAGCAGAAGAACCAGTAGGAACCAGTTCACTCAAATATCTCATGGCTCATGGACCATGAAGCATTCCAGTTTCCATCTGTGGAAACCCTGCTGCCAACTCAGTTTCCTGGAAGGAGAATCTGCTTAAACCAAGGTTTAGCTACTCCCATGACAGGCAATGCAGAACCAGCTTAGGTCAGGACTTAGGAGGCTCAAAGCAACTGTAAAACTTCTCAAGAAATAATACTTCATGTTCACTTGATCAGTGCAAGAAAGCTTTACCCATCCTCTTCCTTGCTTTCTCTACAACTAATGGAGGAGAAGGAAAGAGGAACAGCATAGTCTAATCAGTTGGGGGATCGCCTTATCRTGACCAGCTACAGAGGCTTTGGGACAATAATATGGCATAGAGAGGTGTAAATCAGCTAAGCTACATTAAAAATAACGTCATTTTCAGCAGACTGAATCAGGAGACAGCCATTTCAGTTCACACAGTTACAGCACTTGCACTTGGAACAACCAAGCTGAGCAAGCCAAGGATTGTATTTTCTTGGGCAAAATTCAAATAGACAGCTGAAGGTGTGGTTGTTGGTCACTGCTGAGTGGCACCCTTATCTTGACTCTTGACCAGTGGTGGGCAAAGGTGGCTTTCAGCAAGGTGTCCACCAGCACCAGGTCCCTGTGCCTCTTCTCCAAGAGGCTGAATGTCAAAGTCCCATGATCTGGGTTTGAAGGAATTGCCTTGCTAAGGTCGGGAATTATTGTTTTTTTCCTAGCTGATTGCAAATCAATCGTTCTGTTTTGATAAAGTAAAGGTTAAATCACCCTGGATTTTGCACACACTTGTAAGAGTGTGCTGACGTGTGAGTGTAGGCAGGAATTGTTGAGGACAACATAATTAGGAAAGCTTCAGGTTGCATAACGTCTGGAGTCTGTGAGTTAATATGGGACTGCTGCTGCCTCATGCATTACAAACTTTCCTGAGCAACTTTGTAAAGCATTGGTAGGGTAGAGGAAGATTTTGCTTTTCTTATTTACAGAACAGTTTAGCCAATGCGGCAACTGAGTCAGTGGCTTTGGTGGGACACCCGCTGCCCATAGCGGTGTCCCAGAAATAAAAATATCTCTGGAGTCCATTTTGGAAGTGAGAAGAGAGAGCTGTGAGTGCAGTGTATGGTTGTGGCTGAAGATGATAATACAATGTTGACTTTACTGATTGTTTTTTCTTCGCTCCCCTCTCCCTTCCAAGATGGTTGCAAAGAAATTCCAAACTCCGTAGGTTATTAATGTATAAATACCTGCCAAACATTTTCATTGCTACCTGTTTACTAGGGAATGGAGAAGAAATATCTCAAGATTATTTCCAACTCAGACAACATGAAGTTGGGTATCCCCTATGGAGGACAGTGTTGGGTCTTCAGATTGTATTTACCTTCTACTCTTACTTGTTTGCTTTGTTTGAGCTTCTAACAAGTATTTTTCCCATTCCTCCTAGAATTCTGCCGTTTATGTGGAGGTTTTGACACAGAAACTAGGAAGGGTGAAGACTTATCAGTAACCTGCTAGTACTAGACTGCATGGCATTATAAAGGTTTTCCTCTCCCATGGTTTGCACAGAAGTGGAGAAGGGCCTTACGTGGCTGGACAGTGAAGACTTCAAGAAAGTGAATGTCCCCATCAAACCAACATGCACATCATTTAAAAGAGCAAAATAAATAGTTCCTTGAGCAAGACCTTCAAAGGTGTTACTATACTAGCAAAGGGGTGTTTCGGTCATAATTGTCACTGCTAGGTTCCTTTCTTCAGTCAAAACGTACTGCTAGCAACAGACTTCATGAAGGTAGAAAAGGATTTCCAGGAACACATGTATCTTTCCAGGGATACCCATTAATTATCATACCTCCTATATATTCTAGGCCAGACAGTTGAAAATAATAAAAAACAAACCCTCAAGGAACTTTGCTCAAAATAAGCCAGTTGCTGTGAAGACGTCAATGCACTGGGCTGGATGGGTGAGCTGTGAATTTGGCTGCAGAAGTTCAGTAACCAAGAAGAATCAATATTTTGGTTGGGAAATATTCAAGTCGCTGGTTTGGTTGGAAACATTAGACATCCAGTTTTTCTGCTAGGTGCCATTAACCCTCTCACCCTCCACACCCCAGCCTACGCCCATTTGAACTGGAGGCCCTGTCTGCAAGTTGGATGGGGCACAGCTGTGCAACAGCATGGTGGGTTGGCCAGGGTGGAGAGTCCCCTGCTAGCTTGGCCATGTGATCACCATTTGGGTGTCTCGGGGTCTTTAGGTGACTCCACTGGCTTTGGTGGCATGGTATTCTGCAAAAGAAAATGTATTTAGCCCACCAATCTGACCTTTACAGAGCAGCTGCTTCCTGTCTCCACTGCTGGCTGCTCACTAATGGGCTCCAAAATGAAAAAAAAACCCCTGTCTCTTGGCCCAGAGCTTTGGGTATTCATGAGACAAAATCGGTCATAAAATTGTTGCGACGCCAATCAAGGGGAGCCTGGGATCTAACCATAACTTTGGCACCGCGCTCCCGCTGTAATATCCCCCACCACTCCAGGGTGCGGTGCCTTTGCTTCCAGCCCTTCGTGTGCCAGGAAAAATGGAGGCAAGGAGAGTAAAAATAGGCATTAAACATAGGACAATTGTTGCCATTGCATGACAGCAACCTCGCCTCCCTGCTGCTGTAGAGATGGCACATGGAGGAGACTTGGGCCTTTCTTGGATCACTTTGTAGGTGGATATATTTTCTGTGGAGTGATACACATGCTTTTCCAAGGAGAGAGTTTTTGTTTGCCAAAATGCTTCTGGAGCCTGTGCAAACCTTCCTGTCAACCCAAGTGCTCACATACATGCTCACATTGTTATTCATACCACCTTGCAGTCAACACAGTTCCTGTAGCGTCAAGGAGAGCTTGGTGTGCCAGGCTTTCAAACACGAAACCCATCACGAGTGGTCTGTCTGCCAGCAGTTAATCTTTGACACAAACGACCATGGGTTGTCCTATTCAGGCAGTCATCCTGTCATCCTCTGGCTGTCAGAGCACAATCAATGTATCTGCAACCACACATGAAAAAAGAAGCTCTTAATTCTTTTTGGCACACACAAAGAGCTGAAAAGTGACCAGCGAAAGAAGAAAACTCCACTTGGTCAGTAATTTTCTTTTTCTCTTTTTGCAAACCATGTGTTAAAAATGCTTTCCTGCCCAAGGAGACTGCATATGAGGGAAAAGTAAAGCTAAGTTACATCTTCTTAAAAATAGGACATAGCATTTTATAATTTCTTCCCTCCCCCCATTACTGTGCAGAGCCACCCCACCCACATGAAATTGCTGTCTGACTCACTCTTGTGTCTCGCTTGGAGAGAAAGGCTTTCCACCAACGGGGGCACCTGGTCAAGAACATGACATTCAGGGTGGTGTTGCCTCTTTACACTTCGAATCATTTTAAGTAGCTTTATATCTATGACTACAGGGACCTTCACATAGACATAAGCATTACCAATGGAAGAGACATGTTGTCATATCCTTGCAGCAAGTAAAGMGATCAGATCTTCTGGAAAATTAGTCTTCTTGGGCCAAGCTGACTCAATGGCTCGGACAATAAGACATCTCTTCTGTATTGGTTCATTTGCAGTGTTACACTCCTCAGGCAGCGAGTTACACTCTGCTATTCTGGGAACACACATTTGACCTCTGTTACATGGGTTTATTGTCAACATGTGTCCACTGGGAGCCTCAGCAACTTCTCCCATTGTCTATTGTCTTATAAACAGGCTTATAAAAGCGCTGCAGGAAAGCCAATAAGGCACCAAAGTGGAAATTGCTGGTAACTCAAAAGCTTAACTTTCAACTTCTATGTCTTGCAGTGGTAGGAGAGGTGAGGCAAGGGGGAGGAACATGCAGCTTGCTTTCCTTGGTGTCCGTACACGTTCCTACGTAGCTGTGTTGGGATGCAGAGCTGCCATGCTGCTGCAAGCTTGCTCGATGCATGGCGAGGAGGAGTCCACTGATGTCAAATGCACTGTGTGAACTGGGGTTACTGGTCTCCAATGGCTTCAAGGGGAAAAACTAAAAAAAGAGAGAAAAGCTGGTGGCAAAGAAACTTTGCTGGCTGACCCTAAAGCAGAGTGTAATTTCTTCTTTACCAAAACTCCCAGTTTGTGGCTGGGCTATTGTAGTAAGTGCAGAAAGGCTGGGTTTTTTTTACAGTTAACAACACAGAAATTACTCAGCTTAATACATGAATGAAACAAACCCTTGGGATCATGTTCACCCAAGGGAAGGCAGCATCCTTAGGAAATATCCCAGTGAGATCAGTTTAGTTAGTGAGATCATCTTCAGTTTCATAACATTCAACCTCCAAACTGTGATGTGCAGAGGCAGAATCCCCTCTGATTTTTGAGATGGTCCCACCACTTCCAATTTGCTGCTGTGGCCAGGCAAACAAAGGACATTTACAGGCATTTTTGGGAAAGAGAGCCAAGTTCCTCCCCATGAAGAGCAGAGCAGCATCCAGCACCCGAGCAACAGGCAGGGCCGAGCCAGCAGCTAACTGCTTTTCCTGGGCCACCAGACCTGACAGAGGGAGCAGGAAAGGAGAAAATGGGACAACCAAAGACTTACATCGGTGTTGCTGCCAGAGGCATCCTATCCCCTCCAGTGGCAGGGAAGGGGACACTGCATCCCTCAACAGCCATCAGTAGGTTCGAGGGCTAACCAGACACCAGCTGGTGGGACATGCTGTGCTGTCAACATGTAATGCTCAATCAGGGCAAGGGGAAGCCATCAGTGTGACCAGTGCTACACAAGCATGAAAAGAGCAGAATAAAAAAAAAAATCACTTAACAAAGAAGAAAACAGAGGGAAAACCCTAAAGAGACAGACAAGCCTCTGTGGACTCCACTGGCCATCCCTGCCACATCTCTTCCCATATGCCACCAAGGATGGTGAGGTCAAGGAATAGTTCTGAGACTCTCTTTRTATTTGTAATGCACCTGGTGCTCTCCTACCCTTGGTGAAACCTTTGCCTTCCTCTGAGTGCTGTCAATGCCGACACACCATCCGATGCTGCAGTGAGCACCTTCACTGGTGCGCCCTTGAACCGGGCTCAGCGATATCATGGTTTGGGACAGCAGGACTGGGGTGCAGCCCTGGGCAGCCCTCCCGCCTGCACTGTGCCCTCTCCACTGTCCCTGAGCTGTTTACTGCCCATGGTCATGCCTCCTTCACCGGGAAAGCAAAGGCTCCCATCCCAACAGGGACCAYTTAAATGTTGCTCAAGAGCCTGCAAAGGTTACGTTGCCTTGCTCTCTGAAGGCAAAGCAGTTTTAGCTGGAAAAGAAAGAAAAACACCCAACAGCAGCAGCAACAACAACAACAAAAAAAGAACAACCCATGGTGTTTGTTTACAAGAGCACATTCATTGGTGTCTGGAGGGTTGACTCAGTCTAAAATGAAAAGGGGTGGCACCAGGCAAGCTGTGCTGATAAACAAGTCCAACTCCCGCCGTGGGGTGGTCCAAGAGCTGGCTTTCCTCACCTCGCCAGGCAGCCCCAGCCTCCTCCCTCAACAGACCCTTCCCACCCGTGAAACCCTGGGGAAGCATGGCTTTGGGGTACTGATGGGCGAGCAGCTGCCACCCTTCACCGTGCAGCCCCATCAGGGTGGAGAAGGGTATTGGCATGAAGAGCTGGGGTTGGTGTCTGCTTGGGCATCCCCATGGAGGACACGGAGAGCCTCACACCCCTGTCCKCTTTGCTCTGCAGGGCTGTGCCCCTCCTTGGTGCCTTGCATGTCTGACTGCATGGAGGAGACCTAAACGAAGCTTGCTTGGCACAGAGCAGAGCAGAAACTCAAAGCACGCCAGACCTTGTCCAACTCTGTCTGCAGSCATTTCACCAACCACAACTGTACAGGCAAGACAAAAACGTTGTGCTTCAGCTGCTCCCGGTGCGTAAGGCATCATCTCATCGTMCAGCCCGGTTCAGTGATCAAAGGGGCACGGAAATACCGTCAGGACACATGCTAGGATGGGTGCAGCATATGTATAAGGAAGGCTAAATAAAAGCATCTGGGGGCTCCTGAAGTCTCAGAAATAGCATCTGTGATTGACTGTCCATCCCAACATACAGCTGTACTCGAGTACAACTCACCCAGCACATGTACAATTACTTCTACATTCAAAACACCTCCGAAAGATTAACACCCAGGCACTTTCTAAAGTGTCTCTTTTAGCTGCAATTAATATCTGAATTTTGGAGTTACTAATGACCTGTTCTTTACTTGTCAAAATACTGTGTTACTTCTCAAAAGCAGGGTCAAACTTCCTTAAATTGGGCAAATGCAGATTTGCCCTGAGCAGTGAAAAGAAACACTTTTAAAGTTGCAGAGTTGTAATGTTGCAAAAAAACCCCACCAATAAAAGGATTGACTCTCTAGAGCCATCAGTATCTTCACACCTCACTGTACCTACRAAGAGAGAGGAGTCCATTTTCTCCCTAAGCCCTGGCAGTGGGAGTGTACCTTGCTGATACCCCTCCTGCTAGAAAAATGTCGTCTTCACATCCAGCCCAACAGAAACTGTGTCCATCTCATGACACAGGTGAGGACAAGTGGTTCGGGCTTTTGGAGGGGAGATATTGCCCTATTCAAGACTACTCCCGTCTTCMTGACCACCATATCACCCTCTGGTAAGTGGGAATCCAGCTTTGGTACTACAACTGCATTATTCAGCTGATCCTCTCTCAGCTCTGATTTCACTGCTCCTTAAAACTGCTTTGCTATTAAACTATGGAAGTAAAGCAGCCATTTGGACCCTAAAACTTAAAAACCTCAAGAGTCACAAATCTTCCATTTATGCCTTTCTTATGTGGTCCAGACACATTTTTCAGGCTTGTAGCATCGTCTGAACCCTGTTTTCCTTTATTTTGCCTCTGAAATTGGCACTGAAGTCTGTTTGCACTATGTAATCAAAAGGTATATTTGTCACCGCAGCACTACATCTCGCATGGAAAATGGTCTCTCTCATTTCTTCCCCCTGTAATTCTCGGAGTGGCTTGGCACTGTCAGGGACAGGTGCTTAAGCAATGCTGATATATAGCAATTTTATGTTATTGCATGAAGCTGAAACTTGTTTGCAATACTGATTTAACAGAGGACTACTACTGTGCTTCAACTAAACCTTGGATTTATTAACAGCATGCAGGCTGGGAACGTGAATGGCTGGCAAACCTGCATCCTCTAGCATTTGTAGAAAGACGTTATGAATTAAAAACCCCTTATTCCATTAAGAAATGATTTCAGAAATCCGGAGCACAAGTGGCAAGCGCTGGTTGGCTATCGGTGACGTCAGACGCATGTCAATAATATTACTTCATGGGTTTTCCTTGTCTTTATTCATAAGTTCCATTTCATGCAGCCGTTGCCCCGAAGGGTAATTATTACACTTTTTAGGTGGTTTTGCTCTTTCGGCCTTTGGCCTCACGCCTCAGAAAACCACCCAGGGTATCCAATCTCATAGAAAGGCTTTGTGGCCAGTTGTGCTTTCTGGAGTAAGTACTTTTTTTTTTTCCTAACTTAAATAAGCCACGTAAACGTTTCAAAATATCCTTGGTTTCCACCGGTCCTACGACGTCATTGCCCACCCCAACGAAGAGCTACATCCCACGTCTCTGGCCGGCTGAGGAAAACAGTGCCGGTAGGATGCTCATTTTTCTTGGAGGGGAATAACAGGTACGAGAGCATGTTTTATGCGAAAGGACGTTTTGGAGCAACTGTTTTACTTAACATTGCATATTTACACAGTTCTAGTGTCTTCAAACATATGATGCAGTTAGGAACCTCAGAGTTGATATTTACCTGTTTTAATACATCTCAGTATATATTTGGGGKTTTTTTTTGAAGTCGAGTGACAAGACTCTTTACCCGTGCACTTTCAGTTTGCTTCAGATTTGAAATTGATTTTTATACCATATTATAACCATATTTATTTAAGTTCCCACATTCTGTCAAAGTCTGTTTACACAAAGAACATTTGTTTTCACTACTGCTTGCGAGGAATGAATATAATAAGTGCCAAGGGATTTTAAGAAGTTGAGAGAATTAGTATTTGGAAACAATACATTCGGCTATTTCTTAGGGGAAGATTCATGAAGCACAGACACATTCTCCACTAAATCTATCAGGATGAAGCAGTTCTCATGGAGACAAAGCATATCCAGTCTCTTCTCAAGTTTCAAACATTTTATAAAATCAAGAGAGTTTCTGGAAAAAACAACGGCTTTTTTTTTCAGAGAAAAATGGATAAAGTATGTTAAGATAATTTTGCTTGTTGAAATCGAAATCTGGACTCTGGCACTGAAAACTAGCGTCCGCTGSTGCCCAACAGCATCCCTTTCCACTTGCACCGCTTCACCATGATGTGTGCTGAAATAGAAGTTACGACCAAATTATTTGTCAGAGGTTGTTTGTCATAGCTTTAATGCACCACTGTAAATTTCAGCATGTACTAGACTGGGTAATTCTGATTTTAAGACTACGATAAAGAGTATTTTAGCTCATTGAATACTGCTTGCATCTCTGAACATGTAGGGATTTGCTTCAACATTTCTATGTCTCAGAGGCTGATGTTACAAAATATCAGGGGTAATTCTGAAGCTTTGGTTTGCAAATAAGGAAAGGTAAAAATGAGGGGTCTATCTATGCCTTATTTTGTGGTATTATTTAGAAAGTGAACAGAGCAACCGCTTGTAAGGCAATCCTCATCTCATTTGCTACAGAGGTGCAGACTGAGTAATGGCTTACCAAAAATCAGCATTAGCATTACCAGTTGCAAATGCTGACATATCATCAAAATTCATGTCATTTGATTTTAGATATTATAATACCCTTTACACTTCAAATATTCCTAGGAGACTTCCTCTGCTATCTGGAAAATAATGAAGTATGTAATGGGTTATTCCCTTCTTGACTGTGTCCTAACAAGCTAGAAACATGGGGATACTTCCATTGAAGCATTAAAAAAAAAAAAAAAGAAAAAAGAAGATAAGCCCTTTTTACCAAGCCTTCTATTATAGATTTATAGATAGATTATAGATATATTCTGATGCAAATATACAGTTGAACGGATGTATTTAAGCTATGCGTGAATACCAGACAATGCTGCCATATTCTGTACTCTATATGAATGACTTTAAACACGACTGTATTCTACTGTGATCCATTTGCGTGCCTTCTGCAGGGGAGATCTTGATTATTTTGTCTTTTAAAGTCCCTAAGCATCAACCAACCAAAAGCTGTTTCTGGAGGTTTGTTGTTAGAGGCTAAGTTAGAATGTATTTATGATCCATTTTGTTTCCCTGCCGTCTTAAACCTGGCCGTCCATCATGACCCAACGATGTTTTACTGCAGAAAAAGCTTTGTGGCAATTATCGTTTTCTTTACTGCTCAATAACAAATGGTTTATCTACTTACCCCAAGCCCCACAGCCCTCTCCTGCCCCACACTAATTCTCACCACCCTGTCCGGTGCAGGTTCCCCACTAAAAATGCTTTTAGCTTGAACTGCATTGACTGTAAAGCACGAGAGGTTGCAGGAGACAGGTAATGCCTCCCAATGAAAGAACCTGCAGAAGACTTAAATCATTATCTTTCATCCATGGCCTTTCTTGGTCAGAGAAGCAATGTGACTCGCCTCCTGCTTTTCCCAGAGCAGCCCCCAAATGAATGTAATTACTGTCAGTCTTTACCCACGGAAAAATGAAAGTCATCCCCACTGGGTAGCCTGCAGGAACATAGGAATCGCAAAGGATGTTCGCAATGTAGCATGGCAACAAGAGACCTCAGTGGTCCAGAGAAAGTCACCAGAGAGAGGGCCAAGTCCCCAGATCTTCCCATTTGAGGTGCGCTATGATGCTCAACATCGTATTAAATATTCAGCGATCATTTATATTGCGGGAGGACAGTTCCTCTCTGCGCTCAAGACTTGGCCTCTCTCCTAACCAAATTTGCTCAGTCAATRAATTAGTGACAGTGCATGTCTCTCATATTTTTAATATATAAAGTACTTTTAGAAATTTAAAGGGTTTCTTCCTTGAGTTGCAGGGTAAGAAGCCAGTTAGGTCCTGCTAATGCCTTGGCCAGGATGTCTTATGAAGCTTGGAGACGAGCTCGCTCCATCACAGCTGTGCTCATGCCCTTCATCCTGGGTCTTGGTCTGCAGCTTATCTGCTCTTCATTTCTGGAAATCGGCTCCTAAGAGGCCTGCATAGGTATCTCTGATGTTTTGCACCACATATTCAGCACAAGACCCATGAGGCAGRAAGCCTTTTGAGATTACAGATGGTGCACAGAAAAATAATGCGACTTGCATGAAGTGTCAACTGAATTGAAACTTGCTGAGTCCCGGTCCCTAACCAAAAGCGCTCACCACAGCTTGGAAAGCCAGCGGAGAGCCCTGTCATTTAAGCCAAGTCACACAACATATTTGTCTCATGACTAGATTGACATGAGCCCAATTCGGGGATGTTTTTTCCAGACCACAAGCTGGTGCAAAGCAAATGTAATTGTTCTACGAACAGTCTCCTGCATTTGTTTAGGGTTTGTCATTTCCACGGGCCTCTCTTTAATAAAAGAGTACGCAGGAATATTCGCGTAACGTTAACATCCAGAGGGCATTTGCTGGAAGATTTGAAGCGACCGGCCACAGAAAAATCATGTGAAGTCTTTCCATGGGTTAAACAATAAGCCTGCTGGCTCCACGCGGCTCCTCCGGTTTGCTTTGCTATCGTGCAGGTTTGCAGAGAGGTTGCACCACCTGGCAGCGTCTTGTGCTCAAAAYCGGCAGCCGCACTCAACCGCGGGAATAAAGCCGGGCAGATGCTGCATGGCTTCCCCGTGGCCCTGGCTCCAGGGACCGTACTCCGGGRGGTTGCATGAGGAAAGTGCCCAGCGCCGGGCAAGGCTCCCACCACCCTCTCCCAGCCCTGTGCCTTCCTGATAGCCACGGCCCCCTCTCAGCTGCTGTTTATTTATCCTAGCTATAGCGTAAAAGCTATAGAATAAATAGCCYGGGTGGGGGGAAAGCGAAGCATCAAGCTAAAATAAGAAAACCAGTCTCAACGAGGAGGGGAGAGAGGCAGACTCCTGCAGCTAAGAATTCTCAGCATGGCCTAGAATAAGCTAAATCGGGGCCGTCGGCAGCCGTCCCAGGGGGTCTGCGCTGCCTGGCTCTCCAGGCCTGAAGAGAGGCAAGAGGAGCAGCCGAAGAGCTTGTCTAGCTGGACAGATCCCACCCGCCACTTCGTTAAAGGGCAAGACCCTTCGCTGCCAGAGGTTCTGCGTTAAAAAAGGGAAAGAGATTTGGGAAATCCTCTGGTCGTGTGTGCTCAAACTCTTCGGTGTCCCCTTCATTGCAACACCGGCTTCGGGAACTCTAGCAACCCAAATCAGAGCAGCCACAGCAGAGGCGCACATTTCCCTGGGCTCAGCATCCCCACCACTATCTGCCACCTCTCAGGAGCTGCAACCCTCTCCCCTGAGATGTCTGTGTCTGCAGGGGCTGATCCCGGTTGCAATCCCTTGGGTTTTTTGGGTAGGAAGTGAAAAAAAGGGCAATAGTGCTGGAGGTGGCGAGGAGGATGCCGAGGAGAAAGCACGCCGAGACCGGGGCCGCTCGTGACGCTGGTGTTCCTCGAAATTGGAGGCAGCCACACCTCTTCCCGCACACAGCTGGACCCCGGGGCAGGCAGCGCACTGCTTCCTGTTATTAGAAATCCTCGGGATGCTCTCACAAGAGGCAAACTTATTAGCCAGCAAGTCAGGAGAAAAGAAAAGAGCATTGCCCCGCACAGCCCCAGTGATGGGGCAGGGGGCTGAGACCGCTCAACTCATCCCACTTGTGGGCTCATGCCCAAGGAGCAGGGGGGAAGAGCAAGAGTGGGCGCACAGTGCTGGAACCACTGCGGCCAAGTGTGGCGAATATCTAGCTGCACGAATCCATCCGAAATTCCCAAGAATAACAGGAAATCCAGCCGCTAATTTTCTGTCTCACTTGCTTTGGGGCAGGCACGCACCCCGCAAGGCCTGGAGCCGGGGAGCCCCACAGAGCCTCGGGGCGGGGGACACGCAGATGAGATCACCTCACGCTCCCGAGTCGTGAGAGAAGAAAATAATAATGATAATTAAAAAAAAGAAGTGGCTGCCCTGGCAAACAATAGCGGGGAGGCTGAGCACTTGCGCAGCCGCCACGGGGAGGGACGACCCCAGCCCCGTCCCCCCCGGAGAGGACCGGGRAGGCAGCGAGCACCTCAGCTGCTGCCGCGCTCGCTCGCTGCCTGCTCGCTGTGCTCGCTTCTCCCCGCGGCCGCGCATTATCATCATTTATTCATTCTGTGACCTTGAAATCCCTCTCCCTTACCAGAAAAACAACGAATCCCCGTCAGAAAAGTGGGCTCTACAAAAAGACAGGGAAAAAGAAAAAAAAYCCACACCCTAAAAAAAATAAAAATCATGCAACCTCCCATGTTGCTTGTATTAGGTCAGATGGGAGAACTTATTTAATTAGTGACTTTTATAGGGCTTTATTTTTCGATGCCCAGTGGAGTAGTTAAGATTGGTAATAAGAAAGAAGTCTGGTCCTGCGCCAGCTCTCCTAAGACAATGGTGCGGGGAGGAAAGAGCCGAGCAATATATTTGAATGTTTTCAGTGCCTTGGGTTTTTGGKTTTTTTTAAACTTTATTTTTCAGTGCTGTATTCTAAAAGCATTTGAAGGGTGTACACGGAGGGGAAGGAAATTGTTCGGGGCAGCCCGAGGGGAGGATAACGATGAATAATGGAACAAACCTGGGGAAACCGCTTCTCGCTCCGGTTTCTCCACGGCCAGCACAATTTCCCCTGAACAAGACCTGCTCCAGCACAGAAMGGGGATGGCTGGCGGGTGCCCAAGTGCCAGATTTTCGGTGTAGATGGAGGTRGATGGGTCAGGTGCACAATCACGGTGGATAGCTGGGAGGAGGGGGCATAGAAGAGTGACAAWTCCTGCTCCGTTCGTGTGACCGTCCCTTCTCGTGACCCGTTTCTGCCACTCATCCCCGTCACAAAAAAATTCTGCAGGCTTTTTCCTCCCATACTTTCCACTGAAGGAATAGGGAAGGAGRGTTCAGATTTACACTTTTCCCACCACGGGACTGTGCATTTCTCAGCATGCAGGACTGGCTGCGGGTGCTGGGGAGCGGGGCTCCTTCCCCAACAGCCCTGGACCAAGCAGCACGTCCTGAGTGGCTCAGGGACACTCTCCCGGGATGAAATGCAGCACATAGAGTATAAATCAAACCAGATGCTGCCTTAGAGATTTTTCTGCAGCAGGGTTTTGATCTCTTTGGGCCCAAGAGCTGTGCTGCCCTCTCACCACCCATTGATAGGGGAACTTCCAGAGGCTGACAGCAAAGCTCTTCGACGCCAAGTGTTTGAAGGACATTCATAGGCCACCATCTAAGACAGTAGCCTCACCAGTGGCCAAAAAGCCCCATGCAGCCTAGTTGCTCAGTAGCCAAACTTTGCTACTTGGGAGGGGAGTCAGCCTGTTTCCTGACAGCAAGAAGAATAACGTAACAGTGTTCAATAAATTCCTAGCACACGCAACCAAAAAAAAAAGCCAAAAAGAAAAAAAAAAATAAAGCCCTGTTGAGCTTTGTCCTTTGCAAAATGAAAAATATGGTTGTTTTGCTCCATGGGAGGAACAGCAGAATCGGCTTTAAAATTGACAGCAGATTTGGCCAGATGCCACCACCCTTTTGGCTTCAGCTTCCTTCAAACAGTCATCTCCCTGCCAATTTGGAGTGCACAGGACACAGCTACACACCTGATGATACGCTGAGTAATGGCCYTGGCTTGCAGCTATCTAGTCCATGCAGCAGGGAAGTGGGAGGGTGGCCATTTATCAAAGGCGTTCAACTGAGTGGTCGTGGCTTCCCCGTGGCCGCAGCTCCCTGGCGCTGGGGCCAGCACTGCATCACGCCAGAAGGGGTGTAACTGTTGGTACCCGAAGGATGCGCGGTGGTCCCCGGGCTTCAGCAGGTCGCAGAGACACAAGCTCACAAATCACCGATGGCTCTACCAGCATCTCGCGACTTCAAAGGAAAGCAAAATAGACATCCTGACGTTTAAAAGTTAGGTGAATTTGTACTGTAGGGATGGTGTTTGGAGGGCATGCAGGAGTTCATCCTTCTTCTGGACCTGTCCTTGGTGTAGGTGCTTGCATCACTACAAGCTCCTGGACTGCTCGCTGCGATACGCTGACATCCCAGTATTAATGGGTTTCTCCCCCTCCCATTTAGGGATCCCGCTGCAATATTGGGTGGTTTAGGCTGTGAAGTGCGTGCAGCATGGGGGTCGCTTCAGCCCAAGCGCCGCATGGWGCCTGTGCTCCCTCCCAGCACCCAGCCTGCCCCTTGCTGGTGCTTCACAAACCCTTGTCTTCTCCTACCTGCCTGTCGCTCCATCCTCACCGACCGCAGCACCATGGCAAAGCAGCATCCTCAATGCCATTTTCTGATTCCACAGGGGAAGGATTTGCTTCGGAGACATGTGGGAAAGTCAAGAGCACTGCACTGCCACAGCAGCTGAGAGGCCAGAAGGGCTCTTGAGCAACGATAGAAACTTTAGGAGCACGTCCTGGTATCTATAGGGTTATTTCTATCAGAGCGCTGACAAGAAGGAGCTTTCAGCACCGCAGCTTGGGTGACAATATTTCTTTCCTCACTATTCCTGCCTTGACATCAGCCAGAGAGTCGGGGCTCCACAAGGGCATCGTAAGATAGAAAAGACAATTAGAAGAAGTTAGAAATGGGAAAGGACATGTTGTAAAAGTCATTATCAAGCCTTTCCTTCATTCCCTCCACATTTTTCATGGGGAAAAATGTTCCCTCTGCAAAAAGAAATTTGGAAAATTTCCACCTATTCTACTGGCTGCATCCATGAGAGTATTTCTGCCTCTGGCAATAGCTTCTGCTCGAGTCTTGCTGTGCCGATGAGACATACGGCTCCGACGTATGGCTCCAGTATCTTTCTTGAGCAAGGGCTGGTGTGAGCAATACAGCAGGAGGTGCTACAAATAGGCAGAAAGTTTTGCAAAAACACGGAGTGGGAAGAGTGTGCTGTTGCAGCTGAAACCTGTGCTTGCTACATCTAACGCAAACAGTCCTCTACTTCCAAAATTGCACAAAGCCGGCAGCTAAAATAACTGCTTTTTGACCTTTTTATATTCTCCCATCTCTCTGAGCCTTGCCATTCTCCTTTTGCCTGCCCCAGCCACCTGCCTTTGTCATTAGCAATAATCAGCAGCAATAAATAGGTGACATTTCATTGCTGCGGAAGCAGCCTGAGATATTTTGGGCCAAGCCAGCCAGGCTGGGGCTCGCAGAGCCTGCTGACCAGCGAGAAGAGACACTGCTAAAGTCACCTTGCCACCCATCCTGGAGTTACAAGGTCTGCTGAGAGCAACGTGCCTGTGCGCRGTGGCTGGGAAGGTCAGGGATGTCCCAGCTGGAAACTGGCTGAACTGGAGAGGAGCTCCCACGCGTCAGCGGCTTCTGGATTAGCAAAGAAAAGAAGGAGAAAAAAACCAGGGGCAGCATGGCTGGGAGCAAAACCCAAGTATGAAGCAGCTCTGGTGGGACTGGTGGAAGGAAAGAGAGGAGATCTCTGCTGGGGGTCAGACGCTTGACAGGTCCCTGCAGGACTTGCAGAAGAGGCAACCTGTTGGGCATCGGGGGCTGAACCGACGTGACTGAGAGGGGAGGGGACCCCAGACCGGCGGGGAGGATGGGTCACCAGGGCAGTGGGATGGATGTGCTCAGCTCTTTTAGGTGCCCAGCTCCACAGGACCTATCTGCAGAGGTACCTTTAAGGCTCTGGGCCTCGCGTGCTTCAGTCACGTTTTAAAAATAGGATGGTAGGCTTCTACACCACTTAGGTATTTTGGAAAACTTTACTCAGCCTTTCTGCAGCTCCTGTCAATCCTTCTCAGTGCGGTGCTGAGACGCATACCTGGCACAGACACAAAYAGCACTCTTCCCTGGCCCCTCTCAGCCACGGCTGGAGACACCTCGAAGGACTTCCCCAGCCCTCCTCCACACCTCAGCAAGAGGGTTTGGGGGGGGATGATGCCTCTGGCTCTCCTGGTAGCAGTGCCCCCATGTCCCCATGGTGTCAAACAGGACACCAAAAAGCCTGCAGCACCGCAGCACCAGGACGAAGGGCGTCTCAGCAAGGAGATGCTTTTACCTCCAGGGYGGAGGCGATGCTCGGGTACAACCTCTGCCAGGTCTCCAGGGACGTTCCCACCACGGCAGCCGCTGACCCAACGCGGAGCCTCTGAGGTCTTTGCTGCAACCCAGCAGAAAGATGACGACATGTGACGTTGTGTGGGTCCCTTCACCTGCCCTGTGGTCACTGCTGGACAAGAGTATCAATGTGCGATTGTAGAGACGTGGATCAGGGAGAGAGCACTGCCCGGTACACTGCCAACCGCAGGGCGTTAGCAGTGGGGAAGGATGTTTCCTATTTGGGCTTCTCCAGATCAGAAAACTCCACAAAGTTCAGCTCAGACAGTCCTATCCAGATTGTAGGGACTGTTTGTTCCCAGTTTTGGCAGGGTCGTGAATGATGCATGAGTAACAGCAACTTAATTAGTGTAATATGCTGTACCAGGTTAGAAAGCGCTCTCTGGTTTTATTTTTCCTCCACGTGTGTGTRTGTGTGTGTATTTCTCTTTAAAGGAGAAGGGAACGAACAGAAAACATTGCAGTTGTGTTTTGTTGGTTGGGGCACCGATGAACCCTGTTCCGATAGGGCTGGTTATGAATCACTGGAGAGCCATATCCACACCAAACAGCGCTGCAGCCAACCTGATGTCTGCTTGGCAGTTGCACTGAGCAAAAGCTCCTTAATTATTGTTTTTACTGCCCGAATCTTAGTGGAATAAAGAGAAAAAAAACCCCCCACCTTTGAATTTATGAGACTGGGTGTGTAGGAGGGTGTGCGTGTGTGTGCACCTGTGTGTGTACACATGTACTCCCACACACACGGATTGCTTTGACTCTTGGGATCAAGGAGAGAGGTCCATCACTAGTTTTATTTTCCTTTGTCTATCTGAGCCCCTTTCTTCCCTCCCTGGCTGTTTTTGTTTGGAGCGTTTGCAACGTGCCCATCACATCCCGGCCATCAGGAATGATGTTTTCATTACTGTGACCACAAAGGACATCGCCTGCCCTCCCACCCTTCCTCCCGCGGCGCGTTCCCCCAGCGCTGCTGTACTCAGTCCCCGGCTACCGCCTCTGCCCGCTCTTTGGGGAGGGAACCTTCGCCCACGTGCCACCACCGCCTGTCCTCTGCCCCCAGCATCTCTCCCGCTCTCGCGCCAAGAGGAGCGCTGTCGCCCGCCCCAGGATCCCTGGCTTAGCCCCTTCTCCTCTGACTCATGCATTTTCCAGGAAGGGATGCCTCGAAATCTCCCTCCTTTTTCTCCTTTCCTCCAGGGCTTGCTGGAGCCACCGGAAAGGTGCCGCTGGACGATGCCGAGCCTCGGCTCGGGTTGGCACCGCCGCTGCTTTTTCCCACGGGACCCCCTCGGCCTCTCCTTCCACGGGGACCGGGGCGGCAGGGGGAAATCGCCGGCACCGAGGGCTGCGGAGCAGAGCGGCACCGGGGTCTCGGACCGGTGCGGAAAGAGAAAGCTCTCTCCCACTGGGTAACCCGGCAGCAACTGCTATTTCAGTAAACATATCATTTTGTGCTCAGTAAACACACATTCCAGAGGAATGCTCTCATTGTTTTTTTGCTCTGTAATGCATTAATGAAGAAATAAAGTTTAGGTTGTGTAATGGTGACAGCTTGAAGTCATTTTGCCTAGTGTTATTTCTCAGCAAAGGCTCAGCTCTCCCTGGAACGGGAGGAAGAAAAGAAGACCAGATTTCGCTTCAAACTCACCAACATGTGCAAAAAAAATCAAAACACGATAGCAATTAACTCCCCTCCACATGCCCCAGTAAAACTACCTCTCTCGCTCGCTCCGAGCTTTGTCACGTATGGGGCTGTTTATAGAGGAGACAATACAAAGTGGGTTTATACAAGGCTCTTGTTTTAATTTTTGTTTTATATCCACTGGAACCCTCAAGTAGTGAATTCATTTCCTGATATAGTAAACATTTCTGATGGCCAGGATTCTTTCTCTTTTCCCAAATGAACACAAACCCCTGGTCTAACTCACCAGCAGTGCAGTCTATACAAACAGACCCATCAGCTACATTTTCAAAGAATGCATCTTAAGCACGCAGCTAGGAAAATAAACAAACAGCAACGCCTTCACGAGAGCCCGGTGGACCCCACCACAAGCAGGAAGCTTTTCTCCCCGAAATTTGCTCGAGCTCTCAATTGCCTGTGGAAAAACTATCAGCTTTTCCCCATATTCCAGAAAACAATCTTGTTCTCGCAGTTGCACACTGATGGCTGCCTAAATGATCTACGCAGTCCCTCTGATTTGTGACCCTATTTGCACTATGCAAATGTCTTCTGACAGCTCTCTTTTCCTGTCATTAAAACAAACAATGGCCCCTGTAACCAAAAAGGAAATCAGTAACAGGCGAAAGCTGTTCTCTCTTTTTCTTTGCTTTTTTTTTTTTCTCTCGTTCTGGGACTAACTGTTAGTAATTACTCTGAAATATTCACAAACCTTTTCCTCTCCCGAACTGTTTTACTCATCCTAGTGGCCAACCCAACATGTCTACTATAATTGCTCTTCTAAAAGATCTAAAAATAAAAAAACCCCCAATGATCAACCAGGTAAAAAACACCTCCTGTCTTTTTTTTTTTGATATACATATCTCTCTATCCATACACATATAGACAAAAAAAACCCTGTATTGACTGATCTGAGGAGCTTTAAGATAGTTCCTAGTCTGCCAGGAATAATTTAAATATTGTTCTAAAAATGGAGAAATATGAAGTCCTTAGAAATAAGAAGGTRTTGGTGGCTGGGGGAGGATGTGCAKAGGGAGGAAGACACACCTTTCTCTCTCGTCACCTCTCCATTCTCCAGAGCATCCATCCTGTCCGAAACTATGCATCCAGCCCAAAAAAGTGCGTTGCTGGAGGCCATGCCTTCCCAATGGCAGGTAGGGGACACCTGATTCCAGCCCCTCCCAGTACACGGATGTTCTGCCTTTGATTTCGGTGGGAAAAGGGCTGCATTCAGAGACTTCAGGCTACTTACACACTCCTGGGATTCGCTTCTTTGTCTTTTAAATAATACGGTATACATAATCCTAAACTGGGCCAGTTTTCCACCCCATCACACAAGCTTTATGCCTGTAGGGCTCAGCTGAAGTCAATGGTGTTAATGTTGACATAAGATCATGATGACCAAGTGGGAAATTAGTCCCGTAACACTTGATTGTCTTTTGCAAAAATTTTCTAAATGGTCTTAATGGTTTTGTTTGTGGTACGTGTTGCTCACTCCTGATTGTACTTCTGCCAAGTTGTATTTTTAACTGTAAACACTGGCCTCTCAGAAAATTTGAAGTAAAGCAAACCAGAAAAGATGTTCAAAATAATGTTACAACCTAATTTAATTTATCCCTTGGTAATTGCATTTGTAGGAAATGAACAACGCAAACAAAACAGAACCCAAGCCTTTCGAGCCATCGCAATTGCTTTCACATGCGGATGCATCGGTTACAGCCAGCATACGGTTAAGTCTCCGACTGCGTCAGGAGAAGTGTTTGGAAGCTGCGGGGGTGCGGGGTGACACCTGCCTTGGGTCCCCGCTTGTCGGTGCACCTACTGAATGTCAGCCCGTCCGCCCACCTCGGTGAGCCAGCCCGGTCAGCTCTCCCATCGCCTTTCCTTTTCCTGCAATTCCCATCCTTAATTCTTCCAGTACCAATCGATCCGCTCCATGCATCGATCCCAGAGGAAATATAGCTGGACGACTACTCGCCAAACTCAATTAATCATGCAACTGTAGTCCCGTCTCCTGGCCCTGTTCCAGTAAGATATTTACACGCTCGCCTAATTTTAATCGCATGAAGTGCTCCGAGTAAATCCTGTTGAACTTAGGCCTCTGTTTGCAAATGCTGCAGGAACTTTACAGATGTGTTTGACATGCCGTTATTACGTGAATGGTTTCTCTTGCCATTTCTCAGTCTTTGGGTTGCTTGTAAATTACGCAGCCCGACTGCAGTTCAACTATTTGTTATTTGCCCTTTTTTTTTTTTTTTTTTTCATTTGTGCTCTTCTCGGTGAGTTCATGCATGTGTCCCTCCGTCATGTGGCAGAGCTTCTCCACTTTGATTCAAGGAGTCCCGAACCCACACGCAGCTCTCAAAACCCGTTATGTAAACCCCTTGCTGCACAGACCCACGTGAACACAGATTTGCACAAGCGTTCGTCCGACAGTTCATATTTACACAAATATCTGCAACATGTCCCCATCCTCTGAATATTTCAGCAAGTGTTGCTGTACCTGCCTGATTGCTTGCCAGAAGCAATCACTAGGAGAATCACTGTCAGTGCCAAAATAAACTCATGGTTTTTATTTGAGGGAGGACTTGTAAATAGTATTTTTCTAGCGTTCACCCAGTTCTAAGTGGAACTCCCTGTGTGATGAATGCTGTTTACAGTGCAGCTCTGTTTGTTGTGAAACAGGGAAAAAGGCAGTTTCTTGCACTTGCCGGCAGCATGCCAATGCGGTGGAGGAAGGTACATCCCCTCCTGCTGTCACTCTTGCACGAAAAGCCAATGCCCCATTTCTTGCTCTGCTTCGCACTAAAAGCCCACGTGGATACACAGGATTTTCATGCTCTCAGAGTAGCAAATTGTAAGAAAGATGAGTGGGAAAGTCCTAAACTGGGTGGAGAAATTTTGACATCTTCCTTACAAGTCTTGCCATGGCTTCACTGCTCAAAGAGCCATTAATGGAAAGACATGAAACTCCCTGCAAGGAATGATGAGCCGCATGTGTTAGTAGGTTCAAAGGCAGGGAAAGCTCATCCCCAAGTAGGGGAAATGCAGGTAGCAGGTGAATTTCTGAAAAGCAGCTTTTCCTGGGCCAGCATAAAGCTGTGGGGACACAAGGGGCTCAGGAGCAGGGCAGGACGTGGTACAGTACAGGAGGAAGGTGGACCAGAGAGCCACAAGCCCCCTTCTCCACYGCTTTGTCTCTCCAGGTAATTGTGACTTCTCCTACACACCCCAAGAAACTCACACTTTGCAATGATGAAATCACACTTTTTTTCCCACAAGGGAAAAGGGACTATTTTTTCTTTCTGCTTTTTCCCATTTTCACTGTGTTCAGAGTGAAAGGGAACTCTCTTTGCAGATGGAGCGTAGGAATGGGAGCRTTGTGGTGTCTATGCAAATGCCACGTAATCCTTCAGAAACCCTGCATCTTCAACCATTCAAGACCCGCCATTTTCCTCTCCATACCATTCTCAGAGAGGAGGAAGAAACATCTGGAAGCTACCGGTGGCTCCAGGGTGGTTTGGAAAGCTGAAGGATGTGGAGGATGATACAGGAATGCCAGCTCAGTTAACGCCAATGCCATTAGAAATCGAGAGCGACTCTGGCAGTGTGAATGGCATCACTCCAGATTTCTGAGACCCGAAGCCGCTTTTGCTCCTATCTTTGACACAGCCCCAAGATCTGATCATTACCCCCCCATTCCCCCAATGCTCATGTCTTAAATGGGAGCTGGATGCAAGCCCCTACTGCTCCATGGGAGTCCTTTGGTTGCCAGCCTGGAAAGTAGTTGCCAGCTTTGGGGACACTTTAACCCTCTTTTTCCATTTGAGGCGTGTCCCCTCTTCACCTTCACTTTTTTGCCTTTTTTTTTATTCCCATATTTAAAGCTGGTTACTTTGCCTGCTACGTTAACCGTTCACCTGTTCCTGTGACTGAGGAATGGCTTAAACACTCTTTTGACACAGTCCCTTGAAAATGGGTTGCTCTGCTGCTGCCAATGAACATAGCGTGGGAGAAATGCATTAATACTTTCACTGGTAATGCTGAGGATGGCTATAAATAAACCCTTCATTACAGTATTTATATATTATTACATCACATAGCCACTTAAAACAGAGAGCAATTGGAAGTGTTGAATAATGTAAGGATAACCACCTCTACATTAGTTCCACTGTCATTGGCATTATGTATTGCTTGCTGATAGTGCCATGCTCATTGCTTCACCCAGTGTTGCGTGACATTGGTGGTGACGTTGGAGTATCAACGGGCCCTCTGCAGATGACATACTGTACTTTGCACAACACATGCAGCTCGGTATTATATAATAAGGGTTTATTTGGAGAATTTTGGCAGCACATGCTTTTTTCCTGACCATTTCATTCAAACGAGGTGTCCGTTTCTTGAAGATTTGCTTTAAAGCAGCCATCTAAACATGCCCATTTTGCAAGGCTCCAGCACCCTCATGCATGGAGAAGGGAGGTTTGCATCACGGTGGCCAACCGTGCATCTTGGGAATGACCCCACGTTGTGCTGATGAGGCACATTGGGTCCCAGGTGGCTCCTGCCCGCTCCGATGCCTTCTCTAGCCGGAGACATATCTGAGAGAGGTGGTGAGGGCAGGAAACTGAGGTGCTCAGAACTTGGCAAGAAGGCATTTCAGTGGTGAGACTCAAACTTATGTCACCTGAATCTGGTGCATACATAGGACTTCCTCCCAAAACACATCAAATGGTCACTTAAAAGTGCTATTAAACAATACAAAAGTATCATAATTCTTTTGGGGTTTTTTTGTTGTTGCTGCTCTCCTGCTTTTTTCAGAGGAGGGGAGTGGGTGGATACATGCTTGGTGCGACCGTGCTTAGACCATGGCTGAGTAGCTTTCTTGCTGACTACGGATTTCAATTTCCTCAGTTTTGACAAGCTTCCCCTTAAGGAAGTCCAACAAAACAAAAACCCTTTCTCTTGACTTGAATGTTTCATGGTAGGGATGCCCATCTCAATTACACTGTGGTCAACAGCATTCAGTGCCTCATTGATCGCCACTTGTCAAACAAGCTCCTGTGTGGCCTTGAGGACCAAGTCCAGAAGAGGATCTCCACCACAGTGCTTGGAAGGGGCTGCTCCAAAAAGCAGTCATTTCAGATGTTGAGAAATCACTTCTCTGAATCTTGTCCTCACATGACACATGACCAATTTCTGCACAAAGATCTGCAGTCGACTTTTATTACAGCTCCGATTTAGCTGCTTCTTTGATTTATCGCAACAATGCACATTCAATATCTTTCTTTTGATCTGGAGGCCAGAAATATAACTCCACTCATATGTTTGTATTCTTAGGACTTGGGATTTCACAGATTCAGAAACTCATTCATAGATTCACAGGGTTTAAGGCCAGAAGGAACCATGAGAACATCTGGTATGACTTCCTATATTTCAAAGCCATTCAGTTGCAGCCAATTAGCCCAGTACCGAGCCCAGTAGCTTTGCTGCATCTTCCAGAAAAACATCCAGCTCCGGACATACTAAGATATGGGAATGTGAACACATCAGAAGTTGGAGACTCACCACCTTACTTGATTTTGAAGCTCACATTAATTAAAAATGTGCCTCGTTTCTAATACGCTTTTGTTTGGCCTCATGTCTAGCTATCAGTTTTGCACCTTTCTGCACTTTATAACTGAGCAGCGTTGCCTGGCAAGCTACATTCTTCAAACTTTGGAGTTGTTTTTTTTTTTGCCCGACATCTGGACAAAAGGCTGAAGTATCAAAAGTATTTGTGAGTCAACATTACTGCAATTTTGGCTGTTTAAAAACTTTTTGCACTGTGGCTCGCATTATTCTTAAATAATACAGAGAAAATTCACGTGGGATATTTAAAAAATATTTTTCAAAATACTTTCATTTAGAAAAATGAACAGAAATTGAACTTGCTGATGCAAAAAACAAACTGACATTTCTTGCTGAAACAAGGGCTGTGACCAGGTGTGAACACCTCACCCATCTCCCTGCACAGATGCGTTGTGCATTATTACTCTCTCCCCATGCCCTTTTGACATGGAGACGGAGATAGATCTGTGTCTCACACCATCGAGTCATATTTGCCAGCTTTGAAATTAGTTGTACAATCTTATTCTGCATCCTTTCTATTTTTCAGTAGCTATACCATTCGCTGAGACTCTTGAGCCTGAAGGGCTTGATCATTGCTGCAGTTTGTCCTTCTGACTATTTGTCAAGGACATACTTTTCTCACCGTTGCCAATTTACACCAGAAGCTTTTAAGTTTTGTTCAGTATTATCCTTCCTTCTTCTTTCTGAGTAGGCAGAAATTTTAATGCTACACGAATGGCCTTCTGAAAAAGGCTCATTTCAATTTCATTTTCTGAACTCTATGACTTTCTCCTCTCCATCCAAATGTCATTGGTTTTCATTATTTTTAGTGTACTTAATAAATAGCAGTGAAAGAGCTGGGAAGAATCGGATACTTGTCTCACGTGGATTTCTCCATCTTTTGCAGTATATGAAATTCAAGAAAAAAAGCTGCTGTTTGGGCTGAGGAATGCAATAGCTGCACGCTGGCAGGCAGAAATGCCGGTGACGTTAGTGGCAGGAATGTGGGTACCACCTAGCCGCCGTGTTGCTAATACTTCTAGCTTTTACCTCTGGGCCTCAAGAGCCGCGTCACCCGTCTAGCTGGAAGTCATGCTCTGAACTTGTTTTGGAGAGCTGGTGCGTGATTGTAAAGACTTATAGCTAAGGAATGTGGCTGTGTCTCAAACAGCACTGCGTAAAAGCATCCAGGCTGGGGCAGGAGGGACTGTTGGCGTCCCAGGAACCACAGAGTGTGGAAGGGGAAGAAAATCATTAATATTAATAGCACCGGCCTTGGAGGAGCACCCTGGGGCTCCATCAGCAAGCGGGACCCCAGCACGCAAGGTGCAGAGCAAACAAGAACACTGTCCCTCTGCTCAAGGACGATGATGAGACAGACGTACCTGAACACTGCAGGCATGGCCAGTTACTGCATGTTCGCAGGCTTCTGGAAATGAGCTATCATTGGGCCCTTCTGCGGGTTCATTTCATCAGTTGAGGGTATCCAAATACAAGGCTATGAAAAACAAGTCTTTGCCTGAGACCACATTTTTGCTGGTAGGAGGAAAGCATTTGGACAGAGGCAGCCTGCCTGCTTGTAAAAAAAAAAAAAAAAAGAAGGATGTAAAGTCTGTGGCAAAGCCTGTCATTTCTGGAAAATTCTGATTTCCTTCTTTCTGGGTATTTCTACAGATCCATCACTTATGAAATAGTTGCACATCCCATGCTGCTAATATACAATYCCTACATGGCTCCTACCAGTTGTACAGGCGAGGAGCTGAGGTACAAAAGAAAACGAGAGGAGCTGAAGGACTGAGCCACAGGGGAAGCCTCTGGTGAAGGAAGGAGTTAGCCTGCTTTCCCCCGGCCACACTTACTCTCTCTTCCAGTCTTGCAACAGCCATGGGAGAGAAATAGCCAAGCCGGGGAGAGCTGCAACCCGCTCCTGTGGATCTAGGCTCAGAGGTCTCCAAATGGCAACAGCATTTTGGTGTGGGTGTGCAGGCTCAACCTCTTCATAGGAAAAAAAAAAGAAAGAAGATATAAAACTGCTGTGAGGGAGCCAAAGGGGATTTTTCTTTTTTTCTTGGCCCTCTCGCTACTTCTGTGGGAACCCAGCAGTATTGTTTCCAGAAGGCTCGGTCTCTGTCACCCAAGTCTTTGGCATGTTTGGGGACACCCTTACTACTTCCCTTTCCTCCCCTGCAGAAGAGTCCAACGCAGCTTTGACCGCAAAGCCCACGAGGCCTTGGAGTTTGTCTGAAACAAAAGAAAAAGATTGCGAAAGGCGGTGGTGTCAAATAATGCTTCCATTTAGTAGGAATTTTGCTCCCCTTGCATTCCCAGGCAGCACCTGCTGTGTGAGGCTCTTGGCCAGCTCCTCTGAGCCTCTGTGGTAAAACAAACAAAAACAGCAGGGAAAAAAATTCCTCTTTATAACGCCTGTTATCCTCAGGCTACCTTCCAACACTGCCTCGCCTCCCCATGTCGACGATACTCTCCAGGGAAACAGGCTACTACGGGGCCAGAAAGCCTTGTGCAAATGGGCAGTTGAGCAACGGAGGAAGAGACCCCGTCTTATTGAAAACAAGACTGTTTTCCTTTTCTTCCTTCATGTCTAAATGCAGAAGGGTCCTTACTGATGTCCCAGCCAAAAAAAAAAAGGAAAAAAAAAATGACATGTTGTTACTTCCATGGCAAAAGCAATTAGGAATTATCCTGCATTAGGGGAAAATAGGGYTGGGAAGGAAAGGGATGGGCAGTCTGTCTGGAGGGGCTGGGGGACGTGGTCTTTGGAGATGTTTATAACCCTCTGCTCAGCCCTTGTTATCCGCTGTTCCTTCTCACATGCCTTACYGCTTCAGGGCAGTTTTGAAGTCAATTTGTGTTTCGGAGAATGGTGGAACTGGCTGTGCTGGAGGTTGTTGATGTTTATCTGGTGTCTGGCCCAAATGGCTCACCTGCCTTTTACCCGCTCAGCCCCCGGCGCTGCCGCACCGCCAGCAATGCTGGTGGGGACTTGTGCAGCCCTCAGGAAATGGGCTAACCTCTCCCMGGGGTTTAACAACATCTTTCTCACCTCACACTCCCCCTTGACCCCTGCCTGCTCTGCACACGATCGAGGAAGAAAAAGACTTTCAGGACCTTGTTTTTGATCCTACCTTTAGGCAACACCTTCCAGATAGCTCTCCCTAGGCCAAATAGCCCYGTGTTTGATACGGACAGAGATTCACAGGCTGTTGTGATCACCTGGCCTGACTGTCATAGCACAGGCTATTGAATAACTCCTGGCATCCAAAGGAGATACAAGGAGCCTGTAACCCTTGCTCTGTTCACCCACATCATTGCCTTGATCTCACCTCAGGTAGAGTTCCAAGTCAAATCTTCTCAGCAAACCTTCGGGTCTACACTTTGACCAGTCTCCCTCCCTTCCTTCTTATTGCATACCTGACTGAGGGTAAAGAGAAGAGCAAAGATGCAGGAAGATGGAGGTATGTGCTGGGGAAAATACAGGGTCTGTGGAAGTGATGGGAGAAGTACATGAGATCTTCCACTTTCCTCCTCACCAGAGCTTTCCCAAGATGTGGGCCAACACCTGTGTATAACCCACCAGGGATCACATTCAGGACAGACAGCTCAGCTCCTCATTTGGTTGGAAGCAGTGTTTTAGCTCTGTAGGCTACCAGTGTGTCTGCCAAGACATCTCTGCACCCTTCAAAYGAAAGATGCTCTACAAAGGGCTCCCATTCCTTCTGAGGACTCCTGTTCTGAGCAGCTGTGCTTGGTCTCCAATGTACATGTCCTTATTTTCGACTGTGCTACTAAAAACATCACAGAAGAAATTCATATGCCACCTGGAGACTCTCCATAGTCCAGGAGTGAGGTCTTGCTTCACTGTTCGAAAGACTCTGCCTCAGGAGATAGCTTCTGTTTCTGAACACAGTCGCTGTACTTACAATGTGAGACATCACTCTTGCATTGGSCAAATCTACCAGTGGTGATGACAGAGCTGCAGCCTCTCAGACACAGTTATTCTTCACGAAGTTATGGGACAGCTCCTCCAACCAGATGTAGGTGTCCACTTTAGGATGACATGAAACGCTCTGCAAACTTCTCCGTGTTGACTAGACTACCTGTGACTATAATGGGAGTTTGGATGCCCAGCTCATTTGTGAAGACCTACACTGGAGACAGCTGAAGTGAGGCAGGATGAGTAGAGGATGCCTGATGTTGGGTCCCCCACTTCTGGACTGAAATCACAGTGGAAATGACTTCAAAACCAGCACTAAACTGCAGCCATAAGTTTTATACTTGGTAAGGACATCAGTAAGCGATGGTGAACTGCCTGTGTGAATCCAGAGTCAAACAGGTCCGTTTGCCTGAAGCAATCTTGACATTATTCCTGTGACATTTCGCTGGCACTATTTGCTCACATCCTCTTGAAACTCTCCAGCCTTGTTAACACAACCCTAGTGACTTTGGTGCACGTTGTGTTGTTGACTTAGGAGTTTTATCCATCACTTCACTTTCTGTAGCAGAAAGCTTAACACTAGCATTAACACTAGAATTACCGTGAGTGCCACTGCYGAAGAAGGTCCCAAGTCACCTGCCATAGTCCACTGCTCACGCTCGCAGAAGCAAACAACCCATCCTAGCATAYGTCCTCCAGCGCAGGGATCTTCACTAATCAACCACCCCCTGGTTGCAATTCCTTCTGCTGACCCCCTCCCTCCCTCTACACCCCTAAAACCAGCCACGGCCCATTGGCTTTGCTCGGCGGCTTTGCGATTTCAGGCTAGAGTTAGCATTTAACTAGTCAGAATGGTGCAAGGAGCCTGTATAATTACTGCTGGGATTGTGCTGCGTAGGCCCCGTGTAATGAACTCGCCTCAAATAACCCAGCTTGAATGTCAGAGCCCGTGCTGTATTGTGTTTCACATTCTGGCTGTGGGAGCGCTTCCCCAGCAGGAGTCAGGGTAACAAATCCCTTGCTCTTGCAGGAGGGCCCCATAAAATGAATGATTCTGGATCTCACGCTCCTGAGGAGGTCTCGGTTACTCCAGCAGTCGCTGCTCGTAGTGGGAGCGACCGTAGGGGATGGAGGGAGGGAAGGGTGGTTTGGCAGGCTTTGCCGTATCATCGCCCCTGTGTTAGAGTGGGAAAGAGCACCAGGACTCTGCTCTCCCCTCCAATCTATACTTTTGCATAGATGTTAAATTAAAAAGAAACCAAAAAACAGAGAGTGGATAAACCCTGAGGCTGAGATTGAATCAAATGCATCCGCTTGAAATCCTGCACAGCCGCTGGTGATGGGAGGCTCCCGATTCCCCCCTGGCTCAGACTTCCCTGCGAGCAGCACCGATGTCAGTACGTTTATGGAGTGGCAAAGAATGAGACAGTTCCCCCCTTGCTCCACGTGCGCCGGGGCCAAAACCCTCTGCTCCCTCCTGGAGTAGCTCACGGCATCCCCTCCGCCAAGTCCTGTGGCTCGGCAGCCAGCGCGGCTGCCTCTCCATCCATGTCAGAAACCTGAACTCCCCCACTTCTCCTTGGGAGAGGGAGGTTGTTCCCTGAACTATCTCCAGTCTCTTGTTATCTTGCTTTCCAGTCAACTGTGAAGCAGCAGCTGAGAGAAAAATGAACTCTGACCTCATTTTTTCCCCCCTACAATTAGCCAGAACTGTGCCTTTTATTTTTTTTTTCCTCCCCACTTTTTAAATGATTAATAAGACAATTTGGTCCTTAGCTTCTGCAGTGAGGCGAGTGTGCTGACAAAGCACTGCGATGCCTCTTCCAGGTCACCCGGCAGCAGGCCATGTCTTTATGAAAACATAAAAATTGGAGGGACTTATTTGAGGAATTTGGAGACTGAGACGCAGGAATTTTGCCCTTCAGACCCTGGCAACTGCATGTCTGCAGTGGTCTCCGAGCCGCAGTGACTGCCATGGAAAGGAGTAGCTGCTTAACAGCAACCTGCGAGCTCTGAAAAACAGATTTTTTTCTTCTTTTGTTATGTTTCTTTTAAATATGCAGCTGCTGCCCTTCGCCTGCTTTATGCGGTGACGGCCTCGGGGTGTGCAGCAAGCTGGATCCAGTGGCAAAACACAGATCTGTAAACACCCTTGATGGCAATGCACAGGGGAATCCTGACTCCCACTTGTCCTGCACCTGAGCATCGCTCTTCCACACGTGCTCCTCCCTCTCCTGAGTTTCCTAAGCTCCTGTTGCAGAGGGGAGAAGGGAATTAAGGCCAGGTGGAGTCTATTCTCTTACTTCCTCCTTCCTATGTCTGTGCCTGCTTCATGCCACCTGATGCATTTGGAGACAGAAGAAGCCCCTGGGCGCTCCCAGGCTTTGCCGGGGTMGGAAGGTCTCACACCACAGGGATGCTCCTGCCAGGGGTGGGCAGGCAGGGAAAGGACCTTCACCGGGGCAGCCGTAAATGGGCAAAGCACTGGAGAACAGCACTGGGGGGAACAATCCTGCATTGGCCTCTGGTTGATCGCTTAAGGGTTTGCTTGGCTTTCTCCCCTAACGGCAGGCAGWGCCTGCCCTCCGGTCCTGTCAATCAGAAAGCATCACTTCAGGAGCTGCTTTTTACGCTGCTCCCAGCAGAACCCTCCGTATCACTGGGGCTTGAGAAAGCCAATGCCAGGCCAACGCATGCAATACTTTTAAGACGTTTTAAAAGCAGGCGAGTGCACAAGTAGAGTTTGCCAAGCTGCAGGCTGCTGCCGGAAGGGTAGCGGGAATTGAGCCTTTTTGAAAGCATCCTTGGCACGTTAGACAAACAATCTGCTCTTAGCTATTGCTGTGGAGTGGCCGTAGAGTAAACGATGCGATTCTTGCCATATTGTGATGTCCTTGTGTGCCGGCTGTGGGTCACTTGGTCGGAGGAGGAGGGCATGCTCTTGGCTAAGGGACAGCGGTGGCACTGCCGGGGGGACTCGCTGAGCAGAGGAGAAACCAGCGGGCGAGCATGGAGTYTCCTCCAGAGCCATGAATGCAATGGCAAACCTTTTATTACACCTCTTGATACCATCCATAYGGTTAAATGGATTTCAAGGCTGCAGCACTTGCCTAAAAGAGGTATATTCTGGGATCAAGGCTCTCGTGGTTTCACCCAAAGACAATCTGCCCCGTAGGCTTTTGGTGGCCTTGGATTCATCCGTGCCATCCCTGACCTCCAGGTGACAGGGACTGTGTTAGCCCCCGCAGCCTCTCTCAGCCTTTCTGCCCTTGGCRCTGACCAGCTCCGAGGCAGAGTGTTTCCCTGCCCTTTCCAGGAGGCCTCCCCGGCTCTTTCAATCTTTCTCRGAAGAGCTGTTAACTGTCCAGATGTTCACGAGGGGGAGGACTCCAAGAGGAGCCTTCTTCATTACCTCCAACAAACTCTCCCTTTTCTCCAGCAGATGCTTCCCACTCCTCCCACTGTGCAGCTGGGGCAGGGAGAAGAAGATGTCAAAATTTACGGGGCTAGTAGATACAGCSTTCGGTGTGGCCACGGAAAATGAAAGAAACAGCAGTCGCTGCCCCTGGACAAGCACACTGAAGTGCCAGAGATGTCCCACTAATTCATGTATGCCACTTAATAATTAAAAACTCCCATACAATTGTTTAGCAAATGCTAGTTTTTAGTCATCGCTATGAATTTTTCACTGTAGTACCTCCCAGGAGCAAGTCCGATCGGGCTCCCATCATGCTATGCAATCTGCAAGCAGCCAGGGAGGCTGAATTCCTTTCTCTAGGAGTTGACAGTCCAAATAAACAAGGCAGACAAAGGAGAGGAGGGGAAACAGAAGCTCAGAGGAGGTGAAGTGAGTTGTCCAAGGTCACGCAGCAGGTCAGTGCCAAAGCTGGGAGCAGAACCATGCTGCCAGCTCCTGCTCTCATGCCCTATCTCCCCAGGGAAGACTGGGCCAAAATAATTTATGAGACAGAGAACTTCTATCACATTCCTCCTGGCATCATGAAGTTCTTCAGCTTGTGCAAATAAAGCACAGACAGATAAAGAGGCAACTGGGCACTAGTTATATTTTGGTTTGCTAGGTCTTTGTTTCTTCACATTAGTAATGTTAGAAAAATTCTTTACCAGCTCAACTAACCCATCGTCTGGATAGAAGTATCAGAGTCAAGGAAGAGCATTGCTTCGGGTCACTGATCTGGAGATCTGGATGGTGTGGTTCAAGGTTGGATGGTATCTGCTGGAAGAAAGGTGCTGGCCTCCAGCCCCTAAGCCAGCATGGCTTGGAGATGAGATCCCCTCCTGCTGCACACTGGCACCAAGAGTGCAGTGGAGGTGCCGACAAGCAGCCTGGGCAGCTGCAGGCAGGGAGAGGGGAGAAAGAGCAGTGAGTTGAGATGAAGTAAGGAAACAGCCATRCTCCATCATGATTTCCCTCTGGAGAGAGATGAAGCAGCTGATGAGGCCCCAATGAGGGGCAGCCTTGTTGCCTGTGAGTGCAGCCAGGCAACGGACCATCTCAATCTGGTTTCAGAGCATGGCGGAGGTGGTGTGGCTGCTGCTCACGGGGAGATGATAATCTTGGGATTCACTCTGTCTCCCCTGAGAAGCAGGAAAAGCAAGGAAGTAAAGCAGCATCCTTAGGGACTTGCCTGTTCTTTGCCTGGAGCAGAGCTGTTGAATCTGGTGCTCTCTCGATCCCACAGGAGGCATCACTGCTTTCACGTTCCGTAATTCACCTTTCAGCTCTTTCTTGAGAAACAGAGGGTCCTGCTGTACACAGCATCCATCCAGGTGCATGTACCTCACCATCAAAATGGTATCGGCCAGCTCTCCTTTTACTCCTTTAGGYGACACGGTGTTAGCATAATACTTATATGCTTTTTTTCTTTTTATTGTCTTCTACTAAACTCTGGCTGGTTTGTTCTTATACTGTTGTGGTAGGGAGGGAGGACTGGAGGCTGGACTAGGACATCTGACGTGCATGTGAGGGGCTGTCAAGCTCAGACTCAAGCCCTTGTCTCCCCTGTGCTGGCAAAAAGGACTGTCGTGGTTTAAGCCCAGCCGGCAACTAAGCACCACACAGCCGCTCGCTCACTCTCCCCCGGGTGGGACGGGGGAGAGAATCGGAAGGGTTTTGGATTTTTTTGGCTAAAAGGCATTATTAACTATTTGATCAGAGTCTGGTAGCTGTAATTCAGGGTCATCCAGCTGCAATCCCTCCAGGGCTGTACTTCCCCCGTCATGGGCTTATCCACGGCCACACACTTTGAGGTGCTCCAGCATGACCTCATGCACAGTCACTAACGCTTCAAGGTGTACCTACTGCAGCATGTGAACTGAAAAGTCCTTGGGACGTAGACTACCTAGCAACAACTAAAAACATTAGTGTGTTATCAACATTCTTCTTATACTAAATCCAAAACATAGCACTATACCAACTACTAGAAAGAAAATTAATTCTATCCCAGCCAAAACCAGGACAGTATCCAYCCCTTATTCCATACCATTTATGTCATGCTCAGGTCCCACACTAATCAATGCCTTCTCATTACCCACCACCCCCCTTTCCATCCTTTGATATAATACACAGATATCATTCCCCTAGTCTATGGACCACCCCTGTGAAATGTCYRTRAAATATCCATRAATGTCCACAAAATGTCCATTGAGTTAATTTAGTCCATGACTTTGGGCCCCATCTGTTATGGTGATCACTCAGGGCAGGAGAGGTGGTGTGTTGCGTGGAGTTATGGGGTGCCAAAGCCAGCACCAGGCAATAACCTTCCTGAAACTAAACTTCCCTCCCTTCCCCGCAGTGTCACCCTTTAGGGAGCATACTTCTGAGAAGAGCTGCAGCATCACGTGAACACATGTTTGGGAAGCTGGAGAATTGACTATTCTTGTTTTTGCAGTTGATTAAAAGATCTTTCGTTAACCAATGTTAAACACAAGAACTTCCACCTCCACTTCCCTCTTCCCCCCCAATTAATTTTCTTGCAGTGCAAGGAGGACCTGATCTCGATGGCAGGGCTAGGCAGGTGGAAGCTGTTGAAACCAACCTGGCTGGCTGAAATGTCGCTGGCTGATGTTGTTAATTATCTGCAAAAGGTTCATTACCTCCTGCATAATGTTCTGCTGCTCAGCTGCTCAATTGCTCTAAGGATATGTGCCACCCATGCCCTGGGTGGCCCTCAGATGTCCCTCAGCCCATCCGAGGCTCAGGTGATTCTCAGGGCAAGACAAGGACCACAGCAGCATCTGCAGGAGCATATGGTAGTAAATCAGGGTTGGAATAGGAAAGACAGCCCAAAAGACACCATTTATACCATATGAGATGTCTTAGCGTGGAAGAGCACTCGTATCAGCCCATCCTCCCAGCGTACTGTGCTGTGAACCAGACTGCCTGCCTAATAAAAGAGCAAGGAGGAAAAAAAAGAAAAAGAAAGCATAAAGCTAATTAAGTAGCACGGCAATTTAGCAATGGACTCCCGGAAAGTCTCAGTGTTGTCCCTGAGGTCAGGTTATCAAGTGCCACATCTGACTGAGGGACTGCCGCAGCTGTCCAACATCGCCTCACCTCTGGTAGAGCTCATCACGAAACCTCTGCCTGCTGCCAAACACAGGCAGTGAAAACTGGCAGGATCTGCTCATTCCATCCTACACCAGGCTTTGAAATGGCGATGTCGGTGTGGACAAGCAATGAAAAATGCGGGGCCCAAATGTTCTGTTGGTGTAACTTTGATGTCGGTGCCACCAAACTCAGCAGAGAGATTTTTGACTGATCACCTGCGAATGAGAGCAGTCGAAGCTGCTGATCTGGACGTCCACTTGAACCTTGCCCAAATGTTTTTTTTTGGCCTGGAAATGGTAAGAGTTAACCAGAATCAGAAAGACTGGTTTCAGCAGGGTCAGAAATTACTGCAAGACAGCATTCCTCAGGGTATTTCGGTGCCTCTACCTCCAGTCAAATCCCAAAGAGGGCAGAGGAATGTGAAAGTTGAAAAAAATGTTGACTGAACTTTTCAAACTTGACAGAAGGGTCAAGTGTAGTTTGGTTTAAGTCTCAGGAGAAGGCCTGGTACGGGTTTTCGTCTGTCGGAGGAGGTTCACATATACCTGGTTCAAACATAACATCATGGCCATTGGGCAGGAGGGAGAGTGAGGTAGTGGACTCGGCTCAATCCTCATTGACCATCTGACTGCAACAGGGGAAATATGTTGTTTAGCAAATCTGACACTCTCAGCAGTTTCAGTTCAGTAAAGGGCTGAGACGTCAGTGGCCGAGCAGGGGCATGAGTTACCTGCCCGCAGCACCGTGACCATGCAAAGCCCCCGTGACTCCAGCCATGCCATGCATGGGCGCCCATGGGGCACACAGCCCCATGAGAGCATGAGGCCGGCACGGCTTCATCCCCCCCTTGCAAGAAGAAGGGCAGGTGCCCAAGGCCAAAGGGCTGCTGTGAGATTCGGGGTGCACTAGAAGGACTTCATGGGGACCCACCTCCCATGCTGACAAATCCTCGACTCAGTCCTCTGTGCTGCTACCAGTTTTTTGTGTGACTTCGGGCAAGTCAGTCAGACCTCATTTTTTAAGAAGTCCTCAGGAGACCGTGGAGATAAATAAGCAGAAAACTGAGGCTCTGAGATACCGTGGAGATGAGGGAAGGATGCCATGTAAGTACAAAGGATGGGAGTTATGCACAAATATCCATTTCAAGACAAGGCTAATTCATGCACATCTGAATTCATATAAATATCCCTTAACAGGAAAGCAAATGCCACTTACAGGTAAGCTGAAGTGCTGTTTAAATGGGTGTCTTGAGGAATACAGGCAGGTCTTTGGGATTGTTTTCCCTCCATTATTCACTCTCCCTCCCACTTGAAAGAGTTTGAATTGGCCAGAAACAGCAAGCAATGACAGAGAGAGAGTTTAACCATTAATAAGGGTGGACAATGGTTAGGGAGGTAGCTAAGTCCTCTGGTTATACCTAACCAGCCGGCTTCTTGTCTCTGTGTCATTGAGTTTTGGGGTTTTGTTTGGCAAGCTGGCCCTGGCTAAAGTCTTTTCAGGAGTTAATGAGCCAGAGGAGAATCATCTTCCCCACGGGCATGTTTTGAGCCTATGGTTCTTGCAGGTTTTCTTGGCTACCACACACAGGAGTGCTGCCGCGATTGGGATTGTAAATGCTGGCTCTCTGCCGAAGGGCTGCACAGCTTGGAGCAACCCTGGCTCTCCTCTCAGCATGGCATCAAGGAAGAGCTTGTCTTAGATATAGGCCAAACCAACTGCTGTTTGGGCAAAAGCAATGTCTGACTCAACGCAACATAAGCTTCAGGTGTCATCAGAAAGAGACATTTCAGGGCTACTGTAATGTACATCCGGCTGCCACAGCTGAACTCAGTTGAGGGCTGTTGGGGGCGTAGGCACGTTGCAGCCTCTCCTCCCGTCCTTTGCCTTCATCTGGATCAGTCCCTCCTGGGAAAAGGGCTCAGAGTCCTCACGGCGCAGGAATGGCTGATCCTTTGGCTGCCTGGCTGTGGCCGCATGAGAAGGACAGCCCGCAAAGGTGCTCACAGCAAAACCATCCCTGGGACTCCCCCCTTTCTCAAAGAAACCCATTCAGAAAAATCCCGAGATCCTGATAGAGTAACGCTCGTTGGCACTAAAACCTGGGTTTGTTCTTCAGCCATTTGTTTAGGATCCTCAGTCTGTTAGTAAAAGAAGAATAAAAAAGGTGCTCTGATGTGCACCTGATGGATTGTGTCTGAGTTGATAGTTGCTATATAATAACAAGAGCAGAGAGAGCATCAGATTCATTGATCTAAGGAAAAAAAGCCACAATATCTAACGCTTATCAAAAAGCAGGGAGGGGGTGGGGTAGGAGGGAGAAGCTGGGCAGCTCTTTTGGGGTTGGTACTAGAAATTAGCATTTTGGGGAGGGGTCAGAATTTGTGGTCAGAGAAGTGACTTTAACCAGTTCGGGTCTACTGCCTTTCTGCCTCTTGAGTAACATGCAAGCAGCTTTGAACTGACAAAACCAACTTTTCACTAAAGTCAGCACTCCCAAGCTCGTGCAAAGCTAAAAGAGGGAACTGCAGGCCTGTTTTTGCTTCTCCCACCAGCAAGGCCACCTGCTGAATCCTGACCTCAGCATGGTTTTGGTAGGTGACAGCTTAAAAGCAGGAAGGACAAGCACAGGAATATGAACGCACCAAGAGCCACCTGAATCCTCCTCTCAGATGTGAACTGAAACCCATAATCAACCGTTTCAGAAATTCCGGCAAAGTTCACAGCTCTGACACGGTCCATATAGTCTGGAAACTTTTAAATAAACATCCTGACTTCTGAATTGCATAGAAGACTGGAAGCAACCTCACTCCTTGCTCAGATACCATGTGAGACTTGCAGTGTTGCCAGGTAGGGGAAAAAACCACCTTGGTTTAACCTATCAACAGTGTGCAACCTGGTAAAGGCAGAAGTCACGCAAAGGAAATACCTGGGACATAAAGCAGTTTTGCCGAGGTCCTCTTTATTGATTCTGATTTGTCATGATGGATACTTCAGATACTGGCCAAAATCCGTTGCTATGAGAATTGTTTTCCAAATTTTTGAAAACCTTGTTCCCAGCTTTTGTGCGAGCCAAAGATCTGCTCCTACTTTTGTTGGTGTTGCTGGACATGGTTGTGTCCTAATGAAGTGATGGAACTTGGGAAGTTGTGCTTAAAATACAAAGGACCTGATAGGAATAATCCCAAACTGGGCTCAGAAAGAAGAAGAGTGGGCAAGCCATGCTACATCAATGGACTGGTGGTCTTGCTTTCTCAGGGCCTCATATAAGGCACTTAAGATCCCTGCAAAACCTGAGAAAGGAACACTCAGAGGATTTATTAATACAGAAAAGACTCTCAATCTCTTCCCCTCACCACCCCAAAATATGACTGCATTTTAAAAACACTTATCAGCATGGAGACAATCTTCATGCCTTGTGTAAAATCTAGCATTTCCCGAGTGGCATCTGAAAACATGCCCTATTTTTGTCACACAGGTCTCAGCCTGCTTAGCAGCTGGATATTAAGACAAGAAGAGCCGTAGCTCTGATCCAGCATGTGCGTGTATTGCTGCGAAGCACAGCATGAGGGCAAAGAGCCTTGCTGCTTGGTGAATAATCAATAGACTAAGTGGGAAACTTTGTTTCCCAATCCTGTGAAAATTTCCAGAATATCAGAAATGTTTTTTTCTCTTTCCTGAATAGGACAAAGCGAGAACTTGCAAAACTTTATCGAAGCCTGAGTTACAATGAATATGTCCAGAGAAGACCAATGGCAACAAAACATTTCAGTGTTGACCTTTCCCAACTTTTTTTACTCCACATTTACCGTATTCGTAATACTATTACTGAATCTAAAATTTTTTTGGTGCAGAATTCCCCAGAGCTGAAATCACTGGCAAGAGACTATTTGCATTCGCTGATATCAAAACTCAATTTTTTGTGCACAGATAGTTTTGCTTTGGATTATGTGGCATTTTCAGGTTAAAAAACTGAAACTCTTTCAGAGGAAAATTCCTGACCGCATTGAAGAATGAGATCAAACAAGGGCCCTGTAGCTTGCACATCGAATTAGCCTGCAAAGGTTTGTTTCAGCGCACTCCCCTGGGCAGGAGTAGCTCAGACCGGCTGTAGAGGAGCTGCTTGCTGTGCCTCGTTGTCACCCGACTTACTTAAGACCCCTGCGGAGGGACCCCAGGGAACTGGGACCCATTTCTCGGCCAGAGCAGACAGGTTTTGTGCTGCGGAGGGGGAAGCACATGCAAAACAAAAGGCACGCACCAGCTCCTTCTGACGTGGCTCCGTGGGCACCTGGCAGGGCTGTGGCCACGGCGTTGGGATGCGCGGGATCTGCCCCTCCAGCATCYGCTGGCGTCCCGGCAAGCCACCGCGGGTGGCTCCATCTCCTACACCAGCGTGCCCAGGGAGRCTTTCATTTGCCCCCTCTCCCTCCACTAGCCGCCCTTCGGGCCAGGGATAAGGAGCTGGGGAACGTACTGAAATACCTCTTTCCCCAAACTGCAATGTTTGCTGCTGCTGTTTGGTCCTATCTGATAAAAGAAAACACAAACAGCGAAACCTGCTCCGCTCGCTTCCTCCCGCTGACGGGGGAATGAGCTCAGCACGTCCCGCCGTCTCAGCCAAATCCCACAGGGGTAATTTAATCGCATTCCTGCTCCGTCTGCCTCAGTTACCCCACTTGGGCGTGTTATGTCTCCGCGCTTCCTGTTGTGGCATCCTCGGCATTCCCCACCGCGCTCCCAGCCGCATTGCTCCTCCACGTACGTCACTGCCCAGGACTCTTTGCCGGCACACATGCAAGCTGTCAGAGGCAGTGGGATACATTCCTGGGATAGATAGGTAAAAGCTCGTTCACATCTATTCAACCCAGGACTTCTCAACCGTGGCAGATTCGGGGGCGTGCGCGTGTTTGATTTTTGCCTTGGCACCATATTGAGAGAAGGGGGTCAGGGGGGAGTTTAGATTTAGGATTGATTTTAGGGGGCTGATGGGACCTACCAAGCGAGCGACTCCCTCCTCGTGAAGTTTGCTGTTGGAAATTTAGTGAGAGTTTTAGAGCACAAAACTCACGAGTGCTGAAAGCCACTGTAAAAACACCTCCTAATGAGCAAATTAACAGCAGATTCCCAGACCTCATCAGCCAGGGTTCTGCATGCGACCCTAAATGATGGAAAAATCTATTTTAAGAATGTTCAGGGAACTTCTCAAGATGTGATTTTTTTTTTTTTGGTGCACTGAATGTAATATTTTGTGCACTGCTGCAAGAACAACCTCTGCTCGGTACCCAGACTCCAGACACACAAGGCGCTGAAAGACGGTCTCTTCGGGGAAGCGTAACAGATGAGACTCCCTTTGGAAGCATCCACTTTCAGTTATTATCAGTGTCTTGCCTCATATTAAACAGAAAAGGCTTGATTTTCAAGCCATCTGTGTTCTTGTCCATTTAAATATGTGGGTGAACGAGGGAGCAATTCATGAGTGATTGGGATAAGAGGTGGGAGATGGTGAAAATAAGGGTATTTTACCATCAATTATGGTATTCTTTGCCCATCTTGCTGAAAAAGTCMCATAGACAAAATACTTTATTGTTGTTGTTGTTGTTATTATTATTACTACTAACTTGTAAACTGTCAAAGTTTTTTTCCATTAGAACTTCCAAACATCTTCAAAGCTGTTTGCAAAATCTTCATCAATTGCTGGCTTTTTGCTTGTGTGGTTGCATCTGGTCCTGGGGCCGCATCCTGCGGGCAGGGCTGAGTTGGTGGGCAGGCTGTCTCCTCATCCCGTCCCCACAGAGGGTCTGGTCCCATTTTTGTGCTGCACAGATGCTGGGAGGTGTAGCGACATTGCCTTAGCCTGGAAACATGYAGGAGCGTGCCGCGTTGCAGGCCACAGCAATGCTTCTTGAGCTGTCTTCCATCACCGCAAATGTAGTAAATGGATTTAAAAAGGGGGGAAACAGTCAAATGGAGTGGATAGAGGAGGTCCGGCTTAARCAAGGGAGGTGCAGCTCGGCCCTAGCTACAGTGGAGGTAGCCAGTGTCAGGCACATGAAGATCACCAAAAATATTGGGCAGCAAGAGGGGAGACCCCACTGTTTGGTTCCTCTTCCCTCCCCTCCTGCTCCTGTTTGTATAGTCCCCATAATGACACACCTACTTTGGCCCGCCGGACTTCGGACTCGTGTGTGTGTTTTGGGCACCGAGTTCAGAGCCCAAAATTAGAAAGAGATGAAAAGAAAACAATTTTCCGACACAGCTTTGCTGGAATGAAAGCGCTTCTGCTACCCTGCCTGACACCCCGGCTGGGGGCAGCACCCGCTGGGTCTCAGCCCCCCTGCCCAAACACGCACCCAGTCTGCCCTGCGAGCATGGGAGTACAAAAGCCCAGGGGGACCCCTCATTGCAGAGACCATCTGCTTCCAAACACCCCCGTACCGAAGCCACGGTCCACGCCGTACCCTTGTCAATGCGGTTGTGCCAGCTATGCCACCGGCTTTCTCCAGCTCTCTGCTGCTCGCTTCCCAGCCGGCGCTGCTTACTGCTGGCACGGGCRCTCCTCACTGAGGAGAGCAATTAATTATCGCTTGTGTGGCAGGGCAGGGACTCAGCCCCACCGTGCACACCAGGAGAGGCAGATCCCGGCCCTGCTCCTGGCCACTCARAGTAGCAGGGAGACCTGGAAAAACAAAAAAAGCAAGCTAGAATTAGGCAGAATAACCTGCTCCCAAAACCACTGGGAGATGCTCAGCCTCAGAAATGTGCCAACTTCGACAGTCCCAGAGTTTTAAAGCGCAGGAGGGGAATGGCTTATCTGCAGCATGGGCTCTCCAGCCYCCGCGGTGCTGCCCGAGCAAAGCCCTGCCGTGCAGGGAGGAGCTGGCCGCAGGTGAGGGGGATGTTTGGGAGGGCTGGGGTACCTGGGAAAAGCACTGCCTCGGCTTCCGACTAGTTGTCAGGGCTTAAGAGCTGCAGGAGTGTCATTGCTGAGAACTTCACTCGTACCTTGAAAGTGTCCTGGTGTCCGAGCTGAGCATCAGCCAGCAAGTAGCCGTGCCAAAAGCTGAGCCAGAAAAGGGAATTTTTGCAGAAAGGAAGRATCAAAGAGATGAGCCCGTCTGTCCATCCCATCTACCTCTTCCAAATGAGCTGGCTCGCGGGCACCTGCGGCGTTCACCGAAACCTCCTGGGAACTGGCCACCCCAGGCAGCTCCAGCATTTCTGTCCCCAGCCCCGGGCACACCAGCTCCCTTTTTGCTGTGGCAACTTCTCAGCACACGCTCAGTGCTCAGAGTTGATTGCCCTTGGATGGGAGGGCTCGTTTGGATTTACCAAACTCAATGCTACATGTCTCTTACATGTGCAAGCCAAGCTCTCTGGGGCTTCACATGCCATTTGTTGCTCCAGACCATGCCAATTTTGGCAATTCCTTGCTAATAACATACCCTGAGTGTCTGACCTCAAGTAGCTAGCTCATTTGGAATGGGGAAGGCTTTTCGTTTCTGAAGTCCCTCTTGTACCAAAGGGAAAGGACTGCTTTCTCCGGCCAGCACGTGRATAATCCCAGGCAAGCAGAGCCCAGGCTTGGCGGCATGACCTCCAAGGCAGTATCTCCATAAAAACAAATGCAAAGGCTTCCTCCAGCCCCATTACACAGAGCAGAGATAGTGGGATGGGTCATTTGTGAGCTCTTGAGGGAGCATCCTTGCTGTGACCTTTGAACCCGGTTGGTTTGGCAGCTGAGGAAATAACTGCAGGGTTGCGGGGAGGGAAACGGAGAGTAGACATGGGAGCAGGCGGCGTGCATGAGGTTTCATTTTTGCAACGGTGGCAGAAGACTTGCAAGTCAGAAGGGAATGAAGATGCCTGGGGTGCTGCATGGCTCCCCAGGGTGGAGATGAGAAGCTGCCAAAAGGCTCAGCAGAAGCGTAGCTATCACCGAGGAGTTCAAACTAGACCCAGCAGCGTGATGAGGCAGGGACCATCCTCCCTTCTCATCTCCTCAACCTGCAAACTCCCAGCAGCTGGCTGGGACTGGGGACACGTGCAGATGGAGAAGGCTGTAAGAACTGTGTGGACTTTCCCGACCTAGGCTCCAGCAGCTCCATCTTTCCTCATGTTAAAATCTCTAGAAGAGAAAACACGTGGTCCACATTTGTATTACATGCATAGCACTGGAGCAGTCGGTGTGGAGTTTTGGGGAAGGGGAGGGAGGCATAGGCACAGCTTAGTCTGAGATTTGTTTAATATGCTCAGTTATTATAAATCTTGCAAGATGCATGTAATGGCCAAATTAGCCTTACCACAGGAGTCTTTGAAAATAATAGGCAGTTCAGAGGTGATGCCAGCTTTACATTAAACATAAACGTACACTGAATATCGATGGCATGAACAGATGCAGGAGGACACCGAGAAGGCAATGTCAAGCCCTCACGGGTTAGGGAATTAGAGAATTGAGATGTGTGTTGCATATCCCTCATTTCAAGTTGCCAAGTGCAAGATATGAGAGATTGGATATSCAGAGGTTGTCAGCCTTTGGGACTGGACCTGGGGCCAGCCAAAGCCATGCTGAAGATGCATAAAGAGCTACAAAAAAGCTAATCAAGAAAATTAAAATTTATATGACTCATGCTAGGTATCAAAATGAGTGGTTACACTTTGCTGACAATCTCTTGGTACCTCATTTCCCCCATTATGAAATTTGCTCTTATCTCACAGGTAAGCCASAAAGATATATTCGTTAAGGTCTGGGTAATATTTGTAAAGGATGCAGACACAAGGGTGAGACCATCACAGAAACACCCAGAAACTAAAGCCTAAGTTAAGACAATATTTTCTAAGTGGGAGACATAGATCTTGTGACAATGTTTAGTTACAATGACTTTTATCTCTGCCACGCCAGTCAAGCCACTTAATCATTGCATTTGATGGATGCTGGGGGAGCACGGCCGCAATTGCTCATTGTCAGGCTGATACAGAGGTCACAGGCTTTACTAAGAATCCAAAACAGCCCCTGTCACGTCTGTCAGGTTTAAATGAATAATAAATTTACTAATTTAGCTTTGGTGTTGGGCAGTAGCTGGTGCCACCTTTATCTGTTTCTCCTGAGAAAATAAACCCAGCACCACCATCCCCATGGCAGTACGGTGATGCTGCAACACGCTGTTAATCTTCACAACGTGAGAAGAAGGCTTGGGGGGAGGTGAGGGAGGGCACGAATTTGTGGGATGATTCAAAGGCTCTGCAACACCTCCCTTGCCAGACTAGAGAYGGCTTTGTGGAAGTGGCCGGGTGCCCCTGAGCTTTGTGAGGGATGGTGATGCTGGTGAACCAGACCCTGGATGGTCGCTGGAGCCTGCCACAGCTGTGGCCCAGTGGCAAGGACACTGTTATTGCAATGACAGAAAAAAAGGGATCGCCATACTGTGGCTCACCCTTAATCCTTTAAAAATCAGTGTGCWGTCTCCAGCATTAACTATCCCAGATAGTTCAAGGAGGGTGCAAGAAGTAGGCACAGATTCACCARCTCTGATCCTAGTTGTTAATACTAAAATATTATTTTTTTAAAATTCCCTTTCCCAAWGTTTGTTAACATTTGCTATCGTGAAGTTGTTGACACCACCGTTTCCTACACACGCCCCCATTCCCTTTTGAATCTAGCTGTATTCTCGGAGGAGCCCAAGGCAACTGCTGAACTGCACCGCGCATCCAGATCGGAGGTGGACAGAGAGGGGTGAGGATGAAGCCGGAGGAGGAGCGGATGGGACAGGGGACATGGGAGGCTGGGGCCGACGAGAAGGTACGAGCGCAGCAGAGACGGAGGGAGCACCCTGGACTTTATTCTCTGGCTGCGGGAACATCAACATCGAAATCTCTGCTTGGATCTGGATTTGTTGACACAAAATCCACTGCCTGAACGTGGGGGGTTGGAAGCAGTTTACCTGTTACATTCCCAGTGCTATCTCAGGAACATAACTCCACAGGCTGGAGCACTTGTAGTATATCTGCCTGTCTCTTATCTAATGTGTAACCTCCTGGACTGAAGACATAATGTACTGTCTATCCTTTCTGCGATAAAAATAAAGCATATAAAACACACACACACACACACACACACACACACACACACACACAATCCCAGGCCAAAAATTCCCTTAGGGGAACATACTGTGACTAGATAAGAAGGTACTAGCTGGCACGTAGTTACCTCTTCGCTTTCTAACTGGCACACTCGGGGAAAGGGTGGAGTTGGGGGTTGTGGGGGACCACAGGAGGAGAGGGGGGAGAGAGAGACGTCATGGGAGGAATGGCAAGGGAAAAAAAATGCCGTGGAGAATGATTCAAGGAAAAAGAAGTCAAAAGCAGACTGGACTTATTCAAGGCCCCGCCAGCCAGCCTTAGAATCTGACCTCTTTGGGACCGTGGGCAGCAAACCCTGCTAGCGCTGCCCTGAGGGACCGAACAGGGGGTCTTCGGGGCTCAGAGAATCAACTCTGACACAAAATAAAAACAGCTCCTGGAAGGCTCCTGGAGGGTTGGCACATGTGTCATGCACGACACCRCACACTACGTCTTCCTGGTGCTCTGCCCCCCGCACCCCCTGAAGGTCAACCTTCCTGSTGGGAGTGATCTGGTCTCCTCTGGGGGCTGATTTTTCCGTCTCTCCTTTGCCACTGATTCCCTTCAGTGGTCCTGGGCAAATTTCCTCATTACCCTATTGCAACATCTCCTGCCGAATGACGGGTGTGACTTACATCACCTCCCAGCACGYGGGGAGGCTCTGCCACCAGGTCCTGCGAGCTGTGTCCGACACGTCAGAGGCTGGTGGGACTCAGGAAATGCTGAGGGAAAGAGACTTTTGAAAGAAAGGTTGCAGTGAAAGAGGAGGGAAACCAGGCTCAGCACCTCTACGAACCAAGCCTTGCTGGAGCCCCCAAGCCCAGGTTAGCATCCAGGGCCACCAAACCGCTCAGTTTTTCACTCACTCCGAGTTCTCTTTGTRTATCCGAAACAATGTAATGGACAATGGAGAATTGCAATCGTATTCAATACTTATAGCCAGTATTCACACAGGAGCTTAAAAATARTCAGAGCCACACCAGTGCTTCCTATCAACACCTTCTGCTGGCCCCACGGTTTGGCAGCAAGCAAGGCAATGGGAGTCCCCACACCGTACTCTGCATCTAGCAAACCCCCCCAAATTCCTCCCTCCCTCAACTCTTCTTGCCCTTGAGCACCTTCAGAGAGAGCAATTCTTAGAAGTCCAGCATCTTAAATTTTCACTTTATCTTGCTTTCGGAAACAAGGCGATAACCTGGGTTGTAGCCTGCCTCCRCCCTGACGCTCCCTGTGCCGGGAAGCCAACGGTGCCGGTACCCTGCCAAGGATGCATTCTACAGGCACGTGCACGGCTCAGCTGGCAGGAGGCTGCCGACAGCCCAAAAGATCACCAACCRTGGGCACAGCTCTTTGGAAACGTTTTCACAACTAACTGGCTTAGCCAGTGGGGTAAAACATGTATTTCCCAAAAGAGGGCATCTCATTTTCTCTTTGACGGATGGGCTCAAGTCTCGAGTCATGTTAAAAATTTAAAAYCTGTGGAAAGCCCAAGTAATTTAGAAGAACTTAAAACTTCTTTTTCCTTTARTTTCTTCGTAGTATTTTTATGAAAAAGTTAATTCAAATTTTAAGAACTACGCTAGGATGAAGTAGCAAAACATTTGGTTCTGAAAATGTCAATATTACATATTTGGACATTTTCTGTGTTTGGTTTTTTTTAAACAAACAAAACAAAACATTGAAATTTATACTGGCTTTGCCAAAAATGTCAGTTCCATCAAAATGACATTTTGCAATGAGAAACTGTTTTATGCTTTTTTCCCCCCCTTTTGCTAACTGCTTGCACTAAACTCTTCAGAAAAAGSGGCCATCCGGGTTATACTGGGAACAAACACTTTGTGTGCACGCAGGGGTGCTTGCACACGCAAAACCACCTTTAGTTGTTGGTGCCTGCACAGGAACCAGCACGTCAGGAAAATGCAGCCCCTGCTCAGGCAGCCTTTGCCTGCGACTTCCTCAGGTCGAGTGAAGGAGCTTGCAGCCAGCTCAGGAAATAAATTCAAGCATCCCCTGCCTTGGCTACGTGGACCAGCCTTCCCAGGAGGGAGATGCAGCCATTTACACCCGTGCTGCTGGATCCAGCACTGGTGCCAGCCGGGCCCTGCTGCTGCCCTGCGATAAAGCCACCCAGGCAGTGGACCCTCAGGCAGGGCCAAATCTGCGCTCGCCTTGGGTGCTCCGGTGGGAGGCTGTGAGAAAGGACAGCTCGGGGACAATCATTAACACAGGCTGCACTGCGAACACCGGTCTTCAGACCATTTGAGTCAGTGAAGCGTACTTCCCATGGGAACTCTTAGTCCTGGCTAACTTGAGGCAGGACCAATTAGAGCAGGCAATAAATACACTTAGCATGCTCAGGAAAATACATCTAAAGCTGTTTATACACATTCCTTTGGACCAGTCAGCAACAAAAATGTCCTTACAGCTGTTCCCTCCTTCCCTTCTTCCCTCTCTCTCTGTGCCRCTTCAAAAATAAAACTCACTGGCCTCCCCTAACCCTTGCTGGGTTTACTCCTATTCACTCCCAAGTCCATCAGGTCTTGTGTCCCACCAGCCCCTCGACTCGTGAGCTTCCTGCAGAGTCCAACTGTTGTGTTTCTTCYGGCTCCCCCTGAAGCTTTAGTAATGAAATAGGGTCCAAGAGGAAAAAAGCTTGCATGTTTCCTTATCGTTGAGGAACTGAAACCTGGTACCAAGTCACCTTCATCACCTCCGGCCACCTTCGTCATCAGGTTGGGGCTTTGCTTACATAGTGCACTTAATCGGTACTAATGGCACGTTGACAGCCATTGCCAAGGCAGTAATAGCCGTGGGGGACCGCTATCTAACAAGAGTGATCTCAGGTGATGGGGCCACGGCCACAGGGACAGTTTTCAGGAAACAGAGAACCCAGATCTCATGTCCCAGACCACTGCCCTACCCACAGGGTCGTTCCTCTTCCTCACTGATACCACACTTGATTCAATCTGCGTGTTGCATGATCGGTCAAGGCAGCTACATGGCACTTTTCCTGTTTTCCAGGTGGGAGATTGAGCCTTTTGTAAGAGGACTCCAACTGAACAACGTGGTTATGCAGCATTAATAAAGCAAATTAAAGCAAAATCGTCCCACTAAGTTCCACGGTGGACCAAAACTTTGTTTCACCAAAAAAGTGAGGGTCGGTAATTTGGACTCACTCAAGATGAGAAGGATTTCCTCTTCAAAGCCAGGATAAAACCCAAATACAACTACATTCTCTGTGGAAAAAAAATATATTTCTTTTCAAATCTGGTCAAGAATCGTTGAACTTAATTTACTTTATATTACCTAATGCTCCACATTTTTAAAAGTTATTTCAGGATAAAAAAATATCACTTTTCATCCTAAAAATGTTTCAAGACATTTGGAGTTGTAACAGAACTGCATTCTCTGAGGGAAAACTCGCTCTTCCCATGTTTCCCCTACCAGCTCTTTGGCGATTTCGTGCGTGGCACAACAGAAGCGTTGGAGTGAAGCACTAACCACCCCAAGGTTCACACTAACCAAAACCAACTCATGGGTCCCCTTCCCGGTGCCAGTCACAGGGACATGGACACAGGAGACTGGAAGAGGACATAGGAATCTGAAGACCTGCTGGTCAGCTCTACTTCTGGCATATTCGGTTGTCATTATCTGGCTTATGGCCCCGTGGCTCTCTCTCCGTTGCTGCAGTGTGATGGCTGGGGGGTCCCACTGTCTCCCTTTACCTGTGCTGCCATGTGATGAATCCTGAAGTTACCAGCCAGCAAAGAGAGAAGAGGGTGGTCAGGCACAGAGAGACGTGCTGAGATGGGCCTCTCTGCCTGCCGCATCCCCCCGCTTCCTCTTGCCAGAGCAGCTTGTACGGGGCTGCGATAAACAAGCATGGAGCAGGAGAGGCATCTATCCCTCTTCCTCTCCCACCGGCTTCGTAATCATCAGTCTCTKGGAGTCAAGCTACTTCCGAGGTACTGGAGGCCAGAAGACAGCTGATGGACATGCCCTCTGAGGACAACAAAGAGCCTTGTGGCCAACAGGCCACACAGCGCAYACAGCCAGGGAGCAGCAGGCATTTTGTTCCTGGAGGCTTGTACCTCCAGAGCGGGGCAGGCAAGAGGGAGAGATGCATCTCCCACAGCCGACAGGTACGGGCAAGGCTCTCTGGTTTCCAAAGCTTTCTCCTACCACTGCAGTGGCTCCCAGAGTGGACSTGTGGTTAAATGACTGGCTGATATCTGCCAACCAAGCTGGAGACCAGCTCAGACAAAGCCACTAGGTGCTGAAGCCACAGGTCCAAGTTTTTGAAAAGAGCCCTCTGCCAAGATCAAGGAGGCTGAGCCAGAGCATCTGGCTAAAACACACACACACACACACACACACACACACACTTCTCAGAACTGGGCTAGGACAATATTTGCTCAGAATATTTTAAAGCTTAATTCCAGTGATCCCAGTGGCGTTATGAGCACGCCTCACTAATGGAGCAGTTCCAGACTTTATCTGATCAACCCTCTCCACCTTCCCTCACGCTTGTACAGCAGAGCAGAGCCTAATGAGCTGGATGTGATGCAATGCCTCACTGGTCCATAAAATAGGAAGCCCACAGCCTGGATAAAATCAAAGACATGMTCCTGTGTGTGTTTATCACTGGAAGGGTAACAGTGGACAAGAATTTGGTGGGAGGGAAAGGCAGGACCAGACAYGGTTGGATGAGCAAGAAAGGACAATGTTGTGGTCAAAATGCAAGACTAGACACCTGTGTTAACTACTTGGCTTTGTCACAGGTTTCCGCACATCTCAAGAGCAAGTGAAATGAGACCCCCTGTCTTGGGTCCGAAGTGGCTAGGAGGGTTCCGTCTCCATTCAGACATTGTCTCCCAAACACAAAGGAGAGAAGAGTGGTTATGGCTTATATGACCACAGCTAGTCCACACTGGAAGAAGGAAATGGCAGCTAGACCAAGGTCTTTGCTGAGAAGAATTTAAGCCACACAATTTCACCTGTCTTCCAAATAAATAACTCCCCTACTGAAACAATGCTTGAAGGCCATCCAGATGATCAGACAGCCAGGAGACTCCATCAAGAAAAGAGGTCATTTTCGTATGTGTCAAGTCAACCAGCAATGTAGGACAACAATGTGTCCTAACAGGGTGGCAAGAGGTAACCAACACTGTCCAGAAAAGGAGATGGCAATGTATGTCACAGCAAGCCTTATAGTCATCCTGCAGGAGCACCTTTGTGATAGGAAAACCACGCAGTCACTAGTGAACATAAGCAAAGAGCAGTCCTGCTGGAAAGCTGGGCATTCAGTGAAATCCATGTATTCACAGTGAYTAGTGCCTTTCCTTGAAAATTTTCAATTATTTTTCTTTTATTGGAAATCTGAAAAGCCTTAAAGTGAAAGATCTTCAACAGCTGGAAACATATCTTTCRTTTTCCAATGGAACCTGTAAATTTCCAGGGGATAAGTCAACAAAAACATTTTGTCACTCACATCAACATTTTCCAGGGAGGAGGGAGAGGAGAAGGGGAAACATTATTTTTGACAAGGTCTACTGATTGGCAGAGCTCTTCAATAAATAGATCAGGCCAGAGTGCAGGACTCCAGTCCACATGGCAGAACTGCTGGTCCTTGAAAGGCTGATAGAGATCTTGTTGGCTGAGTTTCCCCCTGTGGTTGACAGAGCATTAGCTAAAGACAGGATACAGGCAACCAGTCCTGCTGAGAATGACTGGATGCCAAACCAATGGCTGGCAAGATCTCTAAAGGCTTAATGACAGAATGCAAATGCTCGCATAGAGACCTGACCAGCAAAGAATTTGCTAGCTGGGGTACTGCAGGCTAGCCACATACCGTAACACTAGTTTGCTCTCAAGGAGTGAGGAAAAAAAAAAATACAAAAAAAAAAAAAAAAAAAAAAGAGAAGTCCTGCTCTGCAAATATTTCCAAGGTGGCTATAACCTTCCTCCAAAGAGGCAAATACAACATTAAACATCAGGAGAATAAATCAGCTGCAGGGACTGGCAAAAGGCTGAGAATCTAAATTACAGCAAGGTCAAGAGGAAGCAGGGGGCTGCTCAGAGGGAGCCAGAGTGAGAAATTCAGCACATCTGGTAGGTACAAAGCAATGCCCTTCGGGCACACTCAGCCCCCAGCCCACCCCTGCGCGGTGCCTAGAGCTCGGCAGAGGGAACACCATGCGCAGAGAGGGCTGCGGGGAGGTCCTGTCCGAGGGAAATCCGGCTGCGAGAGGGTGGAGGGGGGGAAAGAAAAAAAAAAAAAAGCAGGTGAATAAATGAGAAGCAGCAGCGTTAAGACGGTGCAGCTCGTGCGCCTGCCTGAGCCGCCGGAGCTGCTGCCTCGGCTGGCTCAGGGGATGCTCTCTCCTGCTCCGGAGCCGGAGCTGGTCACGGCACGTTTCCTTGGCGCGGCTGCGCRTCCCCTGGCACGGCCACCTCCGCCGCGGACCTCGCGTGAGAGTGCCGGCGCAGTCATGCGCGGCCCCGCCATAAGGTGCAAGGCGCTTCGACAGCCCTCTGCTTCCCAGGGCTCCCTGGGACCTAAAAATCAAGGCAGGGCATCCTTAAGGCTCCCCTAAATGTCCGTGGGGAGCAGGCAGGCCTGAGCATTGGCTCGGAGGAGGAGGGAGTCCAAGCGGATCTCTGGAGAAGAAAATAAGAGAGTAGCGTGCAGTCGATTTTCCTGTTGATTTGGAGAGACTTGCCAATCAAGCATCCTTTGGATGTGTAACGGGCAGGTTGCAGCCAAAAAACGTATTTACAAGAAAGCATCCATAAAAAGAGTATAGGCCCTGAATATACATGCAGAGGCATAGCATGGAAAGCAAGCAGAAAACCAGGGCAAGGAGCAGGAAAAATAAGAATAGAAAAGGTTTTCCTGGAGACAAAAGTAGGTCAGGGACCGATGGTGTTTTGCGGGGGGATGTATGGAGGCACAATCAGCTGGCATTGCAATGCTGAGCCTACCCGGGCTGCGGGGCCACCAGAAGTTAGGTGGTCGGGCTCCCCTGGAGCACCCCCGYTGCCTGCACGCTGGTTGGGAAGCTCCGCTCTGCCGGGGTTCAGTCAGGCACCCTCACGGGAAGGCTTTCCAGCACCGCAGCACTTTGATTTGCTCTTAAGTTCGGATGGTCCCAGACCAATCCCATGACTGCTGCCTGGGTTTAGACTTGAGTTTGAATTTATCTTTTTTTATGTCGTGACAAACATTGATCCCAAACGTTCCAAAGATTGGAGAAATGGTATCAACACTTAGAAKTACTCCATTAACATTTGAATATTTCACAGTATAAGTTTCTTTTAACAKTGCATTTATCATTTCTTGCTTGCATTATTTTTTGCTGTTATTCATCACTTAGTACCATATCTAAAGAGATTGCCATTTGTAATTTAATKCAAAAGAACGCAGGAAGGGAAATATGCTTTGAGGGGGACGTGGATGGGACAGAAAAAAGAGAACAATAATATATATTCAAGCTGGATCAAATCTGGAGTTCTGCTTAATACAGGAGCTTGTACCTGACGGTGGCAGGGAAGGTGCAGGAAACATTGCAGATGGCAGCTCCTGTGCGACCTGTCCCTAGGGAAAACCTTTTCTGAGGTCCCAAAAGAGCTGTTTGATGTTTTGTGTCCCTCCCGCTGCTCCCAAATGCAGGTGTTGGTACAGTGACAAGCCGCTGTCACCCACGAGGGTGTCACCCAGCACGGACCAACACCAGGAATGGATCCTTTCTTCCCAGCTCTTCAGCCCAGTTTTGAACTAGTTACTCTCACTGGGATGAGAATAGTATGTATATATAAATATATAGAAACATATAGGGATATCTGTATATTAGTTAAATATGAATATATATATATTTAGATTACCTTTTTGCTCAGCTGTAGCTCACACTGCCAACCTCCGCTTAGCCCATCCTGCAGTGACCTACTGGAACAGTGGCTCAGGTGATCGCTTTGCCTAAGGGTTTGGAGGAAGAGTGGAGCTGCCGCCGGCCCCCCCCGAGCCCCTCCGCATGGGGAAGGGGGAGCAAGGAGGGAGGCTGAGGCTWCAGCGCTGCCAGGATGAAGCCAGTCAGGGTCAGAGTCCAGCTCGAAAAGCTTATAAAGAAGCATTTATAAGTTCTCCAGAGTGGATTTAAAGCTGGCTGTGGATGCAGTGACTTAAGGCTGCGATCCTCAAAGGTATTTAAGCATTTGATTCCCCAGTCAAGCCAAACCTTTGAGGATCTGGGCTCCAGTGCAAGGGCTTTCTACCTAGACAAGCATGAATAATAGTTTGGGCAAAAGTGCTGGCCACGTGGCCCTCAAGCTGACCCCCCAATGGATGTGGCCTTAATTAATGGCTTAGATGCTCCAGGCAGGTGGGTCCTAATTCCCCAAAGCCTCTCTGAACTGCATGGGTTTACCACATGTCCCGACGTTTGCTCATCTGTGCCTTTGCTAGCCCGGCCGTCCCCCCRACCTTATGTTCCCACAGCAAGGCTGAGGTTTTGCAGCACTAAGGAAGGCGGGGAGCCTTTCTGAAAAGAAGGAAAGATACGGGGAAATGCAGAGACTGAGAAAAGACCAGCTCAGTTAAGGGACTTGACCAAAGAGCTGCTTTAAGGCAGGATGGAAGGTGCATCTTGGGGATGGGAAGAGCCATTAAAGTACATGGGCAATGGAAACATTTTAATTAGAGGTGACTACCGCCTCATCTAGTCAACTATACCGTTTGGCTAAAGTTGACGCATCCCTGTGGAACATTTTGGCTTCAACAAGTTTTATCAGGAAGCTTTTCTTGGGGAAAAGAGAGAGAGAGACTGACTGATGCTGTTTAGTTGGTGTTTAGGACATTGGCCATGCTTCAAATCCCTGTTCTGCCTGATTCAGAATGATCTCAAAAACCTCTGCAAGCAGAAAAAAATGAGGCTGGGAGGTGATGGTTTAAAAACGCTGCATTGGAATGTTTAAAATATGTCAGAACCTTTTCTTTCTTTCTTTTTCTCTTTTTTTTTTTTTTGAAAATGGGAAATTCATCAAACCTGACACTTCCCATGAAGAGTTCTGGCTCCAACGAATCGGTATATATGGACACCCCCTGAGTCCCCCCCTCCACCACCATTTCAGCCAAATATTCTTGGCTGGTTCTAATTATACAGCCATATATTTTTATACACACATACACCCAGCGCGTACACGTGAAGGCTCAGTAATCACGCCTCGGACAGGGAGGGAGGTGTTGATAAGACCTTAGCTGTTCCACAACACAAAAAAAAAAGTCTGAGAACCATTTTTTTCCCCCCTCTCTCTTCACCTCACCCTCCCAGGAAAAGCCCAGCACCAGGAGCTGGCGATTCTGCAGATGGCAGCCACATGCACCGGCTGGCCGAGCCCCTGTCTCCATATTTCTGCACTTCTCTAGTGCCCTCCTCAGGTTTTACAGAAGTTCACCTTCCTCCAGACGCGAGGTTGCATCTGGCCCTGCTGTCCCGCTGCCAGGCACCCAGCACCCTTGCGGGAAGGTGAGAATTGGTCCTTTCCACACCCAGCAGGAGGCCAGGGAACCTGAGAAGCCACGGGAAGGTGATGTCTTCAACGATGAAACTCATTGTCAAGAGCTTCAGGCCTTCAGGGTGTGGGCACGACCCTGGAAAAGGGTCCCTGCCTCGAGTGCCCGGATAGCCAGTAAGAGTCAAGGGCACTCAGCGCCCAACAGGATGCGTCCAGCATCTCTAGGGATCAACCCATGGGTTCAGGGCTGCCAGGAGGCACTACCTGAGCCCAAAGCTGCTGATAAGGTTTCAGAGGGGCTTCCTACGCCACGCACACTGAGACGGAGCCTCTTGAGGAAGGGGAGTAGGGGAAAGGGTTTTCTCTGCAAATGATGAAATGGTTAAAGTCGAGAGCAAACAGGCCACCCAGCTCTCCTTTTAACCTTTCCGCATCAGGAGAGACCTGAGGGCTAGCCAAATCCACCAGTTCTAGGAAATTATTTTAAAAAAAMCAGACATACACACATTGCAGGGGGGAAGACCAATCTATTTTCACAAGAATCTGTCCTTCATTAGAGCAGAAACATGGCAGTGGGGAAAGAACCGATTATTCAGCAGCGAGTTCAGAAGAACAAATAAAAAAGAAAAAAAAAAAAGGCGTATTTGTTCAGGGTGTGATAGAGAGGCTTCCAAAGCGCATGGAGACAATTGGAAATTATGTCTATTGAAGCAGAGGCATTTGCCGCTCAGGGTGAGGAATCAAAGGGCAAGCCCCGGGGAGGCAGGAGGGTGGGGTGGCCACCCCCGGGTGGCCAGTGACAGACAGGCTCGAGTGTGTGACCTCTCATAAAATCCTTCCAGGGGGCTTTCACATATTGTGTGGAGCATAAGCTGATTTCCACCCACGGAGGCTCCTAATGAAGATGTCCTTCAGGAGGCAAGGGGAGGAGACGGCGTAATGAAACCAGCCTGTTTGCCAAGCAGCTGCTTCCCCCCCACTGAAGGTGGCACAGATGTATAACTGGAGATGTGAAGGGATGGGAAAAAAATGTTGTTGACCGCAATGCCATATAATAAAAAAAAGGACTCCACATGCATTAAATCCAAACTACCCAAACACCAGAGGTTTGAGGGAAGGCCAAGGATCTGCACACCCCCGGTTTCCTATTGCAGACCAGACCTGAGCATCTTCCCCCGGCTGGCTCGCAGAGTGCCTCTGGTTAAGAAGCAGTTATCATCTGCCTCAGATTGACCTGGCCAGAGTTTGAACCAGTCTGAACAGAGATTTATTAACCCTCGCAGTCAGAGATCAATAAATAGCTTCCTCTCGAGTGGGCAAACTGCCTGGAATACAAAAACATGAAACGAGCCCACCACCAATCTGCTCTCCCCCCGTCCAACAAAAGGATGCTCTAATTCCCCAACAGACAGCAATTTCTAATTTCTATAGCGTTTTGAAGCCAACTGTAATATTCACATCTAATTACAAGGCCCTGGATCTCTGCCATGTAGAGTATGGTTGTTAACAACATGATTTCTACACTTCTCCGGGGTCATTTGGAAACTATCCGTACTTACACCCTCCCCATCTCCTCTGCTGAGTGTATGCTGGTCACTCAGTCTTACCAYGTTGTAAAGGGCAAGGTACACCCGTGAGATTTATGTGTGGGAGAAGAAAGAGCAGATGATGTTCTGCAGGGACAAAGCCACGCTGCGTTTAATCTCTCCAATCACCTACTCTGCTAGGGAGAGGGTAGAGATAAGGTTAAAAGTGGGGTGAAATGAATTATTTAAATCTGCAGTTTGAGATTTTTTTTTTTTAATTGAAACTTCAGTGGAAGAAAGGGTGAAGGTTTACTCAAAAAAAAAAAACCAACATTTTTTGGACAAAAGTCAAAACCACAGGGCTGGCGTGCTTGGTCTAGAAGGCAAACTGCAGATCAGTGAAAGGTGGAGAAAAGAAAGATGYTCTAACAAACAAGGTGCCACAGGATCTTTTCCATTAGCCCCCGTGAGCAGTTCCACTTGACTTCAAAAAAGTCACAAATATGAGATTTTTATCTGAATTCACACTGCATTTCGAGATTTCCTAACCATGCCTTTAAACAAAAAGGTGAATTTCCTGGCTCAAGAAGTCCCTGAGCTGCAAACCTGAGGCTGGAGTCTTCACTGGAGACCCGCTYGTCCTCTGCTTCGAAGCTCCCCTGTGCATTTGCTGTCGGTCGTGGGCGATTGCTCGGTGTGGACCTTCGCACCAAGTCATCCCTAACTTCTTACTTCCCAATCCTTTCCTACATGTCATTGTTCTTATTCATTGACTCCCGTCTGGCATAATTCTGTTTACAAATCCTCCTGGCTGACTCTAAGCTCCTTCACACATCTCCCTCTCCACAATACGATATACTATATTTTAGAGAAGTTTAAGAKCTCGCGCAGGTGGAAACCGTCAGGAATAGCTCCCTGTTACTCACTCGTCAGAGGCTCTTCAGAGGGGTGTGACAACGTAAGAAAACCCTCCCCGGTAAATCAGATCACAGCTTTTGGCAGTCAGTGTTTTAAGATGTATTCAAGCCATAGCTAGAGCTTGGCAGGAAAGACTTTCCCTTTCTCATATAATTTTTTKAAATTTAAATTGATGTTCCTCTCCACATCAGAAAGAAAGCTGGAAGGAAATCTCGAAAATGTTCACAGACCACCAGCAAAAAACAAAAACAAATCAAAAAAATCCCCAAAACTGGTACAGGTAAAAATAATTTTTAAATATTTGATTTGGACCTTTTTCTCTTTGTTTAATCTCTTTTCTAGTAAAAATTAAGTTAAATTTTAAAATGAAATGTTATTTCAATGTAAAAAAAAACCCCCAAACTGCTAATCATTAAAAAAAAAAAAAAAAAAGGGAAAATTATTTTTACAAAAAAAGACTTGCAACATTTTTATAAGCTGGAAAATCTGTTAAAACCATCCCCTTTCCCACAAGCAGTTTCAGTTTGAATATATTTGCCTTTTGTGGCAGAAAAAAACATGTAAAATAAATCTTCCAACCAGCTCTAGCAATGACTTCAAGTTTTTGTAACACTTTTCAAGGTGAGAGAYGCACCAAAATAAACTTCTGACCTTGCCCAGCCCCTGAAACCAGTTGGATCTGAGGATGTTCGTCACCCCAAAGAAACTGGTGGACCCAAGAGTGTTGGCGGGGGAAAGAGAGAGGGTCCGAACCGGACCYGTGCCAGCAAGGGAGGCTTACCCCTTCTTCCCTGAAGCTGGCTGGTTCTGCTGCAGAACGTGCCCATCAACAAGGGGATGCGGCACAAGGCCAGGAGCCAAAAGTGGCCAGCTGACCCGGAGCAAGCACCAAATTCAGCAGGGGCTCGGAGGACGGCGGGGAAGCCGGGAGATGTGGTACTTGCCCTGACACTGGCTGCGGTGTACTTTTCCAGCGGATAAATAATGCTGCTTTCTAGCAATTTCCACCAGCTTTCCAGCGTTTTTTTTTAATCCATGTTCAGTTCTCAACAGGACATCTGACACTTCGTAAATTCTAAAAATTTATCCGTTTGGGGCATAAGGGTTGAGGAAAAGAAAATGGTCAGCAGATAGCGTGCAAGCCAGCTGCAGTGTTGATGTAAGAGGGAGGTTGCCAAATAGCTGCTGAGGGATGGGACAGTGGTGTGGCAGTCATTTCTCCTTCAGCAGAGCTGGCAAACGGAGACAGAACATATCCAGACTCGCACTTGAGGGCTTCCAGGATTCAATGGCCCTGACATCTTCTGCCAGAAATAGAGGGAGACATTCTGGAAACCACATCCCCATTGAAAGGCCATTGCCGTACCACCTGGGCTCTGCTGCATGCCTCTCCTCCTTTCCACTGCCCTCTCCTCTGCCAGAGACCTATACCCACCTCCTGGCCATTGTTGGGGAGGTATCCACATGCCTCCTCCAACACAACCAGAAGTGGCTGAGATCAAAGCAACAATTAGCGGAAGAAATTTTGAGGCCCATTTTACATGGAAGATCAGATTCTCTGATTGTAGCAGTTCCTTTTGGCCATTAAAAATAATCAGGATTTCAGGGTCTGACATGTTTCACTTGCACAACTCTTATTTACGCTAGTGGGACTTGTAGCCCTATGATGAACGCACAACATACACCTAGTAAAGACTTTYAGGGTGGGTGGTAGAGAGCTCAGTCAACTGCTGACTCCTCTGGAGGCAGATTGCGTGGAAGAGAAAGTGTTTAAGAGACACATTTGGCAAAAATGCTGTATTTGCTGGGGTCATTTTGCATGTTGCCTACTCAGTGGCGACCACGATGAAAAACAGGAAAGCTCCCAAACCTCCTAAGAACATAAACGCCATATTACATAAGACCAAATGTCCAAGCAGTGCAGTATTTTGGATCTGACAGTTGCCAGTAGCAGGTATGTAGGGAAGGATATAAAGAACAGGGCATGGACAGATATTTAGCTTCTAGGAAATGGCAGTATAGAGACCAAGCAGAAATGGGAGTCCATGTCCCTTAGAGATGTCAGGACATATTAAGGAACCTCCTCCCGCCCTGGGGGGAAAAAAAAAAAAAAAAAAAGTCACCCAGGGAAATGTGCCCAGTGGCAGTGAAGAAAACGTTATGAACGACTTGGAGCCTGACTCCAGCTAACCACGGGGCAAGACATTTCATCTAGCCTGTGCCTCAGTTCCCACCATGAGATAGAGATGTTGCATCACCATGGGACAGAGACAATAAAACCATGTCATGACTGAAAAGTCCTGAGGTGCAAGGGATGAGGACCAGATGGCACAACTCCGGATGGGTAAGCTGTACGGGTGTCCCCTTTCAGTCACTTTCCCTTCGGCGTCTGGATTTTAGTCCCAGTGACGTGGAAGCATTGCAAAGACATTGTTCATTACACAAATAACTCGCGATTGCCATCCATTGTACATTATTTCCTCTCCCTTACTCGCTATTTCTTCTTTTTAAGAAAGATAAAAACTGCTGCCCTCGTCCAGGCAAGAGAAGGACAGAGTACTTTCAGCATCCAGTCAAAATGAGTGAATCATGTTTGCACTCAAGTCCTTATTAATCTGGGGCTGAAACTTGTCCGAAGGAATGATTTGACCGAGCATTGCACAGTGGGTAAATTTAGGAAGTTCCTCAAAGCACCTGAGCACGTAAAGGGAAAAGACATCTAATACATGGCTCCCCATAAACATTTCACCCAGCTGTAATACCGAACGTGATTAAGTAACACAAGAGCCTGAGCTCTCCCTACTCAGCTCGTTGCTTAGTGGGTAACAAGAGTTAGATGTGCTGCAGGTGGGAAAAGAGGATTTTTCATCCTCCCAGCCCTGACTCAATAAAACCAGGGAATAGGGCTTATACTAGCGCATTACACTTAAGCATCTTACACTTAAGCGTAATACCCAGGGCATAGGGAGTAAGCCCCAAACCCTGCCCAAAATGCTTACAAGCTGAATGAGTAAGAGAGGCAAAGGGAGCAGTGTTGCCAAGTGAAGAGCTGAGGCACATACAGGGGTTCAGTGCTTTGAGCAAAGTCCAAGGGAGATTTGGGAGTCCTGCACCCAGTCCCTCACCACCACGATGGGAGCACTGACCACAAGTGCCCTGCCAGCCACCTGGTCCCCTGCAGCCATCTACTGAGAACATCTCTGTGGGTGCTGCTGGGTCTACAGGCCCCTGCTAGCCCTTTGTCTCCATCGGAAAGCATCATGACTAAATAAATATATTGATTTGCTCGTGGTGGGGGAAGCTGAGCTGTAAACACCTTGCTGATAGATGGGGAGGGATCACAAGGCCTGAAGAGCCAAACTGTTCTCCAAACCACGACTGATTTGCGTCACTGCTGGATCCTTTTTCCCAAAAATAAAAGGGACACTAGATTAAATTCATCCAGGTGTTAGAGGAATCTCAGCTCTGCTAYAGATAAAACCAAGCATCGCTTTCTGGTTTTAGGTGGACTATTCTAAGTACTCCTAAACCAGCATGCCTCAGGATGCCAAAATGCATCCTCTCTCCTGAGCATGCCAAGGTTAACAAGCCAACTTTGTGGTGACTGTGCAGGGGAGGAGCAGAGCCAAGACCCCCTGAAAACAACCAGACAATAGTTTCTCTGTCTGAAACTACTGCACTCAAGRTCTGAACTTGTGCCTTTGTTGAAGATGCTGTGGACAATCTCAGTGTATTTGGCTCAATACAGATGAATTAGAAGAAGTGTGAATAGGYATAGGTATAGATAAGGTCAGGCAGTCTAGCGAGGTCTTCCTGGCTTTAAAGCCTATGAATTTATAGGAAGTGGGTATGAAGGAACTTAAGAGAACACACTGCTTCCTGTTCCATCTCTCTTGATGGGATATGCTCAGACAGAGACAATATTAGTCTGTACTGGATGCTTTCCTGTGCCTTGTTTTTTGAATTTTCCCCAAGACTCAGTCTGTATGAGCATATATAGCAGCAATTCTGGAACAGGACAGAGTTAAGGTTATTTTGACAGTGTAGCATAAACCTTTACATTTCCTACTTTTCAGAAGTTTAAATTTGCATTAATTTTTCATATGCTGCTGAGGATTAATGCTCTATGCATTCTGGAACAATATGAGACACCATTAGGCAACGTTAACTTTGTGCTGAAGTTTCTGGCATAAGATGCTGTATGCTCTAATCTATTTGCAAATCAAACGCCAATGCTTTGCACACTTCAGTGAAAAGCCAGAGGCAGCCTGCCCCACTAGAAAGGTCACCAGATTAGGACTCAAGGGAACTCTTCGAAGTTCTGCCACTGATTTACTGCTCAATCTTGGCCAAGTCATCTTTTTTCTTTGTGCCTCTAGTTTTTCTCCCATTCTTTGTGTTTTCTATTCAGGCTGCAAGTTCTTTAGGGCAGGAGCAGCCCTCTCGTTACGTGCTGGTCCTGTGCCTCGCACAGCAGGCCTCCCCCTCCTAGCTAGACTGTGGCTACTAGATGCTACTGCAGCACAAAGAATTCAGAGCCTTAACGGTTTAAAAGAGTTTGGCTTTCACTCCCAGGTTCCTCAGTCTTTCTTGTGTGCTTCTTTAAGCTTTTCAGAAGAGGTRCCAGCCACCAACTAAGTTCCCAGTCAAAGGGTTAAAATAGCCAACTTCATTAGATAGATAAAGAGGAGAAAGGTGTAAGAGGAACGCAGATCATATGGCAAACTAGGTACTAGTTAATCAATAGTACTCAAAGGTGAAGGCCATATGGAGGAGCCAGGAATCATTGCACAAGTTAAGCAAAGTTTAGCGAACAGCAAGCCTGATAAAGCAAAGCTTTAACTATTTTCTGTGAAAAGTTCCACCTTTCCTCTAACCTGGCTCTGGAACAGGGACCACATGCACCGATCTTCTCTGTGACTGACTCATGCACTAAAGGATYCAGTGGAAGTTTTGAGACCAACCCATGGACAATACCTCTTTATTGCCCTGATAGTTCATATACTACATGTTACGTATAATTCTCCTATTCACTGGACTCTYGATCCAAACTCTTCTGGTAAAAGGGCTTGTGGGCAGTTTACTTTCTGTCCAATGACTTCATTGCAAAGGATTTTTCTCCTCTCTTGAGCTTGCCATGTGCAAGCTTTCCTTCCTCTTGTTTCCCTCCTCTTGTTTCCCAGTTTCTGGAAATAATTTGTGGTTTGGAAATGGAAATGCCCTCGTAGGCTTCAAAGAGCTTAAAGCCTGCCATACCAGATCAGTTCATTGGAATTGGATCTATTTAATCTGCTCTCCTCTTTCCAGCCATGACCAATACCTGGTACTTCAGAAGACAACACAACTTCATAGTGGCAACAGGACACTTCAGCTTTAGACGGAGTCCCTTCTCTGAATGAGTGAGGAGCTGCTAAAGCATCCTTCCCACTTCCACCCTTAACTGCCCCAGATTTTCTGGGAGGGTTCCTCAAGGAATCAACTAAAGGGCAGAGAACCCCCACAAGGATAAAGAGACTTAAGGGGGACAAAGTACATAGACACATATCAAAAAAGGGCTTCCCAAAACATAGCACAACAAACACAGCTCAACCCCTTCCAGGACTGGCTTGGCTCGGTTCCCCTGTTCAAAGAAGTTGGCAAGCAAATCTTTATTGTAAGAGACAGAACAGAAGCCGTAGGGGAGGTACTGAAATCTGGGGATAATTCACAAAATCCTGGCCTGTGGTGTAGAAGGAAGCTAGTGTTATGTATCTATCATTTGTACTTCTTTTGTGATTGCTGCTAGAGTTAAACAGCTATAAGCAACCTATCAATGATCACATCTTATTTTCAGCTAACATCTTTCCTGGCTGTTTTAAATTAATGGGAAGCAGGTATAAGCTAGGACAGGCATTTTTTGGCTTGCTCATTCATATCAAGGTGGTCTTGTGCTTCACAGATATCCTACATACTGCAGCAGGATTATTTGTTCAATAAAGTACAATTTAGTATGACAAAGATACCAGATTTGGTCTCCTAAAAGTCTGCCATTTTCCCCAAAGAGCACCACCACCATTCTCCAGGCYTGGTGACTCCATATGCTCATGCCTCTTCTTTTCACCATGGCCAACCAGGAGTGGCAAAGCCACRTAGTTGGACTTTGCTCTCTCTCTGGAAACTCGGCAGAGAACCATCAGGCAGACCACCAGCATTCACCTCAATCTGAGATGGGCTTGCATTCCTGCCTGCAATGGGTGCACATAACCAAGGGCACCACCACTCTTGGGGTGAGGGAAACTTCAACCAGAGGACATCTGCCAGAGCAGATGGTGAAATGTGTGGTGTTACATTGCCACCTTGTGGAGAGCTCCCACTGGAGATGAATGAAGAAAGATGGCCGACTAACGAGTTGCGGGCCATCGCGTGCCGCAAGAACGTCTCCTGCTGTTGTGTGCCCATGGCTGGCTAAGCACTTGTGCCCTTGCTGTGACTGAATGGTCCACTACACATTGCTGTCATTTCTCCTCCAAGTGGTGAAGCACGGGAGCTCCATGCAAGGCCTGGAAGTCCTACGCATGGGCAACATCAACCCATTGCTTTAGCGCCTGGATTTGCAGACTTGGTATTAAATTTGAGTATAGATGAAGCCAATATGAAACAAGAGTCTGGTCCTAGGCCAGCCCTCAGGGGGCAGGACTCTGTTATCACAGTTGCCATTAGCTCTTGCAGTGCTGCTATCCACAAAAGAAGAGCATAGCTAAGCTCTGTGAATCCAGACTTCCACAAGCTCGAGGAGAGAATGAAGGAAAATGTATTTCCTTTCGTTAAGTGCAGAAGAAGCCTCTGGTGGCAATGCTTTTTATATTAGTGGTGTCCCCAGAGAGGTTCAAATATACAAACCCACAGCATGCTCCTCCTGTTTGTGTGATGGAGTATTGCGTTGACAGACTGGAAGAGAATTACTGACAAGTGCTACCATGTGGACTCTTACAGTGATGCCATGTATTGATTTCCATCTGGTGATGATGTGCACTTTTGCGATTGCATTGACACTATTCTCTCTCTCCAGAATCTGCAGACTGAGTTTTTGGAGTGAAAAGGATTAGCATTGTTTATTATTTATTCAGTACTAGAGGAGGTCTGTGACTTTATGGGCCTTTAGAATTACAATGAGAAAAAAAGGGCAAAAAGAGAAATCACAGGTCCCTGCCCCAAGGCCCTTAGCAAGAGAAATTAAACACGACAGAGCAAGGCAAGCAAACCCTGAGAAAAGGGGAAGATGGGTTCCAAGAGCAACAACATATGAAAAGCATGACACATGGATAACTCCTTATTGCCTGTGCATCACACTGGAGAACAGTAATGSCTTGGGAGGAGGTAAAATACATCCAGCACTTATTAGAGGGAGCAAGCTGTCCTTCCAGGTTGTCCACTGACAACCTAGTCCTCCACTGAATATCTGGAAGTAAATAAGCAAATCCCTCAGATTTGGGGAATGTGGCAGATCACACTTACAAGTATCTGAAGTGTGGGCTGAAGTTTTCAAGAACTTGAGAGAGGAACAGTCTTTGATTTCAAGAAAATCTGATACCTCCTCAAAGAAGGGGTCACATTCTTTGAAATGCAAGATGTGGACAACTGTGGAGATGCTCGCCAACAACAACAGGACATGAATGCCAACATCTCCTGATGGGAATAAAGGCAGTAAATTTGAGCTCCAGAGGTTTGTGACGGGACTTTTGCTAAACCCCAGTTGCCAGTAAATTCAACGTCTCTTAGAAATAGACCTACAGAAATGTAAAATTGCCCTGGTACTCAGGAGCAGCACAGACTGTTACCTTTCTTTGGACAAAGGTCTATCTTGATAAAGGCAATGGCACTAGCAGAGTATATTTGTTTTTCTCCAAGGCATATAATTTGATATCTCATGAGATCTTAGTTAAGAAACAAATACTTTGCACTGTGTGGAAATAGTAAGGCATGTATCAGACTTACCAACATGTGTTCCAATGACAACTTTCAACACGTAGTTATTAATGGGGAGGCATTATAATGAATGGGACCATTATTAGTAAGACGCTTTAGAAAACTGGTTGTTAGTCCAATAAGGTTTAGCATTTTCAGCAATAATCTAGATAATACAAAATCTGTGATAGTGGGATTTCAGATAGTGTTTAAATTACTGAGATAGTAGAGAAGAGGACAGGCTGGATTAAGGGGATACAAGAACTATCTGCTTAAATTATCACAATTCAATATGCGCATTTTACTAAAGGCAACTGAAACGTATCAYGCCTGGCAATAAAGGCTGAGATTCAACCCCACTCATCTCCTGCCCCTAATAGAGGCATCTAAACTAATAGCCTAGTTGGCCTAGGCTTCCTCTACAGTCAATGAAGAAAAGATGGCACCTCCAGAGGGGAAAATCTGGCTGAAGTTTGAAGGGCTGACGCCAAGGCCCTACATTCAGGGTGAAAACCTCTGTCTTGCAAAGCTGTGCGTAAAGAACGTCAAAACTAACCACCTCAGCATGAGATCTCGGTGCAGTGATTGATGACTAATATGATACTCAGATGTATTAAAAAAAAAAAAGAGATTCTTGAGTAGAAACGGGGAAGTGGTTTTGTCCCTGGGTTGGCCACTATTAAAATCATTAGAAGAATGATATCTTTTCTGAATTGGGGATGCCAAGACTAAAGGTATGGACGTCTTAAGAGTTCAAACTAAAGCCACAGAAACGATCTTGCAAGAGAAAACAAGTCCTGCAATGTGATGAGTATAAGTCTTTAATCTACTGAGGTCAGTCAACATGTGACTTGATATTTTTCTATGTAGGTACTTTTGCATGGAAAAGATGCTTTACAGACCTTTCAAATCTTCCAGCCAGAGACATAAGAAGATTTAGGAGAATTCAGGCTGGTGTTCGAGAAATGCAACTGTGAAGTAGGATATGATTTCCTCCCTGTGCGGGTAGTTTAATATTAGAGATGTAATGAAATCACAAACCATTCGGAGTTTGTCAGATGCAAATGGACATTTTAGCACTTTGACACATATGATTACATGGGAGTACTTAGGTTTAAGAGCGTGTGCTTGGACAGTTATTGCAGAGCAGCTGATGCATGGTAACTCAACATTTTAAGGTAACCTGTTCTTGGATCAATATTATTCATAGAACATACACTCCACAGCAGCTCCTACAAAAAGTTCTGCAACCTAACTGTACCTGAGGAGAAAAATACAGAGGCTCACCACAGTCTATTCTTACCTAGGGATCAAAGAAAAAGAAGCCGACATTAGAAATAATGGGATATTAGGAAAAGGAAGAAAACAAAGCTGCACATCTTTGTATCAAAACACTAAAAGTCACTTATGGAGGGTGAGGGTGGACAGCTCCGTTACTCCAGCCTTAGTCTTCTGCACCACAGGAGCTCCGTGGTCTCCTGAAAAACCCTCCTGGGCTGCCAAACTTCTATTTGTGATCTTAGATACCCTCATAAACACTAAAATAATGTCTGCCTGAAGAAGCAGCTCTGAGGGATGTGAACTCTCCTTTGTTTGAACCAAAGGTCTGGCAAAACCTAAAGGCATTAATTTCAATGGCAGTTGGTGCGCCTTACAATTACCCCAGCAACAAATGCCAGTTTTACACGCTTCCCTCTGTTCTTAGCCTGCTTCTTAAGCCTCCCAAGCCTACAAGCCTTTCCTATTCTCTTCCTCCATGGCTGAGCCTCCAGCTTTTTCCGGATAATCTCTACAAAACAGTTCCACATTCACTACACATAAATCTGTGTGACTTTGCAAGTCGATCATGCGGGGACAACATAAAATAAATGGAATTGAATACCAAGACAACACAGAGGAGATTGTACTTGAGTGTATTATTCATTTCCATATTTAATTCATTACATTTCTCCTCCTTTTTTTTTTTTCTTCCCCCCCTTCAATTTATATGGAGCTGCAACACATTTTCCAGCCTGCTGTGCTGGAACGCTGCAGTGTCAAGGGACTTTGCGGTTAAATGTAAGACCTTGTTGTCATATTGTGCACTGGGCCTTTGTCCTCAGGAAACCGACAGCTCCAAGTTAGATAACAACTGGTAAATCATCATCTTTGCGAAGGCAGGTAGGGGGGCAGGAAGGAGGTTTCTTTAGAGCAGGAAAAGAAAGAAACTTCTCTCCTAAGGGACTAAGAACTTCTCTGACCACCCATCTTTGAATTCTCCTCCTAAATCTTTGTCTGTCCTCATACCGCTATTCCTTGACCTGCTTTTTGAGTTGGATATCTGCCTGGGGCCTCTCAGCAGGGTRTGAAGGACAGAGGAGATGTGGATCAAAAAGAGGAAAAGATGCCTTTTCTGGTTGGGGAAAATTAAAAAAAATCCAGAAGCCAATTTAATGTTGTACTTCAGCAATGATCATTCATTATTCTCTAAGGGTTAAACTTGCCTGGAAAGCCCACGGGAGAAAGCCTRCACCAGCTGGCTGCAGGGACCAGATAAGATGACTTAATACAAGACGTTTTCTTTTCCAGCCCTGATTCCCGTGATTTTGTAATAAGCCAACCTTGAATCAGCTAGTGAAATTTCCCTTCCCTATTCTCTAAATTCACCCTCGCACCTCTGGAATGACCCGAAGTTTTACATCCTCCCCCAACAAATGGAGAAAGCTGCTGACTTCTCCCCCCTGCCTATGAGTCAGTGCAGTGCTCCTCGCACCTCTGCTTCAGCCCTGAGCAGTTTCTACCTCAACCCAGCCGAGGTTCCACTTGAGCACTGGTAACTTTTTTTTCTTATTTTCGTTCATCTGCATATTAAGTAATACAGTCCCATGGTGGCATGTTGATGCACGTAGAAGAGAAAAACAAAATACTTAATCTTAGCCAGATGAAAGAAAGAAAAAAAAAAAAAAAAAACAACCACCCTGAGTTCCTCCACACTCTTGCTTGGTAAATTTTTCTTCTGAAGCCAGCTGTTTGACAGATGGCTTTAAAAGTGAAGTTGTGTTCACTACTCTTAGATAGGCTGAGGGTCTCATTCTGTTTGTTCTTTTTTGGTTTGGAAAACTGCAGTGACAACTGGATGGGAGTCACTTCTCTCCAGGTTCACAACTTCACTGTACAGCAGAAAAAACCACAGCAGTGACATCGGATGTAGTCAGGATACAGCAGTCTGGATGCGGAAGCAGATTAGGATGGGGAGGAGAGGTAAGTTTGAACAGGGCTTTTCAATTGCTTTTGAAATGTCTTTTTGCTCTTGAAATGTCCACAGGTTTGACTTTCAGATGGTAGGAGCTCAGAGAGAACAAAGATTTCTGTCACCTTAAAAAATTATGTTATCCTCTGAGATCAGTGGGTTTTTTCTTTTTCAATATCTCTGATTTTTTTTTTTTTTTTTCCAGTGGAGAAGAGAGAATTGCTAAATCTCCAAACATTTTGCAAGCCAGCAAATTCTAGTTAGATCAGTTGCAATATTTTATTTCAATAATTCCAGGATGTTCTGCTTTGTTCTTGGGACTTAATCTCACCAGGGTCCCAGACACTGTCAGTCTCTGTTTTCTGCCCCTTCCATTACTTCCATACACTTGGTCAGGGTCCTCAGCCTCTTCATAGCCTCCTCCCATTCCTGCATGTCCTCCTAACAGCTCCATTTCTTGTGGAAACTCCAAACAACCGCCTCTCTCCACATCTTCCCTTGGTCACCTCCTCCACAACAGATCCCCACAATTTTGGTTGAAGGAACAATTAACCCTAACCATTCGTAATACCACCAACAGCAACCTGCTCCTTTGTGCTCTTGGAGGCTGCCCTGCTCCCCACCCCAGTGTCTGTGGTTCACCTGGTTAGATCACCAGCTACTCAAGGCAGGAGTATCAGACTCTTATGTATGCTCAACACACCAAAAGAGCAAGGTGCTGGCCCCAGGGGTAAGGATCCATTGGATTCATATTTCTGCTGAGCACAGTAAGGTGAACCTTCACTTGGGTAACAGTAAAACAAGGGGACTGAGAAGAGAGAAGGATGATGCGGCTTAGCTCTTGTGATACGGAGAGAAGGTGACCATATTACTGGTTTGGGCTTCTCCCTTTGTTMAACCTTCCATTCAGTCCTGAAGAAACACCTTTCTGAATCTGATGCACATTCCCTCCCTTTCTAGTCTTTTCAGGGCAAGGGCTGCCTATTATTTTGTGCTTGCACGTCAGCTGTGCTACCCAAAAGGCAGTTCTGGGCCAGTAAACTGGGCCAGTGCAGTACTAGCACTCATCATGGAGACGGGAGGGACAGAGAGCAGGAGAGGGAACAAAGATGGCACAGAGAGTGCGAGTCTGGGGGATGAAGAATGGCAAGGGTGGAGAAGAGAGAAAAAAAGCAGAACAGAAAAACGATGGTGGAAAACTCTCTCAGGACAGCCTGAACGGGTCTGTTTGCACAGTGTCATGCAGGGACAGATAAGAGTCGCTGTACGGCCAGCCCACGGCAATCGCTATCCACCAAGGAAAGATGACACCTGGTATGATGGAAGGATATGGATCTGACACCTCTTGGGCTTCCTCTGCTCACAAGGCTTTTTAAATTGCAAGATATGTCTCATTTATTGGCCACTGGAATCAAGACAACACTGAAGTGAGCCACCCTACACCCACACTTTTTCATTATATTTCCACACTTTACTTCCAAAACTTTCTCATAACTATGTGGAAAAATACTACAAATCACTTTGAGACTACTATATGACAGTGAAAGAGCTATGACACAAGACCTGTTTCTAAGTGGCATTTATCACACTTTTAAACTCACCTTCAGTACTAATAAACAACGTATTTTCTTGCTTGCATGCTCTTACAGAGCAAACATGGAGCAAACCTGATCAGTGAATCTTGTTTATCCTTTAATTGACCCACATACAGTTCACTGGACAAAAGTCTATCACAAAGCAATACAAACGTTACACGGGATCAGACGTGCTTAAAAGCTTTGTGAAAGAAGTGTATTTTGCAGGAAGTACTTAAAAGATGAGATAAAGGTTGTTTAGCGTGCAAGGGTTTTGCTCCAAAGCCTACTGAATCTGGTGGAATGACTTTGGTTGATTCCAATGGTCTTTGGATCAGAACCAAGGAGAGAAGAACTAGTGCCAGACATAGAGGGCAACATAAAAGAAGGCACAAGAAATAAAATTTGAATTAAAAATTATATACAGTGGGAGAAGTCCTAGCCATACTGCAAATTGTTAAAAGGTAGCGTTATGGATCTATTGCTGAAACAGCCCGCGTTGATAAAAGGTCCAAACCCTCTCCATCACCATGATTCATACACTGATACTACAAGCCATAGCACATGTTCCTCAACCAGGGGATAAGGAACCATGCCTCATAAGAAGAAAAATCATCTCCTGCGCCTATGAGATGGTGTCTCTGCTGAGATAGCCAGTGTGYGCCAGCTGTTGTGTTTTTCATCTGTCCCACTACACTGACATACTTATTTAACACAGACCACTGCCATCAGATGCCAACAGCTGTAGCTAATCGGCCTACGGTTGTTTCTGATGAAGTGCTTTTCAGATCAGAATATGCCAATCCATCAAGCCCAAGACTTTTGATGGGGGAAGAGAGTTCAACCAACTCCCTCCAGTTTTAAATTCCACTTTTGTTTTTAAAATTAAACCACTGGTAATAAAAGAGTAAAACACAAAGAAGAAGTCAATATTGAAATCAAATGTTTTAGCTGATGCTAGAGGAAAAAAATTCAGAACCTGAGTTTTCATTTTGCAAAAATTTTTGAAATTCTGGCTGTTGGCCCAAGTTTTAAACCCAGGTTTGGTTAAAAAAAAAAAAAACCAAAAAAAACCTGAAAATGTTCACAGGATAGGAAAGCCGTTTCCTGCCAACTCTATATTGGCTTACAGTTCTGACGCATGCAAGCTGGATTTGAATTAGCAGATTAGGCCCAGATCCAAAAAGGGACCTAGGCACTTAAAGTGGGACTGAGGTATGCGAGTCCCAGACAAAGGTCCTCAGTCCCTGGAAACCACTGAGTTTTCAAAATTAATAAGTCTGCTTTGGAGCATGCCCCAAAGCACCTCAGCCTCGACAAGCAGCTCTATCCCCACCTCCCCTCTTCACCTCCAGCCAGACCTTGCCAGGCTCCCCTGGAGCGTGCCCACCAATGCCWGGGCCCTTCACACATGCAACGGTAACTCCATTTTCTTCCAAAACACAAACAGAGGAAGAGGTGGTACCACCTTATCGTACAATAGCTCGGCGCTTGGAGCACACACCCAGGCAGAGCCGGTTTCCCTCTCCTGCTCGCCCGTGAGGACTCAGCCCCGCGCCGCGGAGGGTGCCCCGGCCGGAGCCCTCCCTCCCCTTCCCCCTGCACTTCAGTCCCATGCAAAAAAGATGTTCTTGGCCCTGGTTTCCCCTGCCAAGTTTTGTTTAAATACCTGATCTCGCTATTTTCAACATGTGAATATATAAAGCACTGTCAGAGGGAAAACAGACCCAAAAGCCATACGCTTTCTCTTCAGGAGAGGCTTTTGGATTTAAGACATCCCTTTGCCCTCAGCATTGCCTTTTGCCTGTCTTGGGCGTCTCCACAATCAGCGTTGGCCTTTCTGTTTCCTACCTTTCTCCACGTTTTGTARGAGGGGCGCAGGGCCCCAGCTCAGTGGGTCAGGATGAGGCTCTTTGGGTCTCAACCCTTACGCTCGGTGACAGACGCAGGGTCGGTTCAGTTCTCCATCACTTTTGCTGGCTGGCAACCCTGGGAAGAGGACACAGCCTGCTGCCAGGCCTCGGAGGCGTGCAGCCCTACTGTGCTGTTATTCCTGCCCGTGCATATACAGAGCAGGGAATTAGGCTTCCTTGTTTACATCTCCTCTTTTCTTTTTATCTTCCCCACCCCCTCCTTTTTTTCCCCCCCTTCTTAGTAAAGAATGTTTTTAAAAACAAGTGCCTGCATTTGGGCTGCTGCAAACTCTAGTTTCCTTGGAGAAATGTTTGTGCTCTTTAACTTAAAGTATTTCCGAAACATATAGAAAAGGAATTTCATAAACTGCTCATTGAAAAACATTCCATACATTCCCCACTCATCCAGAGACACCCGTGTGTGGTCTCCGACAAGGTCAGGTTTGGGGCTACGTAACGGGGACAAAGATTCCAGCGCTCGGAAAACAACAGATACCGCAGACCATGGAACGGGGGGTAAAGGGCCTCGTGACTCCCGTCGCTGGAGACTGGGAGACCACCGGAAAGGCAACAGACAGTAAACACTGTGCGTTATCCCAGRGAGGAAAATCCCAGCGAGAACCTCCTGTATATCTGTTGAGAGAGTGACATCAGGCTCTGCAGTGCTAAGGAATGGGGGGGCGGCGGG